>JAJQZP010000256.1:600000-1025647 GCA_025403435.1 Artocarpus heterophyllus | reverse complement strand
TTACTATTTGGGCTGTAGTGAAGACGCGAGTTCCCAAAAATTTGTAGAGACCATGTTGAATTTGGCTGGTAAAATTACTGGCAAATAGCTAGATAGTTGGCAGTCTTAAAAGATCTAGATTGTCTTTGGCTAATACTTTTCCGAAATTCATAGCAGGGTTAACTCTTGCTTCGTTGTCAAATCCTACGACCCTTCTCTTCCAAAAACAAAGAACTTTCTAGGATGAGTGTTAAAGCATCTTTACCTCTCAGGTGAGCTTTGAACTCTCAAGTCTGTGCTCAATGTTCCTCTCTTTTTGGTACACCAAAATTGAAACGTACATGCACATCAACTTAACCAAAGAGACATCCTAATGCCACCGGATGCGCGTGTCACAAAGGATAGCTTTTCAACTGTCATAGCAAGTAGAAGCAAATAAGTTCTTAGAAGTGTGGGTGCAAAATTTCGCCCAACATCTTGGATAAATTAGAATCAAAAGAACGATTAAGCTAAAAAAAAATTGGACGAACACTCATAGGGCCTCGATAAATAAACCAGAATCTTTATTCTCTTTTTATTATGTTGAAACTCTTCTTATTTTGACGTTAGTAGCATTATTAAGCACATTTTAACTCTATGGTCTTTTACAATTCTGAGTGTCTCTTGAGCTTCCTTTAGTTTTGTGCATGGGCTCGGGTTGACTTTGACTTTAGCAGAGCATAGGTTTGGGAGGTCGGCTTTTGCCTAAGCATGAGCTCGAGAGGTTGACCAAGCATGGACTTGGAAGTGAGGTTGGCTTTGGCCTGCATAAGCTCTGGTTTGATTTTTATTCCCCTCTTGAGTGAACCCAAAAAGACTGCCTAACTAAAAAGAACTTGTATAAATTAATTGCTTTAATTTTTTTTAGTTTCATATAATACTCAAATTTCCAAAAAACAAAAATTCAAAACCAAAAGCCTAAACTTTATTTTTATTTTACATCTTATTATTATTTGCGATTTAAAACCCTAGACCTTAAACCAATCCCTCAAACACAAGCTTCCGCAAGAAACAGTACAAAAAAAACTTAACAGCGACAAGGCAAGAACAAAGAACAGATACTTAAAAAAGAATGAATATATTGATTTAATCCAGATTTTTTAAGATTCCTTTACAATTTTACGAACAAATCTTCGAATAAAGAACAGAAACATAACAATCAAAGAATCCTATATGTCTTTCTCTAGCTATATTCCTTCTTAAAGAAGAAAGAAGAAGATTTCCAATCCGTAGACCAGATCAATAACGAACAATCGTCTCGAAACAGTTGAGGCCGTCAAACTCTGGCGCCGATCTGATCTTCTTCTGCTGGCGCTGCTGATTCACTATCTTCTTCTTCTTCTCCGGCTCGAGTTCTCTGTTTCCGTCAACGCTCTCCGTCGCTTTTTCGTTCATGATCAAGACCTTGTTTGGCTGCGAAGAAGAAGAAGAAGAATAAGAGAAGGAGGACCTTAGCGTCTTGGCGAAGAGCAGGTCAACGCACAAGGCTTCGAAGCAGCTGAACATGGAATTCATCGTCGAATTTCTGGATTGTTCTTAGAACAAGATCAGCAAGATCAGAGAGAGAGAGAGAGGAAGCTGTTTGTTTGAGTTGTGTGTGAATTTGGAGGAAAACTGGGAAGAAAGGGTTTGGTATATATAGGTGGGAAGAAAGGAAAGGGAAAGAGGAAATTTTCCTGATTTTGGAAGTATTGAAGGACGCGTGCAAGGAAGGAAGAGCGAAGAAAACACGGAATTTGCTTGGCAATAGCGTGATAATTCATAAATTATAAAGCCGGTTTGGGTCCTTTGTGGAGTGCCAAGCATATGGACAATTTTTTTTTTTTTTTTAATAAGCAAATGGACAGTTGCAAGGCGATGGAAGGCACCTACGAACTCCCCCCGTCAAGTAACTTATTTGACCTTCGGGTCGTTTTGACTTTGAAATTTCTTTGGGTTTATTATTTTATTCTTTTTTTCTATTTTAAATGAAAATGAAAATATGTTTGGTTTTATTTTTTAAAAAAATTATAAGATATTTGGTATTGTCCGTTTCAACCACAACTTTGGTTACTAGAGTATAACATGTCAAGTAAAAGTGAATTATATTGTGTGAAGCTTTAGATGCTATTATATTTATAACTAAAATTAGTTTAAACCATTCTCTTAGATACCTTATTAAACCTTAGAGTTCCCCTTAAATCGTCCTAATTTTTTGCAACTGGCTAGCTCCCGTTGGCACTTTCTATTTATTTCAAAAAAAATCAAGTTTGAGTTTTTCTTTTCAAAGTTTTAGGAGGGTTTTTGTTGTTTTTAATGATAATAAATAGTATTTTCAGGATTTTTTTTAAATACTCATGTTTTTCTTTAAAATATCTTCTCTGTATCTTGAGATCTTTTTAGGCTATTTAGCTTATGCTTGGCATAAACAATTCTAATTAACAAATATTGTAAAGCTCTCAGTAGCTATAACGAGAGCAAAATGTTGCTATAATATAAAGGTTTCACATGCTACCTTTTTCAAACCAATATTTTCAGTTTTAACTACTCTTTTAAACACCTTATAAATGTCATTCTTATCCTACTAACTAATAAACAACAATTAATGATTAAAAAATGAGCAAAAAATAAAAAAAAAAAGATCTGGTCCAGCTGCCCCCACCCCCAATCGATCCATAGTTGGCTCGAGACTCCCCCTGTCAACCCTCCAAGGAAAGTCATAAGGGACGATGGGAATCACAATGCAGACAAGGGGAGAGGACTTGCATGAGCCGAGGGAAAGGCTCCTATCAGAGGGAAGTCAAGTGGGGATTCGGACCAACCAGCGACAAGACCTCAGCATTGAAAGGGGGCTTAGGTGCTATGGGTGGTGGCTTGGGCAAGGAGGCGAATGAAATCAGATATCAAAATTTTTTTAATACTTTTTAAAAAAGATTACTTTTTTAAAAAAATCTAAAAATATTTTCAAACATTTTTAGTTTTGTGTTAATTAAATGGTAAAAACCAAAAAGAAATTTCATGTCCAAAATAAAACGACTTTAGGATGGGAAAATGATACCTTTAATTATGCAAGCATGTCGTTTAGAAAACACATGATATCAACTTAGCTTTATTTCTCTAAAATTAAACTTGTTGTTGAGGTGGGACAATAAGCTCCAGGTGGCACATTGGCAACCAGACGCGTGTCCCTTTGGTGAGCAGATTTCCCCACAACCCTAGGAGGCCTGCAGGAGGCCTCATTCAAAGCTGACAAGTGTCCCCTTAATTTTGAACGTGGCTAAAGTAATGCCTAGGTGGTTGCGGCTCTAAACCACACTCTGTTGCCAATAAATACATAAGTTGTGAAAAGGCCTGAGGACACGGTTTTATAGTGTGTGATCCCAGCCAGCAGACTCGCATTTCTTTTTGTTGAGTTAATAAAAAGGTTGGGTTTTCCGTACGTTTGTGTGTTGCCTTTGAGCGTGCTTACTAGTTTATTTTTGAGTGTGAGAGTTAAACGCTTGAGAGTTGCAACGCTTGAGAGTTGCAGCGGCTGACTAAGTGTGTCACTTAGTGCCATCATAGGGAGGAATTTAAGTCTCCGAACCGACCGTGTGACAAGTACCATGTACGTGTCTTTTGTTGGAGTAAATAAAATATTTATATGAGGTGACATATTTACTGTATTGTATTGTATTTTTTATATATAATATAATACAATACAATATGGTGTGTCAAACATGCCTTAAAATAAAATATCTATCTAAGATGATGCACAGTATTATATTGTATTGTATTTTCTATATATAATATAACATAATACAATATGGTATGTCAAATATGTCCTAAAAAACCTATGATATCTCTTTCTTTCCTCTTCTTTCCTTGCTATACTAAAATGTGAAGTTAGGAGATGAGGGGATAAAGAGGTCTAGAAAAACAGTTGCATTATTTCTTATATTGACCACAAATTAAAGAAAGACTTAGAAGTGCCAAATTAAAACTTGAACTTGGAAAACATCATATAGTTATATTAGGGTTTATAAGAGTACTTTTGATCAAATGAGTAAAAACAAAGGTTAAAGAGATGAGGAGAGCAACGGGAAAGGGGGTGGAAATATTCTCATTAATTCATGAGAGTTATACCTTCTCTGTTTTTTTTTTTTTTTAATGTATGAAATATACAAGGGAACAGTACTCGCTTGAGCATTGTCCTTGATTCCCAAAAGCTTAAAAAATTAGCAATAGTACGTCCTCAATAATTTAAGACTGAAACTATAAATTGTTTGGTCTTATTGATTCTTCTATATGACTATTATGGCATGTTTGGTAGGAGGGACGGAAGATTCATAGAGTGATTTAAACTTTACAAAAAGTATAAAACTCTCACATGCTATAATATACGGTCCAAACTTCAGAGTTGAAATTTTTCGTTTAAACACCCTATATATATCAACTACTTATGCTTATAACTATTATCATAAAGATTTTTTTTTCGTTTGAAATAATAGAATTCAACAAAAAAACGTTCTTATAACAATTAACATCGACAGCAGAAAGATTTTTATAATTTTTTTTCCAACATAATGATTTTTTCTTATTAAACCCTAATTATACTAAATGCTCTTATATTTACATGCTAAAAAGAGAAGAGAAAAGGCAAAGATTAAATCCCAGTATTTGACGGAGTTGCGAAAATAATCGAAACAAAAAATGATGATAAAAATAAAGAAAAAGAATATATTAAATTAATTTAGATATTTGAGACTTTTATACTATTATAAAAGACCTTTCAATCACAAATAAAAATTAAAATAAAAAAAACCAAGAACAATTAAAAAGCATTCCTATCAGTCACATAATTTGTACATTATATATAATATTTCTTAGCCTTAAACCTAGTCACTCATCTTCATGGGAGGTTCTTCCTTGACTTCTTGCTTTTCTTTCTTGTTTTCCTTCGATTTGTCACCTCTTCTCGGAAACACGTTTTGCATCGAAAACAACTGCATAATTTCGCTGGCAGAAACGGAGTTATTCGTCGAGTTCTGCCCCCGGGAGGCTACTTCAGCTGAGCAAATCTCGTAGAGAGCGGAAAGCCAATTCATGGTTTGAAAGATTCTTTGCCTTTGAGAGACGATTGATTTGTTTGTGAGGAGATGTGGTAAAGAGGGGTTGTGATTATATAGAGAGATTCGGAGGAATTATTTTCGGATTAGGAAAACTGAAAAATAATAGGATTCTGTTTCCTAATCTTAAAAGGTTTCTGTTCTTTGGTAAAATCTTGAAAGTATAACAGAATGTACCCAAGACTCCCGTCACTTCCGGCTAAAAACTAGATAAACCTTTTTTCAAAAAAAAAGAAAAAAAATTATTGATAATGTTAAGGTATGGCTATGTGTTTCCGAGTTTTAAATTTTTTTTTTTTAAATCGAGTTTTGATTCTTTATGCACATTATCCTTAAGTTAATTCATATTTGGATTATTTAAAAAATATCCTAAATGGATTAGATTGTAATTTTGTTTGATAATTTTAGTATATTGGTAGACATTTCAATTTTCAAACCCAAACAACCTAAATCCTTCCATTCAAAAAAAATGAAAAATAAAAAACCAAAAACCATGAGCACTTATGCTATTGAACAAATTAATTGGTTTTCCGTTTTATCCACAAATCAGATTACATAGTTAGTGGAAAACTAATTCCGTTTGATTTGATCGGGTTAAGGTAAATCATAAGGAAGGGATCACAACATTTAATAAGAAAAAAATACAAAAAGGGTCACCATTATTTACACATTACCATCATACATATATATATATATATACAAAAAAAATTAATAATAACCTTTCTTGTTTCTGAAGGGGTTTAGAATACCTTTACCAATATTTATAATTTGTTTGACAAATTAAGTTATAGTGTAAAATGTTCACATGTCATAATTTTTTAATTAAAATTAATTTAAATTATACTTTCAAACACGATGTTTATTCTTCTTCCTTTCAATAAAAAAACTATTTTTAAAATATTCTTAATTGATCTCTCAAAAAACAAATGGTCTCCTTTCAATAAAAAAGAAGGCTCTGTCAAATAAAAAGTTTTAAATGGCCTTCATCTTCATTTACTGGTTATGAGGGCGTCGTAAAGAATTCAACAAAATACACTTCATCAGTTTAAAATATATGAAAGATTCTTTTTAAAAGTCTAACAATACGAAATAACCTGTCGTTCAAGAATTAATATGAAATTAATCCTTGCTTTATATAAAAAACTTGAAAAACAGAGCTTCGTTACTGGTGACACAAATTAAAAAAATATACTAATACGCAATATAATCGCGTGAAACAATAGGCAAAATTCAATTAATCTCGAAGCTACTTTACAATTACGGAAAATAAAAAAAGAAAAAAAAACTAGGCATCCTATCCTTGCGAAACCTCCGATCAAGAATTCCTACGAGTCACACGATTCGAAAAACTATCTAAAATTCACTTTTTTCCGTCAAAGATCTCAGAATCACGCCAGAAAGACAGATGAAATCGTCAGTACGGGACGAGCGTCTCGAAACAGTCGAGTCCGTCGAACTCCGGCGCCGATCTGATCATCTGCGGCTTCTTCATCTTCGTCTTCGTCATCTCAGCCAATTCTCCGTTTCCTTCGGATTTCTTTCCGATCGTCTTCTCCGTCGCTCCGTCGCGTCGCGGCGGAGATTTGGCGTCTCTGGCGACGGCGTAGTAGGCCCCGGCATTCGCCGTCACGGACTTCCCCAAGACCACCTCGGCGCAGAAGGTGTCGAAGCAGCTGAACATCGAATTCATCTTTGAGTTTCTTGAAGCAGAATTCTAGGGGGAGAGAGAGAGGAGAGAGAGGGTTTGGGAAGATTGCTTTTTGGGGAGATTGGGGAAGAAGGTCTTGAGACATGGGAAAGGCGGCTTTATTGTGGAATACAAGTCGACAACCTACCCACGTGGACTCGGTCAACTTTAGTTCAACTTGATGATCAACTACTTTGTTGTTTTGCCTTTTTGCTTATTTTGTCTTTGAAATAATAGATTTCAACCAAAAAAAGAAAAGTTCTTATAACAACTAAGACCGACGGGAGAAGGTTTTTTAACCTTTTTTCAACGTAATGATTTTTTCTGATTAAACCCTAATAATACTAAAAGCAATGCCCTTTTATTTACATACCAAATAGAGAAGAGAAGAGGCAAAGATTAAATCGCAAAAAATAATCAAAACAAAGAATGATAACAATAAAAAGAAAGAATATATTAAATTAATTTAGATGTTTGAGACTTTATACTGTTGCAACCAACCTTTCAATCACAAATAAAAAAATTAAAATAAAAAAAGACCAAGAACAATCAAGAGTATTCCTATCAGTCACATAATTTGTACGTTATAATATAAAATTTCTTGGCGTTAAACCTAATCACTCAACTAATAAAGAACAAAGGTCTCAAAAATTTTGAGCCCGTCAATCTTCATGGGAGGTTCTTCCTTGACTTCTTGCTTTTCTTTCTTGTTTTCCTTCGATTCGTCACCTTTTCTCGGAAACACGTTTTGCATCGAAAACAACTGCATAATTTCGCTGGCAGAAACGGAGTTATTTGTCGAGTTCTGCCCCCGAGCGGCTACTTCAGCTGAGCAAATCTCGTAGAGAGCGGAAAGCCAATTCATGGTTTGAAAGTTTTTTAGACTGAGAGAGAGAGAGAGAGTAATTAAAAAGATTCTTTGCCTTTGAGACATGATTGATTTGTTTGTGAGGAGATGTGTAAAATAGGGGTTGTGATTATATAGAGAGATTCGGAGGAATTATTTTCGGATTAGGAAAACTGAAAAACAATAGGACTCCAGTTTCCTAATCTTGAAAGGTTTCTGTTCTTTGGTAAAAAGAAAAAAAGCAAAAAATTATTGATAATGTTGAGATATGGCTATGTGTTTCTGAGTTTTAAATTTTTTTTAAATCGAGTTTTAATTCTTCATGCACATTATCTTTAAGTTAATTCATATTTGGACTATTTAAAAAATATCCTAAATGGATTAAATTGTAATTTTGTTTGATAATTTTAGTATATTGGTAGACATTTCAATTTTCAAACCCAAACAACCTAAATCCTTCCATACAAATTAAAAAAAAAAAGGCAAAAACCATGAACACTTATGCTATTGAACAAATTAATTGGTTTTTTATCCACAAATCAGGTTACATACTTAATAGAAAATTAATTCCGATTGATTTGATCGGGTTAAGGTAAATCATAAGGGGATCACAACATTTAATAAGAAAAAAAATACAAAATGGGTCACCATTATTCACACATTACCATCATATATATATACACAAAAATTAATAAGAACCCTTTTTTTTGAAGGATTTACAATAACCTTTCTTAATATTTGTAATGTGTTTGACAAAGTAAGCATATTTCTAAACACCTGGAATGTTCTTCTTTCTTTAAATGAAAGAAGGGATCTCTCAAAAAACAAATGGTTCTCCTTTCATTAAAAAAAAAAAAAAAAAAGCTCTCTCAAATAAAAAGTTCTAAATGGTCTTCATCTTCATTAGCTAGTTAGGAGGGCGTCCAAAACACACATCACCAGTTCAAAATATACGAAATATGATTTTTAAAGTCTACCAAGGTGTTTGGCATAGTAATACACTGCTGGTTAAAATGATAAACACTATAGTATATGATAACATTATATTATAACAATTTTGTTGTATCAAACTTTTTTGTGTATGTAAAATCTTTATATTGTTTCTAATTAAAAAATTAGTTAAAACCAACTAATGTCACACAGACTTTAACAAATATATTCTTTCTTTCAAGAATTAATATGAAATTAATCTTTGCTTTATATCAAAAACTTGAAAAACCGGGCTTCATTACTCGTGACACAATTAAAAAATATATATATACTAATACGCAATAGAATCGCGTGAAACAATAGCCAAAATTAAAAAGAATGAACAAATTCAAATAATCTCGAAGCTACTTTGCAATTACGAAAAAAAACCTAAGGAAAATCAAATCAGAGAATCCTATGCATCCTATCCTGGCGATTCCTCCGATCAAGAATTCCTACGAGACACACGATTCCATAAACTATCTAAAATTCACTTTTTTCGGTCAAAGATCTCAGAATCGTGGCAGAAAGAAAGATGAAATCGTCAGTACGGGACGAGCTTCTCGAACCAATCGAGTCCGTCGAACTCCGGCGCCCATCCGATCTTCTGCGGCTTCTTCGTTCTCGTCTTCTCGGCCAATTCTCCGTTTCCTTCTGATTTCTTTCCGATCGTCTTCTCCGTCGCTGCGTCGTGTCGCCTTGGAGACTTGGCGTCGCCGGCGACTGCGTAGTAGGCCCTGGCATTGGCCGTCACGGACTTCCCCAAGATCACTTCGGCGCAGTAGGCGTCGAAGCAGCTGAATATCGAATTCATCTTCGAGTTTCTTGATGCAGAATTCTAGAGAGAGAGAGAGAGAGAGAGAGAGAGAGGGGGTTTGGGAGGATTGCTTTTTCGGGAGAATGGAGAAGCAGCTCTCGATTAGATTTGATTTATAGAGAGGGGGCAAAAGGCGGCTGCTTTGTGGAGTCAGTGCTGAAATACAACTCTACAACCTACCCACGTGGCCTCGGTCAACTTTAGGTCAACTTGATAACCAACTACTTTTAAGTTCCACCTTTTTTATTATTTTGACTTTGAAAAGGTTTTTTTAAGATTTTTTCATTTAAAAGATTATTGTGCACGATCAAGGTCTGTTGTTTGAATTGTTTAAGTATTTTTTTTATATAATTCTTATTCACGTGATCAAGTTTTAAATATTAAATTTAAGTGATTAAACAAGCGAGAAAGGGACATCAATAAAACAAAAAAACAAAGTCAACATATTTAAAGAAATTAAAAACAATGCTATGGAGCATTAATGGTGTTAAACATTACACATTTTATAAAAAAATAAATCTTACATTATAAAATTCACAAATGAAGCACTCCTAATATTTGTGGTGTTTAACAACGATGATATCCTAAGCATTTTTTAGAAAAAAATTATCTCATGGAGATCTAACATTTCCTCCATAATCTCACGTAGAAAATACAAAGAATTTCTCTTACTAATGTGCAAAATATTTATGGATGGTCTCTTTTTTTATTAGAGAAAAATTTTGTATGATAAAAAAAATTCTACTCAACCATCATATTACAAAATTCCATTATTTATAAATATACTCTCTTTGAAAATAATAGATAATTCCCTCGTGTTCGCGCACCTTAAATGAAATGCAAAATTTGATCGTTATTTTTTGCGTTAAATTTATACATGTTGTCTGGTGTTAAACTTTTTTAAACATAATTTTGGTGTCAAATTTAACACTAAATATGATGTGTGTTAATTTTTAGTATTTGATCACCGTCAATCGATATTTTAACTTTTTAATTCATTTAATCTATATAACATTTTGACTTTTAATTATTTTAAAAGTAAAAATTACTTTAAGTTAGTTGGGCGTCAAAATCTCATAAATTCTATCATTGGAGTAGTTGCACAAAAGTAAAAAAAAAAAAAGTTAGAGGAAAAGTGGAGAACAAACCCTAATTCAATTAGATTTGGAAATTAATGAATTTATTCTTTAAATATGCGTAACAAATGTTATTTCATCCAAAAAACAACACATGTCAAAATTTAAGGATGAATATGGATATATATTATTGTTTACGAGGCACAAGGGGTATGTTTTAATTTCAGAATCGAGGGCATGTGAAATAAATGACATAGTTTTGAGAGATTCATAAAAAATTTCCATATTTGAATGTGTATTCAAATATACAAACCAAATAGGACCTTAATAAGTAATATAAAAATGGTGTTTTGCAAAATCAATTAAAACTTATTAGTTTGAACTCAAATAATATAAAACTCTCGTATGTTATAGTACTTTCAGTTTAAACTCTTAGTTTCGACTCATTTTTCAAATGATTGGAATAAGAAATAAATGAGTTACAAAACTTAGCATACCAAACTTTACAAAACTTCAGTTAATAGGCTATTTGAGTGCAAACAAATTCTACACCAAATAAGATACCGAAAATACCCATGGTATAAAAAAATGGCAGATCATTCCGCCCTCTCTCTTCAATATCGTTCTCACTTTTGCTCTCTCTCTCTCCCCATTGATATCTCTCCTCAAAATTCCTTTCTTTCTCCTAACTCTAAGACAAAACTTCGGCTAGCTTGACCTTAAATAGCTCCGATGGTGCTCACCGCCCCCTTATGGTGAATAAAGAATGGCTGGAGCTATCGTTTGTGGCAATCATAATGGCGAGGATAACTTTGATGTTAGCATTGGTAATGAGGTCGAAGACATCAACGATTTTGAGCATGAGAACCATTGGTTTTGAAACGGATATGGTTTTTAAGATGGATCAGTGCTGCTCCGGCGACAATGTCAGTGGTTTCGCCACGAGCACATCAATACTGGGAATGCAAATCTTCGTGGTGGTTTTGCTGAGCGGGGGCCATTTATGCTCTAGTTTTGTGATTGAGCTCTCACGTATTATAGTGTTAAGAAAAAAAAGTTATAAGTTCTCATACAATGGTTTTACCAAAATTAGTTCAAGTCAAATACTTAATTACTATATAATTTCTCTTAAATTTATACATAAATGCGTTCTTTTTTACAAATTTTAATGCCAAATATGGTAACTTACATTTGAATATCTATTAGATTGAATTTTATACATAATTCATATAGAAAAGAAATGAATATTGTAAAGGGTGCATGGGGAAATAACAATTTTAAGATGTTGATTAATCTTAGTGTTAGACGTTTAAATTAGGTTTAATAAAGCATATGATGACTAAAATTTTGAAAATATACCTTCTTTTTTTCATTGTCTCTCTTTTTTTTTTTTTCTCGTCTCTCTTCTCTCTTTCTAACCGCAGGTTGTTGCCATGCCAATGAAGTTCGCAACCACCCAGGTCATCAACGACAACAGTTTGCATCACCGGTGATGAGGTCTTAGCCGTTATTCTCTCGCGGCAAAGTTTGAAGCAAAAGACTTTGCGATCTCACAGTCAAGGACAGCCTGCAATGCTCGCATGATTAATTACCGTTGTTCGTCGGAGGAGACGATCATAATCAGTCGCTCCTTCAGACATGGCGACAACGATGTGGGCACGACAGAGGTTATGGACAAGAGAGTTTGACGATGGGAGCAAGAGCGCGATCTTGACAAACTCTGACAGCGGCAACTCGACATGGATCTCACGGCAACATCGTGGAGGAGAGACGACTGTCGTGCTGAGGAGAGAGAAAGGAGTGCGGAAGTAAAGAGGGGAACCTATGGCAACTTAGGCAAAAAAAAAAAGGACCAAAAAAAAAAGGTCAGATGGTATCTTGATCCATACAATTATTTAATTTGAACGTTTAGAGTAATATATAATAATTTCTAATATCTTAAAGTAACTTGACACTTACTATGAACAATTTTAGAAAGTCTAATTTAGACAATTTTTATGTTGTTAAATATTTAAATTGTAAAATATGGCTTACTATAGAGTAGACTTGTTTTTTTTTTTTTTTTTTCAAACAAGAGTATAAAGATTTTATTTCGCAAAGAAACCTCAAGAAAATAGATTAATAATCAATAATTATGTATATTATTTTTATAAATAATGTCAGTGTTTACTTTCAAAGTATTAGTCCTCGTAGAAAAAATGTTGCCTTCCAAACTTTTATTGAGAGAAAAACTACAACGAAAAAGGTTAGTTTTTCTTCATTAACGAGATACATTTTTTTCTATTGAATTTGGTGGTCAGAAATAAACAACTCATTATGAGTTAAATGAACTCATACACATTAATAATCTGCTTGACAAAGTTGTTTTTAATTAATTTTTTAGGTAAAAACAATATAAAACTCTTATGTATTACAATAAAAATAAAAAAGTTATTATATTATAAAACTCTTACATGGTAACCAATAGTTTTAATATAATACTAAATATCCTATAAATTTATTAAAAACTTAAAAATAAAAAAAGTCTAAAAAAAGCCATCTAAAGAAATAGATATGAAAAAAAAAAAAAAAGGTATCTGAGGATGTCGATGGGTTGCTATTAGATGGAACTTTACATTATATATTTAGATGGAAGTCATGTAACTTTATTTTGAAGTAACTTGTTTTTGACCCTGAGAGATCTCATTGGACGGCTACAAACGCATTTCCTATTGATGTGGATAAAAACTGGTACCTTATGGAAGTCGTTCCCTTTTATTTAACATTTTAAATAACATATATTTAACATTAATCAACCTTGATTATTTTGGGATGGGCCCCTTAGGGGCACCCCAAGGAGATTGAATCACAGGGGTGGAAACATCGGGTCCTAAAGTTCTCCACTATGTGGGACCCCGACGTGAAACTCTGAGCGGTGAAATTGCCTACGCAAGCTGTCACTTGAGAGGATCCAAGTTTATAGCGCGTTTGACAGACAATAACGTTATTTTTTTAATCATGTGTAAAATTTTTATATATTATAATATAAAATTTTTATATATTATAATAAAAATATTTTAAATTAATGATTTTAATTACTTGTTAATCTTTTATTGCTTTCTCAAAAATGGGCCAAAAGTAGTTTGATTGAACAATCTAAGCTTTTTTTAGGGGTGGCAATAATCTTGTTTGTATCGTGTTCGTGTCGGCACGTTTACAACACGACACGTTTAGCCCGAACACGAACACGACACGATTAATAAACGTGCCAGAAATACAAAGACGAACACAACACACCTATAGCACGCGTAACACGACACGACACGATTAACACAATTATTAAACTTGCCGTGACGGGTTGACACGATAACAACATGCATGTGACACGTTCATGATCCAATTAACTAAAAATTAAAAAAAAAATAAATTTTAAAAAAAGCCAATAAAAAAATTAATAAAAACACAATATCTAATTAATACTAACGTACTATAAATATTTCAAATATTTTTATTTTTAAGTTTAAATATGTTATAAATGAACGGGTCGTGTCGTGCTGTGTTAACACGTTTACGGCCTGTTTAATTAAACGTGTTAAGGCATGTTTGACGTGTTAGCACGAGTCCAACTCGTTTATTTTCATATTATTAATGCCAACCTATTTATGACATAATTAATAAATATACGATCTAAACTTATTTATTTTATGTTGTTTTTATATTGTGTCTAAATTATCGACCTTCCTTTTTTCTGGACTTTGTTTTTTAATAGAAAACTAGCTTGGAACTTTTTCTTCACTTGACAACGTTCCTGGGAAATCCGCTAATGAGGCTCCTCTTCCAATCACATCATAACAAAGGACACCATTTTTTTTTTTTTTTTTTTTTTTTGCCACAAAGGAAGAAAAAAAGTATTTTTTTATCTTAAAGCGATTTGCTTCTTCTTTTTTTTCCTTTTTCTTTTTCTGACTCCTTTCCTATTTTTCTTTCTTTTTCTTTTTCTTCTTCACTCGTTTCCTCTTTTTCCTCCTTTTATTAATTTATTTGCAGCATACGATGTATGTTTTTGTCAATAAACAACTCACCTCAAACCGTGTTTGTCGACTTTATGTTGCCAAATGAATTGTTAAAATTAGGAAGGTGGCTATTCACCCAAAAAAAAAAAAAAGGAAAGTGGCAATTAATTCCGTCTCTCTCTTTTAGTTTTTCTTCTCTTTTGGTAAATAATTATTATTTGTTTTGGAAAAGATTTTTTAAAGGACAAATATGCTTTAGGAACAATTCCTTTCCTTTATTAGAGTATATTTATGTTTAATAAATATTTATTTCATTTATTTGATACACTAAATTGTTCAAGTTGATTTCAGGGGAATATTGTATGCAAAAGTTTTATAAGCAAACAAAGTTCCCAAACTATTATATCAAAACCTTAAATTAGTACATATCAAGTTGCACGCATAAAAGATGTAATTTTAAGATTTTAGACATATAACCTGCAATCACTAAAACAAAGCTAGACGCTTTATTTTTGTGGGAAAGTAGGGAAGATTGAAGAATTGTATTGGAATTCTTATTTACTAAATGGGAAGCTTACAATTTATAGGATCCAACTCTAAATAAATTAGGAAATTAATTACGTAAGAATCGGGAGACTAATTATAGTCAATCCTCTAGCTATACACTTTAATTATACAGGCCCCGTTTGTTTTTGTTCTCAGAATTTTTGAAAATGTTTTCGTATACTTTTCGAGGTAAAAATTTTAAAAACACTCTCAGTATAATTTTTAAAAAATTCTGTTTTTCTAAAACAAAAATATTTTAACATATTTTAAAAACAATACCAAACGGCCTCACAAGTACTATACAACCTCTGTTTTAGTGGAAAGAAAATCTCAACAGTATGTACTTTGTATGAGAAATAATTTATCTTCATCATTGTATGTAAGGTTTTCTAAGTCCAACTCCTTTTTACATGTACCAAATTATAATGAATTTAAGTAATATTAGTGTTTTTGTTACATTAATTGTGGAAAACGACACGTAACTGCATGGCATGAGGTATCGACTTGGAACGGGACTTTGCTTCCATCGAGACCATTCCGGAAGTGTTAAACATTTCTTTCCACTTGACTAATATTTCTTATACTAATTTTTTGTCTACGATTAGCAATCACAGTTTCAAACTTTTTTTTATAGTTTCAACTAAAAAACTACTGTTTGATTTATTGTCACTTTCAACCATATTTTAATCTCATTTTTTTAGTTTAAACCTTTTTTTTCTTTATTAACGTTTCTTATAAATTATAACTAATTGAGTTATATTATAGCTCATTTGAAAATACCAGTCTGATCCAACTTATTTTAGTCGAAATTCAATTTTATTACACCATTTTTTTCATAAAATTTAAATTGTTGCATTTTCAATTCAAATTTGTGACCCAAACAAGTTATTAGTGCATTTATTAGGGCATTCGGCACATTAGTTCCATAAAACCCAATTCACTATAGTATGTATTAGTGTATTCCTTGAATGTCATAACAACAGCATCAACTTCAAACCACAAAATTTGAATGTCCTAAATAAACATGACCTACAAAAGATAAAGATGAACCCAGCTCATTAACAACTGAATTGATATTTGTCCGATACAAGTATAGATAAAACCCAAACACATGACCTTCATCATTACAGAACTGCACCCTGCACTCTAATAAAGCCAATATTTATCTTAACGGCAACATCTGCATTTCAACTGAAACAATCTATTTGGGACCTGTTTGGTACATTGAATATGATAGTTTTAGAGAATTGGGTTGGATTAGCCTGTATGGGAATGGATTGGATAAAATTTTAGCTAATTCAATCTCATGTTTAATGTTGTGTTATTAAGATTAGGGCTTTTTGTAAAAAAAAAAAAATTCAAATTTTAGGTCAAATTGTAATTGTTTAAAATTAAAGGGACAAAGCTATAATTATTAAAAATATTTTAATCACATAAAAATTATATTTTGACACCTCATTTATTGGAAAATTTTAATTTGACCCTATATTTTTTTATAATTTTTTACAAATAGGTCTTTGAAATTTTTCATAATGTACAAAGCTTATGTTTAATCCTATGCTTTAGCAAGAAATTACCTAATTCCCTTCAACGGAATTCAATCCTTTAAAGTTTTTACCAAACAAAGCATTAAGATTTAATCTAATTCAATTCTTTCTAATCCTGCATACCAAAAATGCCCCTAGGGGATTGTATGTTAGCACTTATGCTTATAAAGCATGTATTGTAAAACCTTTTAGACCTTATGGGAAATAAAGTATTGCGTTTTGTTAATAGACAATATTGTTTATTGTTTTCCAAGAAAGGATCCAATACGTGTTTAAAGTCTTAATTTTATATATAAAGTGTTTATTTATGAAGGATATTTAAAAAAAACTTAATTTAAAATACGAGTTCACAATGAATAAATAAAGTTAAACACTTGATTTTGATAAAATATGTGAAAATGATTTTGTTTTAGAGAATAATTTTTTTTTGAGAATTGTGCTAAGAGTGTTTTGAAAATTTTTTCCTCAAAAAACATGCAAAAAAATTTTCAAAATAATACAAAACGGGCCATAATATTGCGTATTTGAATTGTAATAATGGTTATTACTAAATAAAGGCACTATTGTATTTAAAATACATTAAATCAGGGCCATGAGAGAATAATAATTATTATGCAATTGTATAATAAGAAAAAAAAAATTCTATCACTATTGATTATTTAATGGATAGTATATTGATAATGAATAGTGTGTGTACACCTATATCGTTTGATTTGCTAATAAGTAGGATCAACTTTATATAATTATTAATACATCGGTAAGTTGCATATTCAATATCACCATCCACCCATGTACCAATTAAAGTAAAACAAAAAAAAAATTTGCAACATTTTCAAAAAAAATTAAATTTTAAAAACTAAAATTTAAACATTTAAGAATATTATTTTTTAAAGGACTTTTCCTTTCTATACCTCATGTTAGACTTCATATGTATATAGAAATTCCCATACACTAAGGCACGTAGTATGGATCATGATATGACAAGACAATCTAATAACAATACAAGTTTCACATGTTAAGGCCAGAGAAAAAGAGGTGCGGATCAAAGTTGAATTGATATGAAATTGACACGAAAAAAGGGTCAATTTTAGGTTGTATCCGCCTAACCTGAACACAATATGAAACCTATAAAATTATTTAAAAATATATATTTTACATCACATATTTTAAAGTTTGTAAGGAACCTGTGATCATGAACTCGCGATAGGCTTCGGTTGGAATAATGAGGGTACACGATTGATTCTGCTACCGAATCGCAAGAGAATTCTGGCAACTTGCCTCCACAGTGGTTGAGACCTAGGCAGCAAAGCAACGAACCTCTCCTCGAGCCTCGTAATGGACGACACTACTCACGACCTCCAATGGCATTCTATGGCGAGGGGTACGTCAGGATGGGAACTCAACCAACGTGGGTCACGATCCTCGACCAACATGGCTCATTGTCAATCCGGTGCTTGACTATTGTCTTAGATCTGGGTCGATCCTCGAGCAACATACCGCTGTTGCATCGCGAACTGGGTCGGAGGAAAGACGCTACAAACGAAGGAGATGCATCCCCAAGGGATAGGTGGTCTTCATGTTGTCATCGGAGGTGGAAAATGACGAGTCACCAAAGGTGGGGGAGAATCAGAGGAGGTTAGCAACTTTTGGACATCGTCGAGGTTTTTGTCGAAAGCAATGGCATTTTAGGATTTTTTTTTAAAAAAAAATGGTGATGTTTAAGTTTTTTTTTTTTTTTTTTTTTTTAAATCCGACGTTGTTGAGCTTTTTTAACTTATGGTAAGCTTTTTTGTTTTTGAGCGTTATATGTTAATCTAACAGCTAAAAACGTGTCACGCCCCGGAGTACGGGAGGTGACGTGGCGGAATATTTAGATTAATTAAAAGAGGATTTAATTGAAATTAAGAGTTTAAAAATCCAATTAAATAAGAAATAAAGAGATTTTTCACCACATTTGATAAACGAATTTATAAATATTAAGCAAATAATAATAATTAATTAAAAACCGCGAATATGGGTTCTACAACCCACAACTTGTGCACACACATAGTACTGACAATATCATAAATACAATTACAGTCCAAGTACAAATAAAATTAAGTCTTACATGCCTTGATTAATAATACAAAATGTAAATAAGTTCTCCTATTGCTCCTGAGTTCGGTCCGAAGAATCTTCTCCAAACCTAAATGGGAAACCACCTAGAAGGGGGGAAATTTAAAACAGATAAAACGTGAGCGAAAGGCTCAGTAGGACTAGGTTTTATAAAAATAGTTTAACGCAAAGGAACATAGCATTATTAGAAGTTATTCAAAGGAAACTTAAATAAATAAATAAATAAATAAATAAATAAATAATTTGAGTAGAACCGTCCTGACACAGAACAGTCTACTCGTCAAATCAAAACACCATTTTACTTTTACCTAGGCAAACCATGATATCACCACCGTAGTGGCCCAGCTGGGTTTCGGGACCTGCCCCCAAGGTCGATCGCTACACGACCCGATCTCTGATATGGCATCATGCCCATGTGTTTATTATCATTATCATTCAAAACCCAATTACCGAGTGTTGTCAATTACGTTCATTATGAAATTCATTTCATAATCACGGTATATTAAAATATAACCGATAAAACCATTTTCAAACAACCGTTGAAAACATTTTGATAGAAATCCTTTTTAAAGCCAAATCATTTCAAAGCCAGGCTACCAAAGAAATAGGATAAAAGTCCTCTCTCAATACTCGTGCCGGTGCCCCACACCGAAATCTCGGCCTGCTATACGTTAGCTCCGCAGAACCACGAACGATCCTAGATACAAACTAAGTCGATCAATATCTAGTTTGAGACATTCTATGTTACTAAATCATTTCATAATGTCCTAGTGTGCCATTTGTATCTTTAAAATCATTCTATAAGGTTGGGGTTTAAATCAGGGTTCAAAACAGTGAAAACGGGTAAAAAATCACAAAAATTTCCATGCCTCGGTCGGCCTGCCGGACGTCCTGCTTCGGCCTGCCGGAAGCAAGGTTCGGCCTGCCGAACATTTCCCCAGATTCGGCCTGCCGGTCGGAAGAACACCGGCCTGCCGATCATCACTCCGGCCTGCCGAACTGGGGAAACCCAGAAATTTCCAGCCACGGGTTTCGATTCCCCAAAACCCAAATCTGGATTCCAACTTGTTTTTCTCAATTCCCAGGCATGAAAACAATCATAGTTGATAGAAAAACATTATAAAACATGTTTGGACTCATTTAAACAAGATTTAAACTCAAAATCTTCAAAAATCTGAAAATGAGAAAATGAGGAGAAAAATAAAAAATCTTGAATTCAATCCATTTTTCTTCAATCTAAGCTTAGATTCTAGTTGTTCTAAGTTCATCTAACCCAAATCCAAGGTTTTCTAAGCTTAAACAAACTTAGATTTCAAAAACACAAAATTGAAAATTTTGTAAAATGTTTAGAAATTTCGAATCTAACCTCGAATCGAAGCTTCAATCCGCGTTCTCGGTTGCCGAATTACGTCCCCGAGCTTCCTCCTTGCTAACCCGAAGCTTGGATTCGAAATTGGGTTTAAAAATTTGAGAGAGATGTAGAGAGAGAGTGAGCTGCAGAGAGAGAGAGGAAAGAGAGAGGGAGATGCGTGAGAGTGAGGAGAGAGAGGGGAATGAAGGAAATAAATAGAGAAAATCGGTGGGCGGTTTTACTGTGCGAAAACCATGTGCCGCCCACGGTTTTGTAAAACGGAGTATTTTTAACATTTTACAAATTGTTGTGTTTTAAAACTCAAAACATCATTTTAAAACAATAAGAAATCTTTTGAACACATCAATTTAACAAAGCAACCAAAAATTCAAAATCCAACCAAATAATCTCATTAATGTTAAAACGTTAATTAATTCATCATTTATAGTACATTAACATTAAATAAATTTCAAGACGTTACAAAACGAGTCTTATAGGTAAGACTTTTTTAGTGAGTCTTACCATGTCTTTCCTATATGACTTTTTAGCTTTTAGAATGTGTAAAAAACCTAATAAAAATAAAATGATTTTCGTGTCAACTTTTTAGTCATGTGTCAGTTTTGTGTTATAGGTCAATTTGGGGTTTTATCATATCAATACGCAGAGTTGATGTCGTGTTTGTGCCGTGATTTTTTTAAAAAAACCGCCATGGTTCAGTTCAGGTTAAGTAAAAATAAGAAAGAAACAACCAGGAGACGATACACGATATGTGACACGAATTATCATTCTTACCATATATGCGTGTAGCGAAAGGGGTGCATACTTGCATATATCTATGCGTGTAATTGGCCGATTTGACCTGTTCCATTTCTGGGCCGGTCTACATGTTCCTACCGGTCTACACAGGCCAGGCCGGGCCGGGCGGCCTTTGGTAGGCTTTCAAATAGGTGTGGCGCACCACATAATTCTTCCGAAGAGGAGGGTCCTACAATAAAATATGCAAAATCCGGCGCAGAAGGCGGACAGTGCGTTAAAGCCCGTGTCTTGTGTGGACATGCGTGGGCCAGATTGACTGACGCAAACGGCATCGAGCCTCAGCAAACAAACACTCTCAGCTTTCTCTCTCTTTCCCTTTCACTTTCTCTCTCTAACACCCGCCTTTCCAAGCCGCAGCTGGCCCCCACCCTGCCCCTCTTCGCTCTCTCTTGCGCTCCAATCTAAGCATCTTCCCCCATTTATTACCAATCAAGAAATTCCACCCTACCCTCGCGTCCACGAACTCTGCTCGTGCTTCCCTTAACCTACCCTTCCACGGCAGCCGTTGATCCCAACCATCACCAGATCCTACCTAACCACGTGGCGCTTACCCAACGTCCCGGAAGCGAAATCGCGATTCAATACAGTTGAATTGAGGAAGCGTGGAAGCTCCGACTTGCTATAAAAGCGGGAGCAAGACAAACGGCTCAAAGGAGGAGAGAGAGAGCCACAATCGTGGAATTTTCCTTCTAATCTAGAGAGAGAAAGGCCGAGATCCCACGTCATTTCGTCCGTCGAATTTGTGTATTTTCCGGGCTCGAGAGAGAGAGACATGAAGGGATCGGGAGCTCTGATGGCGTCAGTGCTCGCCGCTTCCACCGTCGCTCTCGGCTCCTCCTCCGCCGCCGGAGACCGTGATGTTTCTTTCTATCCTTCCTCCAATGAGGTATTTTTAATTTTTTTGCGCTTTTTTCCTATTTCTCCATTCTCAATTTTGTTTGTTTTCGCTCGACAATGTTTCAAATGTTCATCCTTTGAAAAGGCAAAAAAACTACAAGATTTCATGGTTTATGGGTGAAAATTGATAATCGATTTTAGGTTTTCCCTTTGCGACAATTCCTTTATTCGACAAAATTTGGGTCTTTTTGTTCGATCTTTTTCATTCGATCCGCTAATTCTTGCATCAAAATCAAAATTTTGACATTTTTTTCAAAATAATCTCTTCTTTATGGAATTAATTATCGTCTAATCTGCGATAATACTCATTTGTTAAACTGTAATTAGTCTTTGCTTTTGAAATCACAGGGCTTGAATTCGTCCACTGGGAGAAAAGCTCAGCCCAAAACATCGTTGGATAAGGAGAAATTCGCGCCCAGGTTCGACGGATTGAGGTTCATTGAAACGCTCGTCACAGCCCACCGATAACTATTTTTTTTACTTTTTCCTTTTTTTTATTTTTATTCTGATGAGGAACAAATTTACTGATTTGGAAGTTGTCTTTAAAAAGTGGGCTCTTTTCGAATCGAAGAGGTTTTTTTTTTTTTTTTTCTTTGATATGATATGATTAGGTTGTGTCCGTTGCGTTCAACAAAAATCACAACCGAGTTTTGCCGTGGTCAACTTTCGTGTTGCTTGTTCTTGTACTTTTTTTTTTTAATTTTAGTTTTAATACTTTGTCAAACTGTATTTCATTTGCTCTGTAAACAAAATTCGGTGTTAATGATTTTTAATTTGCTTGGTGTCCTTGTTTATGAATTTGTTTTATGTGACTACGGAGTTGGGAATTGATTGGCTTGTTTAATCACTAAATTACGTGGAAGAATTTGTAGAATTGTACGCACCATTCAGATTTAGCTGTCGGTTGTTAATTTCTTAATCATATGACAAACAACACAAACTAACTATTAAATTGGTTTCTCTCTCTCTAGAAATTGGTTTCAATCTATGTTCGCTTGAGTGCGAATCTTTGGGATGTTGAACGTCTGTCAAGATTAAAGGGAGGGTAATTTATTTTGATTTGTTTGGAAGTGGCTGATTTTAAATTCATTAAAAATGAAAGACCAGTGTCCTGATTAATGAAGATGTGTATATATATATATTTTTTTGGCATAAGCTTTTTACATCGATGGCGACTTGATTTCACTAATTCCGACTATGTGGGACGGATCAGACGCAAATTATGACTACTTGTGTTTTGCAAAACGGTTTACACAGAGTTCAATCCATCCACAGTTAAAGCCGTTACATGTCATAGTATAAAACTTTTACATATTATATTAAGCTTTTACATATTATATTATGTTTGAACTGAAAGATTAAGTTTAAACTTATTTATCAAATATCTTATTTTAGCATACATAAAAGAGGAGAAAATATTTTGTTTATAAGAGAGCAGAACTTAGAATCCGTTTAGAACATATATTTAAACCAAAAGGTTTGTAATTGTAAAACTGATTTATATCAAAAAATTTTAGTTTGAACTTATCTTCCCTTAGAGGCTCCTAACAATTGACAAGTTTTGGTAATGGATACACGAAGTTTTTGCCGGCTTAAATTATAAATTTTAGAATAACGCTATTAATCCTATTTACGATTATGATAATGCAAAAATAAGACTAGGCCACTCAAAAAAAAAAAAAAAAAAGACTAGAGCTAAATGTATAGGATGTTTGAAAAGTGTGGATGTTTGACATTTGTGGTTAGAACCAATGGTAAAAATTAATTTTAATTAAAAATATTGTAGCATATGAGAGCTTTATATTACAACAATGTTTTGCTCTTTTGTTGTTTTACTGTATCTATTGAGAGTAGTGGCGAATATATGGGATGTTTGGAAAGTGTGGATGTTTGAAACGTGTGATTAGAACCAATAGTTAAAATTAATTTTAGTTAAAAACACTGTAGCATGTGAGACCTTTATACTGTAACAATGTTTTGCTACTATATCTGTTAAGAGTTTTATATTGTTTATTAGTTAAATCAATTGATTCTAACTAAGAGTCCAAGAGTGTTTGAAAACGAAGCTGTAACTTAAACACTATAGCATATGAGAGCTTTATATTATAACAAATTTTTACTTGTTACTTTAGCATATAAACACTTTAAATTATAGCAATTAAAATTTATTAGTTTCAACTAACTTATCAAACTAAACCTAATTACCTTTTCTTCTCTTTTTATTTTGTTCTTAGAATAAAATATCTCGTTCACAAGTTGCTGTCATTTATTTCAAGCGATTAGCTTGTGAACCGTCTTCTTTTAGATGTCAAAATCTTGTGGTGGGACAAATGAGAGAAAAACAGTGCACATTTCGTGTGGACTAGATGCTTGTACTAAGAGGTCCTCTTCTTTCTTTCTTGGTAGATTAAAGAAGGGGGAAACGAAAAACGTTCTGTTTAAGCTAAAAAAAATCTTCCTTCTGACGCATCGCTCAAATACACGTGACTCACACCCAGACTTCAATTTGATATTTCCTTCAATTCGATATTTGGCATTACGTTTACAAAAGCATGGACGCATTTGGAAAAAAAAAAAAAATATATATATATATATATATATATATATATTTCATTACTGTAAATTATTCCAGGAAAACAAGTGTTTCATGTCATTTTGTTTATTGATATACTCGTCCGATAAGAATTAAATATTTAGTGGGTTTATCCATATCAGTTTTTTGTAATTATCTTTCATTTTTTAATATCTATTGTATTAATACTTGAATAAAATTCACCATAATTATTTTAACATCTTTTATATTAATTATTTAACTTCAAATAATTTTATTCTTAATTTTAAAATATTATTTTATAGATTTACTTTACCCTATTTTATTTTACTCGGGTGTACAAAATACTATTTACTATATTTTACAACTCTTGCTATTCTTTTTTGTTGTGAACAAAAATAGTCAAATTATTCTAAGAAAACCAGGTTTTTTATGTCATTTTGTTTATCGATACACTCGTCCAATTAGAATTAAACGTTTAGTTGATTTCTTCATATCAGTTTTTTGTAATTATCTTTCTCTTTCTTAGTGTGTATTGTATTAATTATTGAATCAAATTCACAATAATTATTCTAATAACATCTTTTATATTAATTATTTAACTTCAAACAATTTTATTCTTAATTTTAATATATACATATTTTTATAGATTCACTTATACTCTTTATTTTATCTTACCCGGGTGTATAAAATACTATTCACTTTACAACTCTTGCTTTGCTGTGTGAACAAAAAGAGTCAGACGTGCTGAAAAAGCCCAAGCCCTTTTATTTTTGCTATCTAGAATATGCAATAGAATAATTATATTTAATCCTGTTAAGTTATAACCCTGTTATTAATAAAAAAAATAAGATTTAGTCTAAAACATATATTACATATTAAATTAAGGTTTACAGTTTTGTAAGTAGCGAGATTATAACCTATAAGTTGAAAATAATTTTTCTTTGTTATAATTTAAGACATAGGGTAGACAAATCTTCATCCATGCAACTCTTTTTTTACCAACAAAAAAGAAACAAAAAAAAAGGACATTTTGCAGGAAAATCCCATAATTTATCTCCTCAAAGAACTATTTCTAAAATCTCTTCCATTTATGCTTTTATTTAATTTTATTTCTTTTCATTTTTCTTTTATGAACAAAGCACGTACCCTTGCCCCAATGTTAAAAAAATTACATTCGCTGGTTATAAGAGTCACCAACCAATGCCCAATAGGGGACCCCTGGTCAGCCACCTTCGCCGAACATTATCTCAGAAGTCGAACAACATGTCTTCGAAGCTTTGGCAACCACGTGCGGAATTGTTCGCTGGGAGTTGGGGAAGAAGAGAGAGGATATGGAAAAGAAGAAAAATGCTAGAGATTAGAGTTTTCAAAAAACCAAAAAAGACAATTGACCTATTATGGCCACCTTTCAAATTTAGGGAAATGTTCAAATTTTTTAAAACTGAGTTTTCACAGCAATACATTATAAATTATAGTTTATCAATACATTATTTATTAATACCAATACATTACTTATAAATTATAGCTCATTGCTGATAAATTGATTTAATAATGATTTCGTTGATAAGCCGGTAAATTGTTGAGTGAAATTGATTCATTACTAACGAATATTGATTAACCATTGATAAACCAATAAGTTAATTAGTGATAAACTGTAGATGAGTATATTACTAATTAACATCATTGATTAATATCACTATATCATCGTTTAACTATTTCAAAAAGGACATTTCCTTGATTTTATACTACTTTGGTGTAAAATGCACTCATTTATCCTCAAATCACAAAAAATAAAAAGAGCGACAGGAATATCTAAACATATGTTTCTAATTATCTACATTATTAATTCTTTATTTTTTGTAAAAAATAATATATATTTTAAAAGAATAATATATTTTCAGTTAAACAAGACATATTTTGTTTTTAATTTTACAAAACTAAATACGTCTATTAAATAGGATGTTTTGCACATAGCCCTTAAGAAAAAAGGGCTGGCTCTTCATGGGCTCTAGTATAAAAACCTGGTAGCTACAAATTCAGCAAAATAAATAAATAAATAGTAGCCTTGCGTTGCGTATGTTATTATAGCATACATAATGTATCTATATTTATTTTTATTCATATTTTTTAAAAGAGAAGTCCTGAATTATAAACCTCACAAAAAAAAAGTAATAATTAGGGTGCTCAATCGTTTCGAAAGAATTGCCAATGAAAGCTAAAACGACAAAAGGAAGCACCAAAGAAACAGTAACCACGAAGAGAGAACTCTTGTACATTTTAACCTGGCGTAATTTAACAACCAAACCAAACCAAATTGCTTCCCTCTATTTGTTTATGCGGTTTAAATAGTGTTGATTTAAAAAGTATTTGAGAAAATAGTTTAAACTATCAGTTTAGATTTAATTGCACGGTTTGGTTTAACTTACTCTTCTAAACACTATTAAACTTTTTTTTACCTAACAAAAAAATTTAAATTATGTAGTTTAAATAGTATCCTTTGTAAGCACAGTTAAAGTATAAATCTGAACAGAAAATTTAAGTCGAATTTGTGTTTGGATAAATGATGATATCCTTATAAGCACAAAAAAAATTTATTTGAAAAAATACGAAACAATAATTTTAAATTAAAAATACAAATATATAAAAATAAAATTGTATTTATTATTAAATCTTAAGTTAAAAGCAATTGATCGTAATTTAAACTGTAATGGTTGTTTGAATTAAGTAGACTGGAAACAAACACAAGGATCATGCATCATACAACGAGTGCATAGTCGGCAATTCACTAAGCAAAATATCTACCACGCTCACCACTTGCACTTGCAATTGTGTGGTAATTTAACGTCCCAACATAAATAAATAAATAAATAAATAATTCTTCCTTTTTCCCATGATTTGCCACCAGACGACAGCGACGTCACTCCCTTCTCCACCGTGAATTAATTCTCTACATTATTTATTATTTAAAATAATAAATAAATTCTCAATGAAAGCTGGCTTCACCGCACCACAAAGTTCTTAGGTTCATTGTCGTTTGTCTGCTTTCCTTCTGTGGCCCCCCACCCACATGGCCTTAGACCTAAACTGTTTTCACTCCCCAAGTGCCCAGCGGAAGAGAAAAGAAAGGCAAAAAAGTCGAACTTTTCTTCTCCTTCTCGCACGTGAAAAAAAAAAAAAATCCGAAATGTTTTTTTTGGTTCTGTGACCGCTGGTTTCAACGGATATTCCGATCCGTGCGTGCCACGTGGGCCAATGGGGGGCCCACGCACGTGATTTCTGAACCGCAAGATAGAAGAGACAGGTCTTCGACGACCTGTGAATACAATGGAGCTCGGCCACTATCTCGTCGCCACGTGTTATGGCTCGCCAATCTAGGCAACAGCAGTACAAATACGAGGTGCCACAGTGTCAGTTGCCCCGGAGATCTTTCGGTGAGCAATCAAGTTGAGGGAGAACTCAGACAATTACTATTATTCAAGTTTCTCGGTAAGTATATTACTCTAATCAATTTTTATTTATTTTTTTAATGGTGATGATGATGGTACTGATGGATCATGTATACAAAGTTATTATTTTGATGATGATGGTGATGAATTGATGATCATGATGGATGAAGTTAGTCTATTGAGTTTCAGAGATTTTACATGAATATTTTGTTTGTTATAAAAAAAAAATGATGATGATGATGATGAAAGTGTATTTTGAATTTCAGGGATTCTCTAGGACGTTGGTGATTTTTATTTTGATTATTAGTTCTCTCAGATTGTTGTTGAAATTTTGACATTATTGCATTTTCTGAAGCTGATCTTTACTCTCCTTGGTAATTTTGGTTGCATTTTTTTTTTTTGTACTGGTATTTTGTTTTGTTTTGTTCAAAAACAAGACTCTGAATGTTTACCTCTTTGATCGTTGTTGCAGAAATTTGGGGCTGAATTAGAATGGCGACGGTCACCGCCTCACACTTCGTGTCGCGGAGTTCCAGCCATGGAGTTTCTGTGTCGGAGAGTAAGACCAGTTTGGCCCAAATAAGCCAGAGGAGCCAAGCCATGACTCACAATGGCTTGAGGTCTCTCAACAATAACTTGGATATGCTGAGGGTTAGGTCTCCCAATGCTGTTTCTAGGCAAGCCGTGAGAAAGGTCAACGACTCCCAAAACGGCAGGAGTGTTGGGCGGATTGTTTGTGGACTTGGGATGTCTGTGGTCTTCGTTTCGGCCGAGGTTGGCCCGTGGAGCAAAACCGGTGGACTTGGTGATGTCCTTGGTGGTTTGCCCCCTGCAATGGCTGTGAGTTGTAAACTTTTGTTCAGCAAACTCTTGTGGTTTAAAAAATTGAATTGGTCTAATTGCTTGGTTTTTTTATTTACGTGATTTTAGGCTAATGGGCACCGGGTTATGACCGTTTCGCCGCGGTATGATCAATACAAGGATGCTTGGGACACTTGCGTACTAGTTGAAGTATGCACTTCCAGTCGGTTATTCAGTTCTCTTTTTTTATGTTAGTGTAAAGTTTGTTTGATAGAATGGCTTTCGAAACGCAGCTAAAAATCGGCGACAGGATTGAGACTGTTCGCTTCTTCCACTGCTACAAGCGAGGAGTTGATCGTGTGTTCGTGGATCACCCGTGGTTCCTTGAGAAGGTTTGAGCCTTTTCTTTCTTTATCATCAATTTTTTATCTTGGCACTGAAGCCATATATTGTTATGTTGTTCTAGTGGTACATATGCTTAAACATTTTTTTTTGTTAACAATACAGGTGTGGGGCAAAACTGGGTCTAAAATTTATGGACCAAAAGCAGGAGAGGATTACAAGGACAACCAGTTGCGCTTCAGCTTGTTGTGCCTGGTAAGTCATCTCATGTGGATAATTTTGTTTCTTTTTCTGTGTGTTTAATTCTTCCAAATGAAAGTGGTTTTTATCATGTAACTAATCATTTAACATTAGCATATAATCTGGCTGCTTATCATGCATGATGAGTTTCCTTGGTTATTTCCTGTAGTTTTGATAAATAAGCAAAAGCAAATGTGTTCATGTTGATTCTCATCTCAATTTAATTTCAATTTTCAAATATTTTCAGGCAGCTTTGGAGGCACCAAGGGTTCTAAACTTGAACAGCAACAAATATTTCTCAGGACCTTATGGTATCTCTTTCTCTCTCTCTCTCTCTCTCTCTCAATCAAGAGTAAAACTTTATATCAGAAAAAAATATTTACTAAGGATGCATTCTTTTCTTCCACAATGCAGGGGAGGATGTTGTATTCGTTGCCAACGATTGGCACGCTGCTCTTCTTCCATGCTACTTGAAATCTATATACCAACCTTTGGGGATTTACAAGACTGCCAAGGTAATGCTTGATATTGAAATGCATCACTAGAAATTCTGGCTTATCTAGAAGATTGTTGCAAGAAACTGAAGTTGTGCTTGGTATGAATAATGATGTCAGGTTGCATTTTGTATACACAACATAGCCTACCAAGGAAGATTTGCCTTCGCTGACTTTGCACTTCTCAATTTGCCTGATCGATTCAAGAGTTCGTTTGACTTTATGGATGGGTAGAAATTAAAAATTTATAATTATTATTTCATGCTAAAACGAGGGCTTGTTATGTCTTATGCGTTTTACAAATTATTCCACTTCCCCACCATCTACGTATGTCCATTTTGCAGGTATGACAAGCCTGTGAGGGGAAGGAAAATCAATTGGATGAAGGCTGGAATTCTGGAATCGGACAGGGTTGTAACTGTGAGCCCATTCTATGCCCAAGAACTTGTTTCAGGAGCAGACAGAGGTTGTGAATTGGACAACATCATTCGTAAGACTGGCATCTGCGGTATCATAAATGGCATGGATGCTCAAGATTGGGATCCAACCACCGATAAATACCTCAGTGTCAAATATGATGTCACAACTGTAAGTCATTTCTACAAACATTTTTCCGCCGTAAACATATGCGTCTACATGTTTGGCGTAGAATTGACTTGCTGGCTTTGAAATTCAGGTAATGGATGCAAAACCTTTGTTGAAGGAAGCCCTTCAAGCCGAAGTTGGTTTGCCTGTTGATAGAAGCATCCCTGTGATATGTTTCCTAGGTAGACTTGAGGAGCAGAAAGGTCCAGACATTCTAGCAGCAGCTATTCCACAGATCATTGATGAGAATATTCAAATAATAATCCTTGTGAGTATCTGGATAAATGATTTTTTCTCCCATATATCATTTTTACCATGGCAAGAATTAAATTGATTTTCTTGATGGGATCTCTCTTCTAGGGAACTGGCAAAAAGTACCTTGAGAAGATGATTGAAGATCTTGAGGAGAAATATCCTGACAGGGTTAGAGCTGTTGCAAAGTTCAACACCCCCTTGGCTCACATGATGGTGGCTGGGTCCGATCTTATCGTGATCCCAAGTAGATTTGAACCATGTGGGCTTATCCAGCTGCAAGCCATGAGATGTGGAACAGTAAGACTCTTGAATTTCTTTTTACACCAACCATAGGGGAACTGCATCACTTCATTGGTCCTTAAATGTAGGATGTAACAATTGAATGGTTTTTCGATGCAGATACCTTGCACAACCTCAACTGGAGGACTTGTTGACACTGTCAAGGAAGGTTTTACAGGATTCCACATGGGACGCTTCAACGTTGAAGTAAGTTGATTAGTATACTCACTAGCAAAAAAAGAAAGAGTGAGAGAGAGAGAGAGAGAGAGAGAGAGAGAGAGAGAGAGAGATTAAAGAAAATATGCTTTGTTATGAATGATCTTGAAATAATGAGTCGTGCACTTTGTGATGCCTTTCCAGTGTGAGAAAATTGATCCAGTTGATGTAACTGCTTTGGCAACAACTGTTAAGAGAGCTCTCGCAGCAATTGGCACTCCTGTCCAGAAAGAGACGATCAAAAACTGCATGGCACAGGATCTCTCATGGAAGGTCAGCTTAATAACGATCGGCAGATTACCTAAGAATCTTGTCCGACGCAAAAGTCGACTTGCTGACCATGTTCATAGCATTGATTGAATTGGAATATAATTTGAACTGAATGTATGATGCCTTTGTTCATGAGACTAAAATGTGGTAGGCGTAATGCAGGGACCTGCTAAACTGTGGGAAAAGCTGCTGTTGGACCTGGGAGTTGCCGGAAGTGTACCGGGCATTGACGGAGAAGAGATTGCCCCTCTTGCCAAAGAAAACGTTCCGACTCCCTAAGCTCTATATGCGCCGTTTTCTAGTCTACAGAGTAAACGTAATCTAACCTCGTAAGAGGGTAGTAACAGATTCTTGCTCACTTGGTTCTAGTTTTTAAAGAGTGAGCATGATGTTCTGTTGATAATTGAGCGCTGTTCTAGTAAACAATGATATAATTTTTAGGGACAATGACATTTGCAGCTCTATATAGTGTAATGAACCAAAAAAAAAAAAAAAAAAACTAATTGGTTCAAATCCAATAGTAGGTAGAACTTGTTAGATAGCAGCCTCAATAGTATATAATGAGTTTTTCTACTCATTCGCTTTTATTGATTTTGTATATTTTTTATCCTACTCTATTTCTCTATTGAATTTTAAAATTTCAAATTATTTCCTTGCATTAGAATACAAGTTTTTGAAGAAAAGCCTTAAAAAACCATCTGGGGTTGATGACTTGTAGCATTACCTCTATGTTTCAATGCTTCTTTTTGATGCATCAAGAATTTATCAAAAATCTCAATATAATGTTAATAATAATAATATTCTTAAAAAAAAAAATTTGCGAGGGGACCAATGGACACAAACTTTTCTTTTCAATTTTTTTTTCTTTTTCTTTATCTATTTTATTTACCTTAAATATGTTTGTATATTGAATCCCAGAAAGAGTTTTAAGCACAACCATATACGGAAAGAATAACTTTTTAAAATTCTATGAGCTTTATGTTCAGAACTGAAGTGCACATGGTCACAAATAAGTAAGAGAATTTCACATGCACAGAAGCAAAGGAAAATTGAACGACATAGAGAAACGTCCACTTCTTCAGAAAGAAAATACCGGATTGGAAGTTCATTTTCTGATAGTTAGCAGTTGTTATAAACAAATTAACAAAATTAATATCAACTTAGAAGGAAAAGAAAAATAACATCAGAGGAAAATAATCTTTTAATATAAAAAGCTTAGTTATACGAAGAGATGAATGTAGTTACACGCATTAGAAGCCCAACGTGATTGCTTGGAGAATTTTCATTTATTTAAATTTCTGACATACAGATGAAGAAACTTGTATACTATTTTGTCGCATTACATTTTCCACCTCATTTCTTTTTTGAGCAGGATTGTTTTTAAAAAACTACGAACAAAAAAGAAGAAAATCATTAAACTCAAAAAAGATTATAAGGCAACAACAATCAAGGGGGCTACAAACAATAATACTAAACCCTAATGTAATACATTATATATAGGTGTATAAACAAAACCTATGGGCCCAAAACATAAACTAAATGGCCTAAAACATAAAGGTCTTGATCCTATAGTCCACTACTGATATCATGAAAAATCGTTTGTTTTTTTACCACAATTATCACACAACGAGGTTTTTAAGTCAAGCCAAACTGAATTCGGTCACCATATTCTAACAATTATACAACATTATTTGTTTGTTACATCGCATCGATATCTTTACACTTTGGAAAGCAACAAATTTCAATGGAGGAGACATTTCTTAGGTTGTTTTGCTTCTGTCTTTATACTAATTGTTTATTATAAGATATTCCGAACATGGCCATTTTTTACTACAAACGAAATGTACATCATTTAATTCTAAGTTTGATAACTTGTAACATCACGGAGCACTAGTTGACAGTAATTAGCAAATACCACTTATAATAGAGAATACCAGTGAAAGTGGTCACAAAATAAACCATGCAGAAGAATTATTACTTGAAAAGCAGTTAGCTTATGCAATTTCCAAACAAATGGAAAAAAAAAAGGTTAAAAAGGATGGAAAAAGTGAGATTAAAAGGGGCTATCATGACGGAAGGTCGAACTACTAATAACAAAGGACTCATGGTAATCAATTGCAGAACTCAAAAAAGAATAATGCTTTCTGTATGACATAAAATTAACAAAATGGTGTCATTATTAACAAGAAATTCAATAATATTGTTGAACCCTGATTGATTTGTTATCTATATATATACAGTGCTAAGAGCAAAACTACACACCTACGAAAGAAGACACTCGTCCTTCTTAAACTTTTTTATTTTCAATGTTGTATTTAAAATTAAATAAAAATTATATCCCGTTTTTCGTAAAATTACATTCCGCTTTCTGAAATTATATTTTTTCCTCTAAAGTTTGATATATCCTTAATTTAATTTTGGGTAAATTACACTCACCTATTTTGTTTTATCTAAATTACAGAGACACCCTTGAACCAAAACTAATCACACTAACACTCCCTGATTGTTTAAAAGAATTACAGAGAGACTCTTCTATTAGTTAACCATGAGGTTTGATTGTTAGTTGACTGTTAATTAATGTTGCTTAAAATGTCAAAATTGCCCTTTTATCCATCAAAAATATTTTAAGCTATTTATGCACCTTGAAATGACATTTTTAGCCTTCTTTGATATTAAAATGAGTATAAACAATTTAAACACACTTGTAACTATAAATTCACCCTAATGGAAGATAAAATATTTTTTTTCCCTTTTTTCCAAAGATAACATTTATGTTCAAAATAATATAAAATACAAATATTATAATTACGCAGTCAAAAAAAGTCCACAATTAAAGGCCCAAATATATAACATGTGGATCTACATTTTCAATTTTAAAAAGTTGACTGTGATACAAACTAATGACATAAAATAATCACAATCACACAAACTAATTAAATTCACACACCATGCTTAACAAAACTAAAAGACATTAATTTCAACAAAACCAAAACTAACATTCTAACAAAACCATAATTCAATTATAAAAAATATTTATTTTTCATCAAACTTTAAAAATTATAAACAAAAAAACTTTTTTAGAAAAAATAAAAAATATATAAAATTTAAAAAATTATTTAAAAAACAAAAACAAAGAAAACTTTATTTAAAAAAATTAAGAAACTTTTCAAAAAAATCAGAATCTAATAAAAAACCCTCAAAAAAAGTTGATTTCAAAAAAAAAAAAATTAGTAAAAACCCAAAGAAATCTTATTTTAAAAACCTAAAAAAAAAAACCAAAGAAATCTCTCTTTCTATCTATGTGGGTGCGACGGTAGTCTGGGTGGGCTGGGCGACAAGGTATGGTCAAGGTCGTATGTTGCAAGTGGGAAGTGGGCTGGGCTGGGTTGTGGGAGAGGGGCCAACAAGGTGTGGGAGCATGACAGGAAACGATGAGGTAGCGAGGGAGGTGCTTCGGTGGTTTGGGTTGGGGCTAGGCTAGGGTGGGCGACGGGGGAGCAAGGGAGTGAGGTTTGACGTGGGAGGAATGCAAAGACGGGTGGCAGGAGCTGGCTCGGTGGCTAGACGTGCGGGGCTCGACAGTTGCAACAGGCTGCTATTGCTCGAGTGAAGGAGGACGGGGGGCATGTCATGATAGGCTGCGACAGGTTGGGGGGTCGATGGCAAACGGCAGCTAGGGGGAGCAGAGGGAGGGAAGGAGGGAGGGAGGGAGGTTTGTTTGAGGGGGGTGTTTATTTGATTAGTTTTTAGAGGGGTTTTTTATTATTTTTAATTGAATGGTAAAGATTTAGGGAAAAACTACAATAAAACCCTCCAATTATTCTCATCAATACGACCTATTTATTGACCATTAGATCTACTTCAAAGGATCAAAATTAAACAAACTTACCACAAGTTAGATGAGTCCATACACACTAGATTCTCAAAAAACTCCAAAATTAAAAAAAAAAATCCAAAACATCGAAAATATTTCTCACAAAATCTGCTCTTTCTCTGTCACTGGAAGGGGTGACCGACAGTAGAAATCGCGACCACCAGGGATGCTGTTGTTATTGGTAACGACCACCATGGACTTCGTGAGTTGGAATCTTAGGATGGAGCTTCGTCGTGATCTTAGGTCACAAACCATGGCGACGCCATCGCGATTTCGCCTCTCCGTCATGATTCCACCGTGATCCAATTATGAAGCAAGCCGAAATTGTATGACTGTCGTGATTCCTTCCCTCCGACGCTACCTTTGCTCCTTTGGCGGCCTCGCGATATTGCTCGTGAGCGGAATCCTTTGCACCCATGGCGGACTAGCGACGTCGAGATCGGAGACGAGGATCTACCGGCACCTCCCCCAACCCTTCAATTGTTGAGATGGAGATCGCGAGCTCATGACTGAAGGGAGGTCGTGGGTATTGCAATGGAGATCTCCCAATCTCAATCGCATATCGCCATTAGTCAATACCCATATCCGGTAGCTCTCCGCCAAGACCACCCGCCATCCCTCACCTAGCGACCCTACACACCTGCCAACTAGGACTGTACAAAAAAACTGAAAAACTGAAATCGACCGAACCGAACCGAAGAACCGCCCGAGAAAAGACTGAAAAAATCGGTTTCATGAAAACCGAATAGGTTGGGTTCGGTTAACCGAACCGAATCTGTTGTGAGCGGTTCGGTTTCGGTTTTGACTGCTTATAAACCGAACCGAACCGAACCAAAACTGAATGCCTATTCTACTTCAAAGCTAAATAATATTTTTTTTAGCATATTTCAGTTCGGTTATAGTATTTTTTAGCAGCATTTCAAAAAGAACCTAAATAATACATAATACATTGTACTATTTTAGCAATTCTTTAACAAAAAAATAAAATAAAATGTGGTAAACTGATAGTACGCTTCTTGTCTACCATTAGATAACCGAACCAAAACTGAATGCATATTCTACTTCAAAGCTAAATAATATTTTTTTTAGCATATTTCGGTTCGGTTATAGTATTTTTTTAGCACCATTTCAAAAAGAACCTAAATAATACACAATACATTGTACTATTTTAGCAATTCTTTAACAAAAAAATAAAATAAAATGTGGTAAACTGATAGTTCGCTTCTTGTCTACCATTAGATAACCTTTTCACAAAACTGACCGAACCGAACCAAACCGAACAAAATCGACCATGAACGATCGGTTAACCGACCAAATACTCTTGGTATGCGGTGCGGTTTTGGTTTTGCAATTCTAAAAACCGAAAGTTGCGGTTCGGTAACCGAACCGACCAAAAACCGACGAAACTGACCGAAGAACACCCCTACTGCCAACCATCCACCGGAGGCCCACCCCGCCGATGATAATCCCCCCTCCAATGGTGGGCCTTTTATATATTTTTGACGGTTTTTTCTCTCTTTTTTTGTTATTTGTTCTTTTAAAAAATAATGGGTGAAAATAAAAATAAATAATCGAGGTGAGGGTGCGTTTGTTTTTGTTTTTATGAGACTTAGTTTTTGAACTATTGAATTTTAATCTAACGGCTAGAAAAAATAGGCCTTATCAATAAAAATTTTGAGTAGGTTTTATCATAACCTTCTCTTAAAATTTAATTTTAGGGATTAAGGGTCGAAATTAAGTTAGGAATTTTGGTCATTTTAATAAAAAATTTAATAAAATTAACTCTCGGGATGTTAATATGATTACTTTTGATCCAAGAAGTGTTACTGTAATTTTAATAAAATACAAAGAATATTAGTGTAATTTATTCTGTAATTGTTTTTGATAGCATTAGTATACACTCCATCTTTAAGTAATTTTTCTGACACTATTCTTGCTTTCCTTGATAATCATGTTTTCTATAGCCGAAAGATTTTATTTTTTTTAAAGAAAATATTTAGTTTCTTCCTCAAGATAAGAAATGATGCTACGGCGAAAAAGGACACCCGGAAAGGAATATTATGTACTAAAGGTTGATGATTATTATTGGTGGAGAATTGTTAGTCAACCAAATAATGCAAAGCAAAGGACAAAGGCGTGCTTAAACATAAATATGAAGCACTCTGGTCTTGAGCCACTATCATCAATGTTCGCAAAGGAACAAAGAGAAACAGAAACTACTGAGGCCAAACCCTCAAACAATTCTTTTTGTTGTAAGATCAAATTCATGTATTTTTTTTCCCTAAAAAAAGATACAACTATTAGGTGTTTCTATGCAAGAGTTGGCTGAGGAGTAATTATTAATGAATAATCAATATGATTACGTAGAGTGGCCTAAAGTCAGAACTGCCTTGCTTCGCACATATGCCATGTATCTTTTGTGTTTCTCTGTGTCTTTGTCGTTTCCCTCTGCCCTTTAATAAACCACCAAAAAAAGAAAGAGCAATGAAGGTTAGAAAGAAAGAAAGGAAAAGGCAAAGTTACTAACCACGATAAAAATCAAGTAAAGTTTGCCACCTTCATGGTTCATCTCCTCTCCCACCGAAAAAAAGAAAAAAGGAGCATCCTAGAAGAGAATGCTAATCACGTGAACCTTGTCGGACAAATACTCACTTGGGGGCCCACCAGGTCCCACCTCCATAGAACCCATCTATACCGCTGAAATGCCCATCAATCAATGATCACAATGATCAATCAAAAACCACACCCAATGTCATTTAAACAATATGGTACCATTTTGTTTAATTAGTAGTAGCACACAATTTTGGTCTTTTTTTTCCACATTGGGGTACACCCTTTTAAGAGAGCCCTCAAACATCAATCAAGAACCCTAAATTTCAACCCAAAACTAAGCAATGACCAAAAAAATAAACACCCTTCAGAAATATCAATCAGTGCCCTCTCCTTACCCTCTCATTTTCTTCTCTCTCTCTTTCTCTCTCTAAAAAAAGAATCTGTTTTGTAGTTTTCACTGTTCTAGCTAGTGGACTGCTTACATCTGTCGTACTCTCTATACCTCAGCTTGGAGACTCTGAACTGAACTCTCTCTCTCTCTCTAAACACATTATTTTTTTCCCTTGTGTAACGCTTTGAGGACACCATTTTAAGCGCCCCCAAAAGGTTAAATCTTCAGTTTCTCTTTCTGGGCATTGCTGATACAGTTACTGAAGAAGAGCTTCATTTTCTTCCTCCAATGGAGTCCCCTAGACCCTACCCTCCTCTCTTCTTCTTCTTCTTCTTCTTCCTCTCAGGTATATACTCTCTCTCTCTCTCTCTCACGGTGCTTTTTTTTTAAAAATAGAAATTTGTGGGTCTCATTTTAATTTTGTGTTTTTTTGGGGTCAGTTTTTTGGTTTCCTGTAATGGTGACACCCCTGGGGGTAAACTACGGCCAAATAGCGAACAACCTCCCACCTCCAGACGACGTCGTTCCTTTGGTCAAATCCATCGGCGCCACGAAAGTCAAGCTCTACGACGCCAATCCAAAAGTCCTCCGTTCGTTCGCCAACACCGGAGTGGAGCTCATGGTGGGCCTTGGCAACGAGTACCTGTCCAAGATCCAGGACCCGGCCCAGGCCCAATCCTGGATCAAGTCCAACGTCCAGACCCACCTCCCGGCGACGAAGATCACCGCCATCTTCGTCGGCAATGAGGTCCTCACCTTCAACGACACCTCCCTCTCCGGCAACCTCCTCCCAGCGATGCAGGGCGTCCACGCCGCCCTCGTCGACCTCGGCCTGGACAAGCAGATCTCCGTCACCACCACTCACTCCCTGGCCATTCTAGAATCTTCCTATCCTCCTTCTTCTGGAAAGTTCCGGCGCGACCTCGTCAACTGCATTACTCCGATCTTGAGCTTCAATCTCAAGACCGGATCTCCGTTTCTCATCAATGCCTATCCCTACTTCGCCTACAAAGGAAATCCGAAGCAAGTTCCGCTCGATTTCGTCCTCTTTCAGCCGAACCAGGGGGTTCTAGATCCGGCGACGAATCTCCACTACGACAACATGCTTTTCGCGCAGATCGACGCGGTTCACTCGGCTTTGGACGCCGTCGGGTTCAAGAAGCTTCCTGTGCACATCTCCGAGACCGGATGGCCGTCGAAGGGAGACGCCGATGAAGCAGGAGCGACGCCGGAGAACGCGAAGAAGTATAATGGAAACCTGATCAAGACGATTTGCCAGAGGAAAGGGACGCCGATGAGGCCGAATTGCGATCTGAACATCTACGTGTTTGCTCTGTTCAACGAGAATATGAAGCCAGGTCCAACGTCGGAGAGGAACTACGGGCTTTTCAAGCCCGACATGACTCCGGTGTATTCGCTCGGGATATCCACGAGCTCCATCGCCTCCGTCGGCAACACGACGACGAGTTCTGGCGGGTCTAGTACTCCGGCGAGCTCTGGGTCTTCGCTTCCGTCGACGGCGAATTCTTCCAGTACTGGCTATTTGTCCATCTCCTCTGCCGTTTCCACTGTAAGTTTCTGCAATGCCGTTTGTCGTTTGGCTTTTGCGTTGTCGTTGGGTTTTAGTTTTACAGTGTGGGGTTTGTAGATTTTTTAATTAATTGGTCCAAAAAGTCTTAATTGGTTGTAATGACAATGGCATAATTGTTTTTGTCTCCGTCGCAAAGCGATAATAATATTTAGATTCTTAACGAGATTTAAGTTTGTTCAAATATATTTTGCTTTTAAAGTCTCAAGTGTTGGTATTTCCTTTGAAGAAGATGAGCCAAATTGTCCCAATTGGCTTTTGGATGTTATGGGGGGTTTTGGTTTGATAGCGACTCACCAAGAAAACAACCGCATCGTTGTCAAGCACATGCTTCTTTTGTGTAATTACCTGTCAACTTTGGGCATGTTAACCAAATCCTAAAGGAATGCTAGGATAAGGTAATGGGATTGAAAATAAAGGTCAAGTATTTTGGGTGAGTATTATTTATTAATGTTTCTTATTTATTTGATAAGGTAATAGAAATTAATTTTATTTTTTTTCTGGTGTTTACTTATATAAAAAATGTGATCTTATTTATTATGATCACAAAAATATCCTTGTTACAAATCTCATAGTTATTAAATATTAACACTTGAATTTAGACATTTAAATAAATATAGTATTTATTTTTTTTAATAAAAAATCAATATTAAAAGGTAGAAAAAAATAATATTTTTTTTCTTATTTTTTATATTATGTAAGGTTTATAAAACTCTTATTATTAATTTTATAAATAGACATTATTTAAAGAAAAAAAGAATAACTTCTTAATTTCTCTTTCACTATGTAAAGTAAACATCTCCTTTGTTGTTGTTTTTTTTTACCAACTAAACTTGTACTATAATCCTATTGTTGTAAAATTCTGTTTATTTCAGGGGAAGGACCATTTGAATTTGTTACCGAGGGTGTTGGCTCCGTACCTACTTTTGATCGGATTATTTCTTTGAATTCGAAGAACACAAAAAAAGAAAAAAAGGCCTAATTAGGAGCCAAGCCAGAGGTCTGAAAAAGCAAAAGGGGGAAAAAAAACAAAGATTTGGGGCGATGAGAAAGAGGAGATGAACAGAGGCGGCTTGGGACTTAGGGAAAGGTCGAAAATTCTCTTCCTTTGCTTGTACGCCATTGTGTTCTGAGAATCATTATCATTATCGTTATCGTCATGTGTCTTTATGCGTATGCTTCATTCCGACAAAGTGAATATCATCTGCCCAAAATTCCCAAAAGAGTCCCGCACACACACCTTTAATGGAGTTTGGTGACTGTTAGTAAAAGTTGTTGAAAAAGTTTGACCAATCAAGGTGGGTCACAAGCCACTTGATCAATTAACGGTAATGAATGTGTGGCTGCTTCATAGGATTAGGAAGTTGAGTGAAAGCTTTGGGAATATTGCTTTTCATCTTTCTCAAAGTGGCCTCCTCACACTTTTTTCTATCTTTTTCCACTTTTGCAGGGTTAAGATTTCAATGTCTTAATAGTAACAATAATGCTACTGCGGTCTTAGTCATGTGATGAGGAGCTTTGCCAGAGAGGCTAGAGAGATTTATTTGATCGAAATTCATAATTTATTCTACTTTACTGATTGCTTTTGTTGCTATGTTTGTATTTTTGTTCATCATTTTGTAGTGGACTGTGTGGTCACTGCATCAGTATACTTCAGCCTAATATTCAAGACTTTGACATGAACACAAATCTCTATCACGTATTGCAGGAGATAGAAATAAATTTCACTAAAAAATGAATAGTGCGAGAGTAATTTTAAAAGCTGGTTCTTCTCCATAGTGATTTTTTTCTGATCAATTGTAAGGCAATTACAAAAATATACGGCCTGGAGTTTTGAGCGTACAGATTCGTGCCGAAACCTTTCTGCATCTTGTACTGCGCTGAAATTCTAGAAATACCATAGAGAGCTTGAAAGGGTTGGTTACACAATTGTGAACCATGGCCAATATATATTAATCATCGATCCAAAGAAGGCCCTCTCGGAGATGAGTAAATGACCAAAAGCGCCCTAATTACGCACATTTCACTTCTCTAAGCAGAAATCTTTTGAGCAATCTAATAGCCTCCCAAAATTTTATTTCAAAATAAGCTAAAAAATAATACACTAACGGAATATTTAACGAAGGGATTCCAAGCTGCCTCAATCATATGCAACATTCAAAAAATGGGTATATGGCTCTGCCATGCCGATTTAACGGATCTGTAGCTTCTGAATTGCCAACTTTCATGTCCAATCCACCGCACTAAATGTAGAAAGCGAGAGTCTCACGACGCCTGCACCAAGTTAGTTTCGAACAAAAGCTTTGAAGCAATAAAATAGCAAAACATTACTTGAATTGCATCCTCAAGAACCCTGTGAAGTCTCGCCTATTCCTGCATTTGGTTCAGGTTTAACCCTTCTATAGAACAACACGTAGGCAGCAGAAGTCTTGATATCAGATTCACTGACGGGCGAAACATGACTATCATCAAAATGATACCACCTGTTCTCATCGATCAACTGCATGATGAAAATAAGTTAGAACCTTGAAAATTATACCCGTGGCAAAGCATACATGTTAGAGAAACACCCAGACTGACTTGTTTCAAATATAGATTGCAGAATATTAGCAAAATACGACTAGCCAAGACAGTCAGTGCAGAGTCATCATCAACTAGTTCTATGCCCCCGTTTTAAACTTCAAACACTAGAAAACTAGAATTTGAATGACTACCTTGGCATATGCAGTGTAGTGCCCACCACCTAGACCGCCATAATGGTTGCTAATGGCATATAGTTCATACACATGGGGCTTTCCATCCTTGCTTATCACGTATTTGCTCAAATCAAGATCGTGAATAGGAAAATTGACAAATGTGTCTAATTTGTTCTTTGAATATCTGCTATATGAGAATCGCTTCAAGTGGAAAACAAGAATCTCAGGCAACATCCACAAGTCCAGCTTCTTGGTAGCTTGTCTATGTTCCTTGCACTTAGGGCAGTACCTAATCAAAAACATCAATTAAGATCACAGTACGGTCAAGGACAGTGTATTTTAATATAGTGCCGTTAAAAAGCTATTTAAATGAGGTCAAAGTACCCACCACATGTCATCAGGCCCCAAAGGTTCTTCCTTCAAAAATGCCTCCAAGCATGTAAACAAAGAAATAGCTTCCGGACGAGTCTTCTTCACGGTATATACAGCCTTCTGAACTTCTGGGAGGTCCTTGAGGTAGCTTACGTCATATAAGTCAAATTCTTTGTCAGTCCAGTCCAAAAAGATCTTTACAACTCGTTCTGAATTCACTACAGAGTCTTTCTCAATTGGCTTGCTGCTTGAGCTGTTTCCATCAGTTACAAAAAGCTGGAAGGACAATTCTCTGCTAAATGTTTCCTCCAGTTCTCTGCTGTCCATGGACAGACTCCTCAAATTATAGCTATTTGATGGTTCCTCAATAGCTTGTTTAGCAAAGCCATTTTCCTTTCCATTATGGAGCTTACCAGAAGAACATGCTCTTTTCAAGGGCGACAGCAATCTCGAAACAGCTGCGTCAATATCAGCTCCATTTACTGGGTCTGCCAAATAAGTAACAAGAGGAGTGCCCATAAACTTCCCCTGATAACCTCTCATACTGTGAGATGCACATCTGAGAAATCCACATGATCCAGTTACAAAATCCAGCAAGCAAAATGACGTGGATAAAAAAGTTGAACAAGTTTTCAAATAGACACATGGATCTCTGGCCATACACACAATACAGTCGAACTTTACTTCAGACGAAATTTCTTCAGCTTTTTAATGGACAAGTCTTACTAGATAATTATTTCAGAATATCCCCTTCATATTTCACAAGTTGGGGAGAAAATACCAGCCGTACTTCACAAATTTACCCACTACTTCCAATTGCCAAAGAATAAAAAAATTATCATGTATGTATAAGATAAGTCTTTTACAAGTTTCCTTCAAGAGTTAATTAAGATATTTTGGTTTAACGGCTTCTTACAAAGGTTCTTGTGAGGGAAGCAAGCTTACTTTTCATATGGTCGATGAATTATTTCAAATCTGGTTCTTCCCACCAAATTTTTACAAAGTCGGTAAGCCACAATATGGTCATCCTCCTTAATAGAAGCCAATTGTTCCGAGGGGTTCTCTAAATATCGAAAAATCCGATGTTCGTACACCTGGAAATTAAAATAATAGTTTCTCAACCACCAGAACAAAAACATAGAGAAAACCTAAAAAGCATATAAAAAATCAATGAGACCACAGTTACCTCGGCAAGCAGAAGGATCTCCTCACTCTTCAAGCAACAAGCAGTACCTAATGCCTCGCTAAGATCCTTACAGCAACCTTGCTTCAGCAAATTAACAGTATATGGCATTGGAAGGCCACTTCCATCACCATAAAAAACAGTTACCGTCATTGGCCGAGTTACAGTAGAAGGAAGTGGCAGTGACAAATACATGAATGGGTCAAAAGTAATCGAAATCTTTTCACAGGCTGGGCAAACCAGTGTGGACTTGTATTGGCCCTGAGGAGCACAATAAGATTGTGAGATAAACTTCCACACCATATAAGAATAAAAGTGAAGAAAGGGGGAAGAGAGAGAACACAGCATTCAAGCAATGCCTTGAATGAAAATAACTTCAAACATAAAAAGGAATCCCAACATTTCCCAAGTAAATTAAATATTCTACAATCACCCTTGTAGAGCGACTATAAAATACAACATCAAAAAAAAAAAAAATATATGTATTAAAAAAACAAAATAAGCAATGTCCTGTAACTCCCACTCACTTGGCAAACATCAACAATCAATGAATCATTCCGGGCCTTGTGATTTTTCCAACACTCATCTGCAACTTCCTCATCTGGACGACCATCTGAATCCTTTGTTTCAATGTAAGGCTTTCGTTTGACACGATTTAAATCTTCATGCAGCCCATCTAATAAGAACGCAAGAAGTTCCTACAAAAGAAGCATTCTATCACACACAGCATACACTGTATGCAAGATCGTATTAACCTATATAACTGAATAATTAAACAAGTACCCAATAGCTTATCCCTATGCAACTTGGAAAAACAAATCATATAAGATTGAACAGAATACCCTGTTTATGCAGGATTAATAAATCTAACAAACCCAAAAAAAAAGGGTGAGTAATTGTCCTTTTATCCCAATATAACTGGATATTTATACAAGATAGTATTAGCCTATATAACTGAATAATTAAACAAGTACCCAATATAGCTTTATCCCTACGCAACTTGGAAAAACAAATCATATAAGATTGAACAGAATACCCTGTTCATGCAGGATTAATAAATCTAACAAACCCAAAAAAAAAAAAAAAGATAAGTAATTGTACTTTTATGATCCGACTAGTATATGGAGTGCTGGTTGCAGAAAAAGCACAGTAAAAACCCACAAAGGATCAAATACGGTGCTTAAAAATAAGTGAGAATACCTGACTGACAGAATTTAAGGGTGGAGTAAAAAATATGCACAACGAAACTTAAACTCAACAGCCATGATATCTCAGCAACTACAAATTCCTAACCAAAAACAAATCAAACTTAAACACTAATTATATAGCCGATTGGTCATTGTAACTTTCATAAGCTAATTTTTTCTTTTAGGGAAAAGCCACTACTACCTGCCCACATTGTTTGCAAACCAGGGAACTTAAGAGGAAGGATATATTAAATAAATAGATCAATAGAAAGTATTAAAGGAACGAGAAATTTCCAAGCAATATACAGTACTAACTTGAGAATCATGCTGGTTATAGCCACTGAACTGGGGAGCAAATCGAGCAAGTTTTCCCTTGAAAGCACGTGGTGCAATTGTAGTTCGTCCTGAGGACCACAGTTTCCTCAACAACTCACCAAAAGCAAGTGCAAGCTCACCCTGCACCGCTACAATATACTTTAGAAGCTTTTAAAACAGGAAAGCCATTTCAGAGTTCACGTTATCCACATCAAACAAGTGAATCATAAATAAGAACAAAAACCTACATGCATTCCCAAAGGATTTTCTGCATTGATTTCGTCACTGTAATCTTGCAAGAAGTACTCCACAAGAGGTGGCGTATGAACTAGACACTGGAGAGCACTATTCATAAAACAAGTATTTCCCAGATTCTGCAATCCTGCCAGACCTCCCCTTTCTCCTTTTCTCAATTTATAAGCATCATATCCATCGTCCATATCTGAGAATGATGAACTTACAGCACTTCCCCGATATAAATTAGAATTATATCCTGTCGAATGACCATTCGACATTGTAGGCCCCCCAGCGATTGTAACAGAAGACCTTGATGGTTCTAAAGACACCAAAGCCAACTCATTTCCAGTTGAATCCTTGCTGAATTGAGAAGTAAAGTTTCCGTCTTGAAACTCAAGAAGAATCTGCAGTAAAACAAAGTCGACAAAGAGTGACTTCAGTTAAAACTTAACAGTAACACTCAAGAGAGCATACAAAAGTCAACCAATAATAATTTTTCAAAAAAATTGCAGTAATTTTTATTTTTCAAAAAGTCAACCAATTATTTTCAAATAATAATATTCAAGTTCCTTGAAAAGTTATATGATTCCTTTTTCTATCGTAAAATCAAGGCCTCAGTCTTACATGCATCTACAGAAGTCTAAAGCACAAATGATAAATATACTTAGCCTAATTGATTGAGAATATCTTGTCTTTTTTCCTTTTTTGTCCACAAAGCGTGCGGAGATAAACTTGGAATAGGTTTTTCAAATTTAAAGAATACTTTTGTAGTTTCTAAAACAAGAGAGATACATCGTAAAGAATTTAAAATTAAAAGGAATATTTATGTAATTTTCCTTATATAAATTCTCCCCCGTTATATAAGATTCATATATCGTATTGAAGTGGACATGAAGTCCTCAAAGACAGCAAAAGAAAAACACCACAAAAAGAAGTCAAAAGTCATAAAGCAACCTAGTGCCGAAAACTCAAAATAGAATAGTATCTAAAATCACTAGATAAAGGCACACAAGAAAAAGTCCGGTGTTGAACCCTAACCAAAGAAAAGCTTCATCTTGAGAAATGTTGTAAAACATTACTATGGTGTTTGAAAGAGTAGTTCAAACTAGTTTGGGTTTGAGAACTGTAGCATGTGACAGCTTTATATTGCAGCTTTTTACTGTAGCATGAGAAAGCTTTACACTGTTTATAATTCAAACCAATAGTTTAGACCGTTGTTCCAAACACTCTTTACATAATCTCATATCCAAAAAATCAATACATAATCATAGTACTCACTTCTTGATCCATCTGCAAATGTGACTCCTCTAAAGTTTGGTCTGAAAAGTTCAGCACTGCATGCTTTCGCTTATTGAAGTAGTCCAAAATACACACCTGACAATTTATGGAAAGACCAAGACGTCGTCAAAAATAAAATGAGAAAAAAAATTAAATAAAATAGGGAAAAAGGCCAATGACAGTGCAAAAAAAAAAACCTTTTCTTGCTCCACTCCCTTAAGCCTACACACCTTCTCATAAAGCTCGCTTATAGAAGCCTGAAGGAAAAAAGCCATGTAAAATTACTTTTGAGGACAAATTCTCCAAGAACTACTTAATGAGCAAAATGTTCTCCAAGAACTACTTATAGTTATAAATTTTTAAAAACTACAAAAAACAAAAGAAATTAAAAGCTTGCAATAAACGTAAATAAATGAAGAAAATCTAGCTTAAATCATTACTATCAACCCATCCCTTTAGAAGAAGTCTTGTGTCTTATGAAAAATTAACTAAACACTACCAAAAGACTTTTAAGGCTTTAAAAGCCAAAAGCCGCTTTCTAAAAGCCATGTCAAGCAAGAACTTCCGATCAAATGACCTTTCATTACCAAGTTTGGACTAAAGAATCAAAATCAAATTCAAGCTAATATTTAATGCGTGAAAGATAAATTGTCTAATTATTCGACATACAAGATCTTTAAACAAACAGCGCATGTCACAAAATACAGTTAATGCGTTGATATCAAAAGCAGAGGTCAAAATGCAAAGGCTGTGACGGATAAAAAAACAGAAAAGTAACGTGTGTCCTTGCAAAAAAACTGAGATGCAAAAGAATTTTACGGGAAGCTCTAAAATAATACATAAGAGAAAAAGAACATAAACATTACCTTTTTGCTTAACCTTATAAGTGACTGGCTTTTGTCCCGGGCGTCAATCAACTTAAGACAAAGCAGGTAAACCTCTACTATAAAGGTCTTGTAAAGAATACCCTGAGAAATCAACTTTCTTGGTAATGCTGGTCCTCCTTTGTACCTGAAAAACTAAAACAGCATCATTAAGTGGCACACCAGTCAAATTATGTATTACTTTTATGTGGCTCTAGAAGTCAAACACACTCCACCGATGTTGAAACCAAAAGACATCACAGAAAAAGAAAATGCCTACATATTAAACAGACTCCATAAAGCATGCTAGGAAGGAATGAGGAAAATTGAAAAACATTAAAAAAAGAAAAAGAAAATACCAATCCGATAGTTTTTCCCAGACTTGTTGGGGAACTAGAACATAGTCCCGTCCTTCTTCCAACATTCGACGAAGCTCTGGTTCATCACCCTCAGAATCATCTTCTTTTAGAAGTAAATCAGAATTATCAATCTCTCCAGGTCTATCAGCAGTCTGTAAGGAAAGCACATCCATATTTTGAGATTCAAAAGCCCATCCATCAACTGGAGATTCACCCATGCCTTGCCCAGCATATCGCTGCCAGCTTGAATACCATCTGTGCAAAATCAAAGAATAAACCTAATTTCAACCATCTAATCCATGGATGAAACAAAAGCTACTAAAACCAAAAGGCAATCAGTGACCTACCAATCACACCCATGCTAGTTAAGGTAGAAGTCAACCATCTATATGCATTAGCTAAATTTGATTTTCCTAATCCAAGCTGTTTTAACTGGTCCATACCAGAAGAATGTCAAAGGTTGCATTTCATTTACCAGGAGCAAAAAAATTAGTAGCAAGTTATCAAACTGAACATTCACCTATCCTTTATGATCCTTCATTTTACGTTGCTTATAAAACAATCTCGCAGGATAGAATACATTCAATAAACCAACTTTAATATAATCATTCCCGGGGAAGCCCAAAAATCCCCAGGTGAAAACAACAAGGATAACCTAAAAATAAAAATAGGAACATAAATTGCCTTCGGATGAAGCAAAACTTTATGAAATTCTTAACTTGTATCAAATAAAGAAAGACGCAACGAATTGCAGTTAAACTAGGGCATGCAAACCTAAAGGACTAAACTCTAGCCAACACTCAATCCAACAGCCTCCCACCACGGACGAATATACTAAATTCAAATTTCAAATAGTAGCATAAGAAAAAAGAAGAAAAAAATTAGCTTCCAAAACCTAGGGGACTCTGCACTAAACCAAAAACGCTGCACGACATTGAGACTTAAAACTTCCATCCTAGAACAAAAATAAGCATCTACTAATGAAAACCATTACATTCTATGCTCTTTGTATCTCCTCCAGCGAATAGTGACAAAAATGCAGATGCCGAAGCCGACGCATGCCAAATATTTCTCGCTAAGTGCAAACTAGATATTTTAAGGAAGAAAATTGAAAAGTCACCTATTTGAAACAACGTAATACAAGTTTCCCTCCTTTAAATTAGCCTCGGATTGATCGGTGAGCTCCTTAACAATCCGATTCTCCTCCTCCGGCGGCAGGGGCAAGCAACTCGCGTCGTTATCGATCATAAATCCCGAATCAGGAATCGTCATGATTCTACGGCACAAAATCGGCTAATCAATCAACCAGAGACAAAAGATCTCAAGAATTCAACAAACGCATACAATTCAACTCAGACGATTCAAATCCGCGCCGAATTGAGGCGAGAAGAACAGCGATTAGAGAGATTGTAGTGATTCCGATTGCGGCGAGGGAGATGGAGCGGTTGGACTAAGCTTGAGTCGGCGATTATGGCGAGAGAGATCGACGAGCAGACGAAGAGAGAATGTGGAAAAAAAAATCTGGAAGTATCGGAGAAGGAGTTCAGAAGCGAAGTATACTGGAAGAGGAAGAACCCTAGATTGCGCAGGAAAGGAAATGATCTGGGATTGCGTCTGGAGAAATCAGGAACAGTCGTTTTCGACGATGTTGTCTTTCTCTCTCTATCTCTCTCTCTCCCTCTCTCTTCTAGAAACTCTGATGAGTCAATCACGCACCCAAACTTTTATAGCCTCCATGGACGGCGAACTCCTCTTTGGGTTTAAAGCTTCTCCCACCAAACTTAAAAAACAAAAAAACAAAAACAAAACAAAAACAAAAACAAAAACAAAAAAACAAAACAAAACAAAAAAACAAAAAAAAAATTGTTTTATCGTTTATCATCATTATTATTATTATTATTATTAGACATTTTTTTAAATGTTAAAACTTTTTTTTAGTGGATGTTAGCCATATTTTATATTTTCTAACTTCAGATAAATATTAACTGCCCAAAAAACTTCAGATAAAATATTTTTCGCACAAAAATTACAAATGAATATAAAAATTGTTAAGACATTTTTATATTTTTGAAACTTCAGATAAATATTAACCACCAAAAAAAAAACTTCAGATAAATATTTTCCGCACAAAAATTACAAATAAATATAAAATATTTAAAAATAAAAAAAGAATTCTGGGATGTGGATCCTAGATTCCGAGCTAACATCTGTGGAACCTTTTCATTAACTTTTGGCTAACCATTTTTTCCAAGAAAAAAAAAAACCTTTTGAACAAACCATCCAAAAAAACTTGTGATATTCTTTTGATAACGTTTTTAATAAATATATATAGAAAAATTCAAAAGGCATGAGAATTTTGGAGGCTTTTTGAGGGCCCGTTTGGTTCGAGTATTTGAATAGAGTATTTGAACGAAGATTTAAATTTTTATGAGAGAAAATACTGTAGCAAAATAATTCGAACCGTGATTCGAGTATCGAAACAAACGGGCTCTGAATAACACGGTGCTTTGTTTCGTACTTATATGATATTCTTTTTTTTTTAATAAACTTATATGAGATTCTTTTCATAACGTTTTCAATAAATATATAATAAGAAAATTCAAAATGCGATGAGAATTTTGGGGGACTTTTTGAATTGCATGGTGTTTTGTTTTGTACTTATGTTTAGAATCAACGGTGTTTTGTTTTAGACAACACGTAAAGTTTTACTCTTGACTTTTTTGACAAGTCTAATGTAACCATGTCTTCCTATTTTGAGCTGTTATTACATCACCTTTTTTTTCTTTTTTATAAGGATTTTTTTCTCCTTTTGGGATAAATTTCAGTATTTTATTTATTTTGTTTTCGAATAAATGACTAACTGTATTTGCTTTAATGGAAAATTGTCAAAAACATTTTTTTTTTTTTTACTTGAAAGAGCACCCCACCAGTTGATGAATTTGGGAAGAATTTAAATTTAAAGAGAGAGAGGGGGAGAGAGGGGGAGAGAGAGAGAGACGCGGAGTCTCGGCTCGGCGTGGGAGGGACGGCGAGGAAAAGGTGGACCGGCGCACATGACAGATGGTTAAATCTGCACGATATTCCCACGCTAATTCAAGCATAACTCGCGCAAATGCTATGAGGTGTCTCTCTCCCCCATGCATCCTACAATTAAAAATTAATTCCACATCCAAACACAAGCACCAGTGGTCTAGTGGTAGAATAGTACCCTGCCACGGTACAGACCCGGGTTCGATTCCCGGCTGGTGCATTTCCCTTTTTGCTTCCTATCAAGACCTAAAGAAGTCAGCTTTGATTCCCCATTTTTTTGGTACACCCAGCAAAAGCATATCAAACAAGAAAACAAAAAACAAAGGAAATGCAAAGGTAAAGCACTAAGCTAACTCATTTTGCTTCCTGTCAAAATTTACATCTAACCAAATATCCTATAGGCTCCTACTTGACACACGCTTGATTAACAAATGGAATTCACATGTACACGAGTGTCACAATTCTCAGATTCAACTCCGTATCAGCGATCGATCTGCCCTGATCGGAATTGCTGCCATGTTCATCTCAGTTACAATCACTTGTCAAACAAGAAACACCCCTGTGGAAAGGACACATTATCCTAACAGGGATCCCATCAAAACCTAAAGAAATCAGTTGTGTTCCTATGTAGCGGACTAATGCCTCTGCCTCAAAAGAAGAAAAGAAGTCTATTCAATATTGTCAATCACACTGATGCGAAGCTGAGACGGTTTTAAGATCACATGGTTCCGCCTAATCTGAACTAACCGAGGCCTCACTTCCTTCAGGACGTGCTCCACCACCCTGAATCTCATCCTCGCTGGACATACTCTCTTCGCTGGAATTGGAAGATGTTACAAAATCTTCGTCAGTGAGCACTTCTTGTTTCCGTCTTTTCCTGACATCTTTTACTCCTTTACCTTGAAGAGCAAGTCTCCTGCGTTTTCGTGCTTTTCGCTTGCCTTTGGGGAAGTCGTCTTTCTGTGATTCAAGGCTTTTGCTATCGACTTGATTTGCACTTTTTAATTTGCCATACTCGTTATCCTCTGAATCATCAGCATCAAGCTTGCGCCTTTTCCTACTTGTATTCGTCTGCCAAAAAGAAGTCAAAAGCAAGAGTAAGACAGAGTCACGGCACCATCATGCGTACATCACTATCAAGTCCCAAAGAAAATAAAGATGAGATCATTATTTTTCTACCAAATAGGCTACACGAAATCTCACAGTAACTCAAAACGGTTGATTTGTTCAAATGCAATGTTTTCATTCTCCAATCTAAGCATCAAGACTTGAATTTGGTTGCCTCTATGCTTTGCCTTCTCATGCTCAAAAGATCATACTCGTATTCTAAACTACTAATTTTTTACTATTATTTTTTTTTCATGGGTGTATTAAACTTCAGTTTCCTGTTCTCCATTAGCCGGGAACCAAGTCTGTTTCTCCAAGAATAATGATATGCAAAGACTTTCAGAAATTTGATAGTAAAATTTCTACACCCTTTTCTAATAACTTAAATCACAAAGCTAAGAGCGTTTCTCTTGTAAAAGTTAAAGAGAGTGCAAGCCATAATAATTGTTTATTTGATCCAGAAAACTTCATCACTGATGGAAGCGCACGGCGTGAGTTGGTGTACTCTAGGGAAATATCATCGCACGCAGAGAGGTATTTAGAAGGGAAAAGTTTCACAAATGGTCAAGCTCATACCTTGGGGCCACGATCAACCAACCTAGCCCATTCATGTCGGTTCCTCAAGCAATCAAGAACAGCCTGTGAGTGACTGCTGTATGCATAACGCTCTCCATTATGCTTCCGCAAGTTATTCCAATGCTGCGAATACAGACCAAAAGAGAAAATAATGAATCATCGGAAAAAAAAAAAAAACTATTTAAAGAAAACTAGTAGAAGATGAAAATAACATATTCTGTCAAATATAAGCAGCCATACCGGCAGCACAGCATTACAGAGTTCCTCATATGTCATGCGCCTTCCTTTGCTCATGATCTCATTAATCAAGCCTGTATGTGAGAAAAATATCAGAAAACCACAACTAGAGAAGCAACCAAAAGGAATTTAGCAATCATGCACTGAATATAACAAATACCTGGTAAAGTATGACGAATCGGACCACCAACCGTGCCAGTATCTTCATCAGAGATATTCCTAGGTGAACTTCGTATAGAGGACATATTTCGCTCATTGGCCTCATTGGATGAAGATGGACCACTATCAGTGGCAGCAGAGGCAGAAGGCATATTCTTCTTGACAGACTCCATTGCTGAAGATCCATTGTCTTCCCTCTTGGTGGAAGCTTCTGCCGCATAATCTGTATCTTGTCTTTTCGGATCATGAGAAGACGAAACTCTACCCTTCCTTTTACCTTCATTGGCAACCTCACGAGAACTACGGAACCCATCTCTGGGAGCATCCCTGTACTTCCTTCTAGATACCTGTACAATTAGGATTCATTACTAAATCGCAGCAGCTTACAACTAACTCCTTCAGAACCTTGTAAACGTATATGCTCAAAGCTGCATATACTTGAAGGGAGTAATGGCTTCATTCAAAACCAATAATGAATGTATAAGGTAAGGACTTACCAAACTGTGATCCTTTCCTCCAGAACTTGATGTACACTTTATTAACATGCTTGTTGCACTTGGAGAAGCCAGCTGAGGCAAGCTACCTGCATGGCGCACACGTGGTACACGAGGTACTCTAGGAGAGCTGTTGAGTTCTTGATGCAACAGTAGTGCGAGCTGCCAAAATACATAGAAGTGTGTATATAAAGATCCTGTTAGCAAAATTACTATTCTAGAGAGGGAAGGGAGTTGAAATATTACTGGGAAAATCATTTCCCAAACATTATATTTTGCACTCACCTCCTCATCGCTAAGTGTTGCGGGAGAACTTGTAGGAACAGGTGGACATACAGAAGGTGTGTGATTCTGATTAATCTTAGAGGAAGGTTGGAAATTTGGCTGGTTAATCTTTTCACCTTTTGGGGGCACCCCTAAAGCTGAAGTTCTATTATGCGTATGTGTAGCCTTCTGATGGTGTAGTGATCCAGAAGACTCAACAGAGCCTGAAGTAATGGCAGAAGTATTTGCAGCCGAAGATGTTTTGGAAGACATGCTAAGCACGTTGTCTTTTGGTTCTGATGTTGCTTTCTTCGAAAGATTATCATGTGATATCCTGCTTGAGTGGGAGGGTTTGGGAACACAATGTGAAATTGATTTTGGACGCTCTTTGACAATTTTCCTCGGCATGTCATCCCTATCCTCATCCCTGACATCATGTGAAGAACGATCTTTACTTGCAGTGACATTACTTTCATATGTAATTTGTAGTTTAGCAACAGGAGTAGGATTTGCAGCATCAGGAGATTTGACATTATCAGAACTAGATGATTTAGCAGGCAATACAGTGGTTGGCATGGAAGAAGATTTTCCAGAACATGCTACCATGTTACACTGACTAGGCAACCCCAGAGAGTTTATCATAGTTACTGCAGGTCTGGAATGCTCTTCAGGAAGCCCAGAACCATATTTTTGTTCTGAAGGAATTTTCTGCAAAGCCATCAAAACATCTGTGCCCTCCAATTCATATTTAAGCTGACAAGAATCACTAGATAATTGATCAGTCTTGGCCGTATGAGAATTGTTGTCTTCTTCCGTAGAACGGTCAAGATGCTCTGCCTTATGATCACTGGACTGTGCAGGACTTATCGTTCCACCATTGAGTTTAGAACTTTCCAACATCCTATCTGAAGATATGCCATTATCTTTTGCATCACCATGAGGAGAAGGCTGAATATTTGGCAGAGACCCAGGGCAGTCATCGAGCTCTTCTTTCTTCACTTCAACATCCAGCTGTTCAGACCTCAGTGAAATGTCAACATTGGAATCTTGAACTTGATTGTCTCTAACTTCTGGCGCAATACCAAGCACATCTTTAACGAGAAAGTAGTCAACATTTTTGTCAGATCTTTCAAAACCATCACCCAGCTTACCAACTGACATGCTATCTCCCTATCATCGTTAAAGAAGGAAATTTTAACAAGCTAAAGCATAAACACCAAAAATAGATGAACGTAGAAGACACACAAAAATCATTGTTCCAGTTCACACTACAGCAAAAAAAACATAATACATTAAAGGGAAAATCTAAAATATATAGCTTGTAGTTTTTATTTTTTTTTTCAAAAAATCTACCCTTTTATCTTTAAACTACAACCCTGTCCATCTAAATTAATTTATTGTTTCTAATGTTACTCATTGACCCATTCAGCCCGACAAATGAAGGGATTAAATCTCCTAACTACCCTTTAAGATGTGTTTCAACAATGTTATCTCGATCCAGGTTTTTTGTTTATTTATTTTAGTTTTGATTTTGTGTTCTAAATTTCTACATCGGGGTCTTTTTTAATTCATCAAGATTGACATTTGGATACAAGGATACACATCAAGCTCATATGTTTGGAGACATTATTTACTTTTAAAAGCATGATGGTCTTTGTCATCCTTTTTTTGCCCCAAAATATGCTAGAGGGAGGACATTGAAACCAAAACTTGAAAACGCAAATTATAAGATATATTTTTATAATTATCCCTGTAGTTCAAAGGCACAAACGACAATTTTACTCCAAAAAAATGAGAGAAATACAAAACATATGATCATGTGAAACTGAACAATATGATCCAAGTACAAGGTAAGAACTTCACACCACAGACGACACGAACATGAGTATAGATTGACATTGATCTCCATGGGCCTTCGACTCAAAGCCAGCCATAACATACAAGTTCACAAACTGTAAGAAACAACCTATAGCTTGCACAGAGTTGAAATTGTTCTTTCTGTGGGCACAAATCCTTTTTTTTTTTTCCCCTTAAGTGAAAAGATTGCTAGCAATTTGCATTTGGAACAACCATGAAGCTGCATACAGTAAGCAACTATGAGGTTTGGCCAAAGAGATTCTTCTCCTTTTCTTTCGTTTCTGGGGATAAGAAAATACTTCTTTTGTTGAAAAAATTAATAATCCAATAAAAAAATATTTAAAAAAAACAAAAACTAGTAAAAATAGGAAAACCAAGACTATCAAACTAGTTACAGAAAAACCACCACCCTGTCCGAACTAGTCCTATTGCCCAATAACGTCCGTCCAATTGAGAACTAATAAAAGATGGTCCTAAGAGATAATTCTTATCCTAAATCACGAAAGTTCGGTTTATCTTACTTTACCTCCCTCTATGTCACAAGGATAATTTGAACTTTCTAGCTCTCAAACAAGCATTTTTGTAGTTGCACTTGCACCAGGAAGTTAGTCATGCACTCAACTTTTGGACCTCTACAGAACATTAATTACTTGATTTACTACCCCGACAATCATCTTATAAAATGCATTTACATTCAACATTAAGAAACTAGGAACCTTTCTTTATACTCTTGAAAGAGCAACAACAGCCTTGATTGAGATCCAAATCCAGATTGTTAAGTATGAATGCTATATAAAATGGCAGTCAGAGAGTGCAAAACTTTTGTTGTCCAACAGAGCAAGTGAAGTGAAGATGAGGGTTAGAGGTAATCGATAGGCCCACTCCTAGAGCTCCAATTAGGCTGGTTTATGTGAGTAAGGGCAAAAAGGGAATTCTTGTGGCAACTTTCTTTTTTTTTGGGGGGGAGGGGGTGGGTGGAGGTGGGGGAAGCAACAGCAGAGAATGAGGGCCAGGAAAGGAATTTTCTCAGTTGGCTTTCAGTTGGGAAATGAATACAGAGTTGGGGATTTAAAAGAAGATTCTTCTGTAGTACAGTGTCTGGATTTCGGGGGAAGTTTCTGTTTGGAGGTGGAGGGTTCCTCGAATAACCTTTTATCAATTTCTTTCTTTTTCATTAAGTTTTCTGTAATGGTGACTGCTCTACTCAGACTTGGAGAAGTAGAGATTGGGTACTAAACTAACGGAATCAGGCACTAATTCCTGATTATTTTCATTTCTGAGTTCTTTAGTTTGTTGTTTGTGAGTGATTTCTTTTGGGTACCTAACAACTTGAAATCCTAGGAAGATAACCATTTAATAACTTGCTGAATGTTCTTTATAGAACCCACAGAGAAAATATGAAGAGGAACAACAAACATTGAAAGAAGAACAAGAACAAATTGGTGAATATGCATGGCTGTGAAAAGTACCACTTCTTTTACATCATCACGTTGAGGTGATGATCCAACAACATCATCTTCTTTAGGAGAACTTTCTAGCTCTACAGGATGCTGATGGTCAATCTTCTCTTCCTTTGGTCCAGCACCAACTGAAAAATCTTGTCTAGATGCATCGGAAGACAAGGCCTCTCTAGAATGCTTTCCAACATTACCATGAGCCGCAAGGTGGGGATCGGATGTAGGATCTTTAACTGTCGTCTGCTTCACATTCCTACTCTTCGTACTCTGAATTTCACCTTTAGGAAACTTCGGAGCTCTGTCTTCATAAAATTCCAATTGTTTTGCATCACTGGAGGGTGTAAACACTAGTGATAAAAAAGGAAACAAAAAAATTGGAATCAACATACAACATGTCAGCTAGAACAAGATGCAACCCACTGTCAACATTATCACCAGACATGCAGATAGATAGTAGAATAAAAACTTGCATCTTTATTTTAAAGCGGAAGTTAAATATAGGTTACCTGTTTTAGAAGAATGTGAGCCTCTCTTCTTAGCATCAACCTCTTTATCAGCAGCTCTGGCTTTCTTTTTCCCGCTCCGGTCTTTAGAAATCCCTGAATCTTCTTTCTTCTGCTTCCCAGAATGCAACACAACAGGACGCACTAAGCTGTTCTCCTTCTTCCCACCATCCTCTGAATGCCTAACATCGACACCCTCACTCCCCCATTTTTTTGTCTCTTTCAAACGGACCTTCCGGTTACGAGCAGCTTCCTCGTCTCCACCTCTCAAACCAACCAAAGCAGCCACTGGAGTGGCAAATACACTCTCCTTTGACAAGGAGAACAGAACACCAGCACCTTTATCCACAGGATTCTCATTCTCTTCATCCAACTTGTCACCATTTTCCTTCTCATCCCAACAAGGGAACTCCCTATACCGAAAGTTAAACTTCTTGGGCACATAGCCAGTGCACTTCCACAACTCTGGCGTAAAAACCGACGAAAACCCACCAAACAAGGAAGGGTCACCGCCTGGTATCCCCTGAACATGTACCCTGTCCTCAATAGGTATATCGGTCCAAAGCCTAAAGGGCCGGCAAGGCAGCCCATTCGGCGCATAAGAACTCTCTATCCTCATCGTTTTGGTAGGAAGCTCGACCAACAATTGAGCAACCTCAGTCTCCTCGCTATCATTTCTATTGTTCTTGATCTTACACTTATCACAAACAAATATATCATCTCCCTTCACATACCGGGAACACCTAGTGTGAACCCAAACGCCACACTCATCGCAATTAACCATCTCTTCGCCATCGTCAAAATTCACACCGCAAACGCAATCCACGGTCCAAGAACCATTGACCCAGTCGTCCGGAGGGTCCGAACTCTGAAGGCGGTGGTGCGACCGACCTTTCATGTCTTTCTACCTTAAACTCCGACACAAATCCCTAACCCTAAACTTGCATAACTAAATTCGTATCTACCTCCTCAACTCTGGTACGACCGACCTTTGTATCTCCTACCTCTTGATCCCCAAACCAAAAACCTCGATAAAATCCCTAACCCTAAGCTTGGATGACTAAATTCGAATAAAACTTCAGTTTGACGAGTAAAAGTTCGAGAATTGCCTCAGTTCTTCGCAATAAAAGAGGTTCGGAACATAGGAGGAGTGAAGATTGAGAGCGACGATTGGTACCTGGGAACTCGAGCTCCAGCTATGGCTAGGCCCGTTGGGTTTGCCAAGCTTCTTCGCCGTTGCCGTTTGGGGGATCTCTCTCTATCCGCACGGACGAAAATGGCTTTTCCTTCGCTTCTCTCTCTTCACGCACTAACTGGCGGAACTGAAAGAAATGGATAGAGCCTCTCATGCTTTCTGGTTGTGGATTTTGATTTGGCGTCCGTCGTCCTTTTCTCGGCCCATTACTTGATGGGCCTCTGAAAGCGGGGGCCCCACCTTTTCCCGGAGTTTTTTTTTCTTTTTTGTTTTTCTGTTTTTTGAAGTTAAAAAGGTGGAGGAGTTTCGTGGAATGATTTTAAAAAAAGAAAAAACTTCAAGCTTTGAATTTATGCCTTGAAAATTGGAGTTTTTGATTTGTGTCACGTCAACGAACTAGTCCAAGATCAATAAATATGGCATAAATTAGAGGTTGTAGTATAAATCTAAAGACGCATAAAAGTTGTAACTAGCCTTCTAATTTTTTCTAGAACCGAGAAAATGGGAGAATATGCATTGGTGTTAAGTATGGGTCAGATTTATGTTTGGTTGATCCATAACCCGCCTATTTGGTATGATGATTGGCCCGGTCAGGCCCGCATAAAGAATCTGGTCACGTCAGGGTTAGGAGCCTAGGTTTGTGGCTCGCAGGCGAATTAGTCCACATAGCATTTTTCATATTATATATTTCCAAAATTGAATGTATGGTCCGGCCTGATCTGTGTTTTGTTGTCGGGTTGCGCATCTATTTGTGATTTACAAGTTGGACCTGGTCACACGGCCTTCTAAACTCACATGGGTTAGGCTGAGTGGCTGGTATATATTTCTAAAACTAAAAAGAGAGAAAATTACATGTTATACTACATATTAAAAAAATTATACTACACTTCCTTGTCATATTAAATATTTAAGTTGTGTCGTATTTTAAACATGTGTGATAGGCGTATCCTAATGTAAAATCATACCTAATTTTACCAAAAAAATAAAAAATTCGAATCTTCTACTCTTAAGTTCAAAATATGTATATATATAAGTAACTTGTAAATGATGGGCATTTATTAAAATTCCCTCTAAAAATATGTTCCTAATATATATTCTTTCTGAGCTACTATATCTATATGCAGAACCAAAGATGCTCTATTCTGCACTGTTATTCTCGATTCTGAAGTCTTCTGTGCGGTACCATGGGCTTACCTCTAATTTATTTGCCTATGTATTTGCATTTACATTTCAGTTATCCATTTTTTTTTCTGTTTTGACCACAGTGTTTGGGAGAGGTTTCTAACGGATTGGGCTTATTCTTCATTAGTTGGGAGAATAGATTGGCTCCATGATGTGTGAGCCCATGGTATTTTCTGTATCGCTAGCTCACACTTCAGTTTTGCGAATTTGTTTGATATAATGTGGTTTTTTATTTAATATATAACGAGTGAAAGCAACAGCTAAAGATTTATATCATTTAAAGAGTAACATAAATCGCCATGCCCTTTTAGTGTATTGAAGATCCTTAGCAGCTAATAATGATTGCGATGAGATGATGTAAGGTGGGATGGGATGGAAAAATAAGAAGGAAAAGATTTACCACAAATTTCTAAAAGGTGTATTTGTTGGCACAAATTTATTTGTGTGGGAAAATGTAACATTTATTCCAAAAGGTTTCAAAGGGTGACTCAATTCAATCCAACGTTGTTTTGTGTGGTATTATTCTTTTTTTTTCAAAATTTTTTCCCAAAATGATGGATTCTACGTGAGGATGGCAATGGGACGGGAGAGTACAAGGTGGGACGAGGCAGGGCTAGAGAATGCTTTTCTATCCCTATCCCTGCTCTCATCCCTACAAAGAAAGGTGGAGATAGAGTCACGGAATCGCTGTTAGGGAAGTATTTCTCATACCCGTCTCAATTCCCGCATTGATGTTTATTGTTGACGAAAATTTTAATAATAATAAACAAACATATGTTCAAATTCATATTAAATTCATTCCAAATTTAATATTTTAACAAAACAAATCACATTTCAACAAAATATATACATTGAAAATAATTTGATGGTAAGAATTATACAAACATATTTTCAATAATTAATAAAATGTGTATATATATATATATATATATATATATATATATTTTTTTTAAATGTGTACTGGGATAGGGGCAAAGTAGGGAACACCTTCCTCGCCATTACCCCGCCCCGCCTCTTCCTCCGAGGACAAAACTTTGTCCCTATCCTTCCACAACCTCTGAATATTAGCATCCTAGCTTTTTTCAGGACGAATATCCGCAGGGCTCTGCGCATTCCTTAGTTTATGGGTGGGTTTTGTATGACAGTGCACAAGATAATGACACTGTCCATAATGATTAATTAAAGGGTTGGTATTGCATGAAGAAGTTTATCCTCTAAGCAGGAAACTATAGTCTTGACCAAATGGGGTAACGTAAATGCAATTATTTTGAATGTTAAAATCCTAAATAATTTGAATGTTAAAATCCTAAATAATTAAAAAAAGGTTTAATAATTTGGGAATAAATTTTTAGCATATAAAACCCAATCCATCCGTAAGATATTATGACAATCGTCAATTTCTTGAGGCAAAAAAAAAATCAAGAAATAATAAGCATTGAAGTTTGAAAAGGTGATATTTCTTATAATTTTTGAGAATAAATATACGTACACTTGGACCCAAAACATACAATATCACTCAAGTATAGGCATACATCGTTCGTCAAATCTCATCATAATAATTTTAGTTTAAGTAAAGTATAATAATTTAATAAATTTGAATTAAAATACGATGGCATATTACACACTACAAAACAAATTCCCACTTATATTTAGTTTTCCAAGTACATCAAAGTAGTTTACATCATCTTTATTAATAGGCCATTTGAAAGAATTGTTAGAATCATCAGTTACTATTATGAAAAGTATAAAGCTCTCACATGTTATTGTAAAAAATAAAAAATTACTACAGCATAAAACTCTTACATACTATAGTTCTGAAACAAAAACTGTTGATTTCAACCGTTTTTTCAAACAGTCTATAAAATACTATTCGTAACAAAACATTATTATTAAACACAATTGAAGAATGTTGTACTAAAAAAATCTGAAGAATGGTGAACAGTAATGACTGAACATTCTTAATTAAATTAGTGTGAAATATATACCTATGATAATTTTTTACATCGTAGATTTGTAAAGGGGAAAGAAAGGAAGAAAGAAGAAAAAAAATGAAAAAAACCAACTCGTTTTTTTCCCCTTTGGAAAATGGATATTATTGTTAATTTCAATACACTAACTTTTCAATAAAAAAAAATTCAAGAATCAGATTCTATAGCTCTATGAAAAAGTTGATGGGACTGCAACAAATAATGACAATATAATAACACAGAATAAATATAATTAAAACTTCGTTCCTTGAAAAGAAATTACCTCAATTATTAAAACTTTCTCGAAAAGAGATCGCAAAAATTTAAAGAGTTCGTTTGGCTTAAATATTTCAACGAAGATTTAAATTTTTATAAAATAAAATATTATAATAAAATTATTTAAATTATAATTTAAACCATAAAATAAACACACCCAAAAACAATCTCGAAATACTTTTTCGTGGATGGAATAATCCAACTGTTCTTTTATCTGACATAAGGGGATTTATGTCTTTCAACTTGAAATCTGTCACATGGTATTGCTTTCTTGAAAATACCATAACATAATGAAATAATTTTTTAGCAACTTAAGAAGAGCATCAAGTACAAGCAAAAAGAAAGGAGTCTCGTTACTTTTTCAGGTTTTTTTTTTTTTAATCCTTTTACAGTGAGACGATTATTTATTTTAATGGAAATGTTGAGTGAAGGAAACAATGTTCTAGAGTCTCAGTTATAATTTTTTTGTGTTTTTAATTTGAAAAAAAAGTTTTTGTTTGGCTAAACAAGAAAGTTATATTTAAATAAGGAATCACAATTTTTCTCACAATGATTTTGAGATATTTTTTTTATTCTGACTACACTGCCTTGGAACGATTAATAACCATTTTTAATAAGATATATAATTATATATTTGTGTATATATATATTTATAGAAAAACCTTTTTTGTCCCGACCAGGCAGTAGCCCGGTCCTCTCACAACAATGGGCCCCATACGGTCCTCTCATAACAGTGGGCCCCATAGAGTCCCACCCTGTGGGGCCCACTGTTGTGAGAGGACCGGGCTACTGTTCCGTCCGGACAAATAAAAGCGCTCATACCCACCCTGTAGGGCCTACTGTTGTGAGAGGATCGGGCTATTGCCCGGTCGGGACAAATAGAAGCGCCCATATTTATAAGTACCTACACGTGCAAATAGTATGTGCGTGTGTTGCGCGGGGTTGTGATTAAATAAATACTGAGAACAAATAAGGAAATAAGTAACTGTTGTACATTTTGAAGCGGGATTTGCGTTATGGAAGGAGACTAGTTTAGATTGGGGCAATGAGAAGTTGAAAAAGTAGCGTATTTCACGTCAATCTTCCGTCACGCGTGAATTCGGCTTGAGAAATATGATAAGAATTCTAAGTTTTAATTTACCGTATAAAGTTTTCGTATATTATAATAATTTATTATAGTATAATATTTTTATATATTATAGTGTTTAAATTTTAATTTATTTTTTAAATTAAGTGTTCATAACAACTAGACCACTTCAACAATTTTGTAAAAAATAGACAAGGTGTTTGGGTTTGCATTTAGAAACACACGGTTTCACCATAAACAGTATAATGTCCTTTGCAAGCTACATTGTAAAGTAAAAATTTGTTACAGTTTAAAGCTCTCGTGTATTACATTGTATAACTGCAAAAAAATTGAAATTAAGTATCTGAGAACCAAGTTACAATACTAAATTTCCAGAATAAAGTTTTTACATGCTACAATATGTTTAAATTTCAACTTGATTACCAGACATTTTCAAAATTGGTACTTAAACAATGTAAAGTTGCTGCAATATCTTGCAAACTATAAAGTGAATAAAATTGTTTCTTATTATACTATCAAATAATTAAATAAACACTAGAAAGAAAATTAAGATGCTCGCTCTTATTATTTTATTTTCCTTTCTAATATCATCGTTTTTTTTTTTTTTACATTCTTTTACTGTTTGTTAAACAAGCCCCAAATATCTTAAACAGACATGTATGGTTTGTTCTAATGATGATGTCATTCCATAGCATGAGAGTAATACAACAGGATTTCACACAATGCCAACAGACACTTGCTTTCACATGTAAATTCAAAGGAATAACTCAAGCTTTAGAAAGAGATAATACGAAAGATATCTAAGAGATATAAATCCAGCACACATATGATTCTTTTATAACTTCACTATGATTTATAAAAATATTTGATCAATCGATGTAAAAAATTACATACAATTAGACCATAAAAAAGACCAAAAACAGAAACTTCAGTAGACAAAAAACACAACCAAATACCAAATAAACAAGACAAATTTACAAACCAGTGGAAGTAAAAAAACACCAACATGTTAAGCTTCTACTATACATGCTGAATTGATGCCAAAACAACATGTTAAGTTGTGCATCCAGTGAGCAAAGTCGCACCATTGATGCGCCGCTTGACCAGCAGCTTGTATGCCGCACTTGGCTACATCCGTTTCCGCTCCAAAGAAGGGGGCTGGTTCAAGATTGTACCGTTCCTCTGCAAAGACAACAGACGTTCTCAACGGCTAGGCGCCACCCTCAGTTACCCATTGCCGTTAACACTAATAGGAGCATGTTAGCCTCACTTAATGACCTTGTGACAGAGCCAGACCTCAAGAACGTAGAGAAGCCGAAAATGTGACACACTTAGAATGCCACTCAAAATGAGCTCAAGAAGAAAATTACAAGATTGATTGCCCAATAACATGCCCAAACATGGTGTTGGATTTACAGCCAATTCTTTTGTCTCTCGTCTGGCGTCTCTTTGGAGCCGACTTGTCTATGCATCATTAAAGGATGTTATTTCATGACTCAAATTTCATTTGTCTAATTTTAACGTTACAAATGGTGTCTAACTAATCAAATTACAACAAGTTTAAAAAATATAAAATAATATTTAATTGACATTTTATATGCTTTTTATTAAATAGTGTATCATAATATGATTGATTAGACACCATTTAAAAGACTAAAAATTAGACTTAATATTTGAATTTGTGATTTTAATTACATCAATAAATAGACACAACTTGTTTATATTTATTTACGAAAATTCGTGAAGTAAGAAATCTGAAATGGTGTGAATAAAAAAAGTCCACTGGAAATAATTTATAGTGCAATGCAAGTTATATTTGGCATAAATTGTCAGGTGTCCTTAAAGCCATCATTACTCCATCACCATTATAACTCGAAGCTTTCCTTCAAACCCAATCTCTGCTTTTTTTGTTAAAAAACAATGATTGATAATTCATCCTCGGTTACTAACAACTTTATTTTGTTCATGCTTTCGTTCTCTATTGTTTGTTTGGCAAAAAAAAAAAAAAAAAAAAAGTCTTAATTATTATTTCAGTTATAAAAAATTAAAGAATTTCACGTAAAAATAGTTTTAACTAATAGTTTTAATCACAATATCAAATACCTTATATGTTTAATTTAGAACATTCATTTTATTGCTTGAAATTCTTTTTTTTTTTTTTAATTCAAGGAATGAGAAATGTCACGCCACCACTTAGTTTTAAACATTCAAGGGAGGAAGAATGTCACCACTTTTAGGTAGGGCTCAATATAACTCGAACCTTCGGACTAACAATCAATTAGGCTACCCTCGTTCGTCAACCTTTTACTTATTATTATTATTTTTTTAATGGACTTTCGCACCTTCTCTTCCAAAAAAAAAAAAAAATAGCTCACCGGATTAATTTGCAATTTATTAAACATTGGCACTATTCACCGGATTATTGCCGCTTACATGTGAATTTCACTATATTATAGTTTTTTGTTCTTTTTTGTAGGTTTTGATATCACTGTCAGAAATAGCTTTTTTATTTATTAGATTAATCTTTCAATTGTATGACTTAAAAGTGTTTTAAGTTAAAGGTTTATAGCCCATGAGAAATAATTGTTTGTATTTATAGATTGGATTATTTAAAAAATTTAAAACAAAACAACAATATTTGATCAATTGCGAGAGGGGAGCATTTTAGAGTAAAAATTATCCTCTTGAAAGTCAATTTTTTTTAACTTTTGCATCTAACACTTTTTCAAACGAGCATTCCTGTTTAATCCTAAAGGGTTAAAACTTCTTTACTTACAAAATAATGTTGTAGATTCACAAAATAATGAGTCATGGTTAAAAAAATTAGTATTGTTATAAGGTACTTGTAGTGCCAAGCACCGTGTTCTAATAGAAAGTGAGTCTCGCAGTATGGTACCTACAGATGGGGCCATCTAAGGTTTACAATATAGGTTATGACACGATGACATGACATGAACTTGACACTTTTTTTTGGCTGGTTAGGGTAAAAAGAACTACTCGTCATTTTAGTGTTAATCTATAACTGATTCATTTAAAAAGGGGTCGTATTTGGGTCAACATGCATGACACTAAAATGACTTATCTGACATACGACTAATTATTTAAATATATTTTAAGAATATTTTCCTCTATTATCAAATATACTCATAAGACAAAATTTTAGCTTACTTAATCTCAGACCAAGCTTCAAACTAAAATTGATTTTAACTCTTAATTAATAAGATTACCACTTAAGGCTTTTTAATTTTGTTACACTTGTTATTATGTTGGTGTTGGGCTTGTTATTTTGTTAGATGTTGTAACGCCCCTATATGGGGGTTAACAGTTTTTAATGAGATAAAATAAAAATAAATAATAAAAGTAAAACCTTAAAAATAAAATTTGCCCGGAACTTAAATGAAAACTCTCATCTCAAAAATAAAAATATAAACGATAAATAAACCACAGTTTTAATGTAGCACCTTAAATTTAATAATATAAACTGTTGTCATCATCATTTTAACCCTCAACACATTATAATACAGTCACAGAAAGTAACAATTGATGCTTACATTATCATGAAGAACATTCTCAACGATTGAAGCAGTCCCAATGTAATATAGTTACATCACTTCCTCAACTATATTTCTCGTAGCCACCTCACACTTAGTGAGTCCTGAAAAGATATAAACATAAGGGAATGAGCGACACTATGCTCAGTAGAGAAAGCCATTACTCACCTTTAGGTTTTTATCATTACCACATTAAAACCTGCATGGTTAGTAAGTTACATCATATTCCAGATTATGAGGTTTATTATGATCACATCTTATGGATACCGTAGTTAATCATTACCAAGTGTCATAATTACACATTTATACAAATATTACCAATCATCATTGTTCCTAGGTATCCATGTTAAATTGAGTATCACTCAACTCATCGAAACCCAAATGGGCGCACTTGATCACCCTATAAACATTCCAAGGGTGTTCCGGTGAGGGGACATCAAGCCCCGAGTCCTCACCAAATCGATTCCTGTACAGTGTGTTCTGGGACTTTCAACCCAAGGAAGCGTCATCGCCTTCCCCCTATTTTACCTTTTAGGGTATTCATGCCCAAGGACGTAACCGTCGCCCTCTTCATGTCTCACAATTTCTCTATATTGAATCATTATCAATAGAGTTAGTTTTCCTAACCATGCTTCTCAATTTATAACATGTGTCAATTCATTATGTTCCTCGCCGTACAATACAAGACGAGTCCATGTCATAGTTTCATATGTGATACACATATAATATCAGTTCAACATAGATATATATATATATTGCGGCAAAACAATCAATTTTAATTCTATAAAAACCTCACAAAAGATGAGTAATAGAATCCCTACCTTTCAAGCTTATCAACAGTCTCTTAATCCTGAAATCAATTAACGTTAGCTCCATACTCCCTTGATCCTAAGGCGTGCATAAGGACAATTAAAACTAAAGCACAACATACAACTACATTCATAAAATTTATTTTAATTTAATCTTAGAATTTCAAGAAATAACCACTGCCCATAGAGGTATTATAAAGTTTAACAATATAAATTTTCTGTCTAGGGCATATACACTTAGACTTCATACATATGCTCCAAAATAGCAACAAACATATACTTAGGTTTAAGAACGCAAATTTGAATAATCCTTTAGTATAAAAGAAAATTTATAAATGAAAGACTAAATTTGTTCATAAGATTCTAACCTCGGATTATGGTTAGTTGGAAGCTTGAAATGGCTTCAAAACAGGTTCCTTTAGTTCGGTATGACTGAAATTCTTGCTCAAATGGAGGTGATGGTGGCTGATTTTTATGGCTGCCTTGAAGAAGTTCTCTAAGTATTTTGCTTCAGCAAAGAAATGAGAAGAAGAGTGTGGGAACCGTGGAAGAGAAAGGAAGAAAAGATGAAGTCTTTGAAGAGAAGTGATAGAAACAATTATAGAGGAGACATGTTGAAGCATGTCACGGAGGAAATAAAGAAAATGAGGGTCAAGAGTAGTTGGAAAAGATATCCTTATGTCTCATCTAAAGACTTTAACACACATAATGCCAATATGACATTTTTGAGATTTATTAGAAGTTCTAAGGCTTTTTAGTAATCATACTAAATAAATATAGGAGAATTTTAGAAAACTTAAAAATAGATAAAAGTAAATATTATAAAATAAATTTAAATGAAGCAATTTTTTTTATACATTAAAAATTAATTTAATTACCTCAATACCCGTTAGGAGAATAACGGGTGTCACAGCTCTACCCCCCTTAAAGAAATTTCGTCCTCGAAATTTCAATTCTAGCAATACTAGTAAAAATTATGATTCCACTATGATTCCAATTCTGAGTCTAAACCGTTAATGTTGTTTGTCCTCCAAATTTAAGTCATCGTATCTCCACTTATTTACTTGCATAATAAATCTTACTCCTAAATCCCTCAATGAGAGTATTTTTGACAAGTTTCAACTTGTAACACCGTATAATAGTCTAAGAATCTGATCAGGCATACATATTTACCATACCATGATTCCAGTCCTTCATTGTCCATGGACTGTGATTTACAATCACATTTAAGGAGATTGCCAGAGAAATTTTATATACTTCATCTTTAGGTTCCTTTTCCTTTTTGAGTAAGGAAAAGTCAAATATATTTGATTTCATACCTCAACTAATAAACTAAAACATAATCATAAAACATATATCACAAACACTTATATTCAAAACCATACATTAAACTTATTCATAGAGATATTAAACGGAATCTCTGGTTGCAAACATACCCGACATATTTTTCATTAAACAGCTATCCTCATGACACAAACATTCAATCCAAATAATATACTCATATTTCATATAGAATATCCCCATAACTGACTCTGGTACTTCCACATAATATTAACAGAATATTACACATTACAATTATGATACGGATACGTTTCGAGAGTACAAGGCACTCCGTATACCAGCTATCCATATCATGCATGCTTAGAGGATACAAAAACATCGATAAACAAAAGATCGGACCTTAAGAAGGATGCGTTTCGAGAGCATCAAGTACTCCGTATCCAGCCATCCCGGCATTAGGCTCAATGAATCTAAAAGATTTAACAACGACGTACCACAAGAAACACAGAATACAAGGTAAACGGTTATTCGTAACACACGAAATACGGACACACATGCCTACATGCCAAAGATAAAACAAAAAGATTACAGATGGAGATTCAAATCAATTGGCCGCTCCCGGCTTTCCCTTTCCCATTCAAGCTTGGATGTTGCAGTGTCGGATTCTGGATGTATGATTTGCATTTTATCTATCAATTCCTCAGCTGTTGAAGCAGTGACAAAGATTTGTCTCTCCGATTCTGTAGTGATGTTTTCTTCCACAGCGTAATCTAGAAATTTCAAAAGACCGTCATAAAAACCCTTTACGTTCAGTAGTCCCAAAGGTTTGGAATAAAAGCCCAACAATTGCCCACAAGCAACTATAAATATTTCCTCAAGAGTACCTAGACCACCAGGTAATGCTATAAAAGCATCAGAATTATAGATTATGTCTTTAAAATTTTTAGGGATACTCCTGACTCCTTCTCCCTTACCTATGGCTTCCTTACAAAGGTTTCCTTCAACTGGAATATGAGGCCAAATTCTTACATCAGTAGCGTCGCTAGACCTAGCTGCTAGTGCCATATTTACCATCATTTTTATACTACCACCCCCATAGATTATGTTAATCTTCTTGTGTGCTAGGACTTGCCCTAAGTGATTTGCAGCTTCTAAATAAGCTTTATCTTTTCCAAAGCTGGAACCACAAAAGACACAGACATTCTTTATTTTCTTCGTGGACTGGGAGGTAGACATATTTGGTTTATAGAAGTGGTTGCTTAATGTCTGCTCCACTTAGACTTCGGGTTCTACATGAGATTTTAAAGATGAGAAATATACAAAAAGGGCTAAAGAGATAGACGAGTAGGTAATGAAAAGGTAATCCAAAGATTTAAACAAAATCTTGTGCGGATAAGAAAGTAAGATAAGGTGATTGATAGTTTACAGAAAATCTGATTCACTTTTTGAAAAAGATTAGACTCTAATTGTATAACTTTTGACAATTGAGAACAATTTGACAGAAGACTCTCATGACACAACTGTAGACTTTTTGACAAATATACACCAAGTCTAGAAATTTAATATAAACGACAAATACTGTAGAACTTTTGAAATTTGAGACACAAATCTTGAAATATCTGGATAAGCTTTTCAAAATTCAGACATATTACTGTATCGTATGTAACGTGTCTGATAAGATAATATATTTTATTATATATATATATTTAAGAAAATCATAAATTAAATAAGATATTAACACTTACTGTATCAATCTAATAATCACAATTATTTCAAACACAAAAGCAAATATTCTGAGTAAAAGAAAAACACAAACTGTTGAACATCAGCTAAAACTGCTTTAAATAAGTAAAGACTAAATAACCTTTATAGAGCGATGACTTATTCCCCATCCAATTTTCTTATGGCTTGACAAACAGGATCTAGAAATACCATATTCCTGAGGCGTTGTCTTTCTGTATAAAATTTAGGCCAGAGTTTAAAAATAGCTCCTTGAACATATCCACTAGGGTGACCATGGAGAGGAGGATGGATGCTATCCAAGTTCTCCTTTGAAAGTCCATTCCTACAAAACCTTATTTTATCCTCTCTATTCGTAGACATATAACCAGGTGAAGTACATTTACCGTTACAATTTTGTCTTCCACATTTGTTACAAGCGACCACGATGGCACGAGCTCTTCTTTTCATTGCACTACGACTGGTACCTGTTCCTGGTAAACCGACATCTTGACTAAAGTCACTCGGACGGATTTTCCCCTCTATTAACATTCTCACATCACAAGGGATACCAAAACGCATAAGAATCCACAACCGAGTAATTCTAGCCTTGTATTTCTTTCTGAGAATCTTTTGGGAGAGTGATGGGAAATACTTTCTCAGGTGTTGGTACTTTGGGTCCATGATGAGATGAAAGAAGAGTAAATAGAAAGGAAAAATTAAGATAGTAAATTGCAGAATCCTAGAATTCCTTCTTCTTTTAGAGGAAAAGAAGAATTTTTAATGAAAAAGAAGAGGATTTGCGATTTAGAGAAAAAAATAACAAATTAAGAGAGAAAAAGTGAACTCGGAGAAATAAGGTCTTACGCACAGTAAACGTATATGTAAACAATAATTAAACCACTGTATATGACACGTATAGAGACCACGTGGGAGAGACAATGTGAATCAAACTGATTTAAGATTTGAACTAGGCCCAAATGTTCTTAGTTGAAAATGGTCAAGTTGTTTCAGGCCTTAACACATTTGGAACGAGTTAAATAACAAACATAAAATTGAAAACCAATTTGTATAAATCTTAAACCCAATTTAAAGCCCACTATAGATAAAGTTAACTATGAACAACAAATCTAATTTAACGACAACAAGGATCTTCCTGAATGATATTTAAAATCATTTCATAACAACATAATCTTCCAGCAACTCAAATAATTTTGTTTTAATCAAAACCTTATTGAACAATACATACACCCATATGTTATTCATAATACTTAACATCTATCAATGGATTCATCATCATTACTACCAAAGGTTTAGAATGCGACTAACCTTGAAATCAATACGATTTACGTCTTTCAACGTAGACCATATCAATGAACAAAGACACTAGATGTTACTACTTAAGAACATCTACAATCCCCACAATTCTACTCATACAATATATAATTTCCTCATATAACAAAACCTTAGGTAACCAAAAGATTCACTGATACACTTAAATACAATGTACGTAACAAAATATTCCAATTTTGAGATTCATGCATTCTAGACTTTACACAGTCTCAACAGACCAAAAGTCTAACATTTATCTCTCTCATGATTCAATACCATGATTCCCAACTTATATCATATTCCTCAAATAAATAGAACTTTCAAGAAAAGTTATTGACACTTATGTGCTCCATCGAATCCACACATAATCATTACTTAGGTTTGAATCAATTACGAAAAATTTGGCATATCTATGCCAAACTTTAAAATCAATAAATCAAGCCTTATATTTTTTTTTTTATTGTTTTTCACGAGACAAAAGGCTCTTAAATCCTCGTATCTACACGAATTTCTCATCGTTTATACGAATTAGATATGCTTATAGATCCTAATATTATACGAATCTCTCATAAGCATTCTACTTATAAACTCATTCCATATAATTATCATTCCCTCATAACTATTAATACTTTCCTTCTATATAATTATTGTACTCATATAACCATAAGTATTTTCATTCTATGGCCTTTCCATGTTACATCCTTCTAGACTGTATAAATCAATGTGAAGGTTCATTTTGATGATGACAATGAAAATTCAGCTTCAAAACCATCTCAAAAATATATTTTTTAAAGTGGTGCTACACTCCCTAGGTTAACCGAACCTAGGCTCTGATACCAAAAATTCTGTAACGCCCCTATATGGGGGTTAACAGTTTTTAATGAGATAAAATAAAAATAAATAATAAAAGTAAAACCTTAAAAATAAAATTTGCCCGGAACTTAAATGAAAACTCTCATCTCAAAAATAAAAATATAAACGATAAATAAACCACAGTTTTAATGTAGCACCTTAAATTTAATAATATAAACTGTTGTCATCATCATTTTAACCCTCAACACATTATAATACAGTCACAGAAAGTAACAATTGATGCTTACATTATCATGAAGAACATTCTCAACGATTGAAGCAGTCCCAATGTAATATAGTTACATCACTTCCTCAACTATATTTCTCGTAGCCACCTCACACTTAGTGAGTCCTGAAAAGATATAAACATAAGGGAATGAGCGACACTATGCTCAGTAGAGAAAGCCATTACTCACCTTTAGGTTTTTATCATTACCACATTAAAACCTGCATGGTTAGTAAGTTACATCATATTCCAGATTATGAGGTTTATTATGATCACATCTTATGGATACCGTAGTTAATCATTACCAAGTGTCATAATTACACATTTATACAAATATTACCAATCATCATTGTTCCTAGGTATCCATGTTAAATTGAGTATCACTCAACTCATCGAAACCCAAATGGGCGCACTTGATCACCCTATAAACATTCCAAGGGTGTTCCGGTGAGGGGACATCAAGCCCCGAGTCCTCACCAAATCGATTCCTGTACAGTGTGTTCTGGGACTTTCAACCCAAGGAAGCGTCATCGCCTTCCCCCTATTTTACCTTTTAGGGTATTCATGCCCAAGGACGTAACCGTCGCCCTCTTCATGTCTCACAATTTCTCTATATTGAATCATTATCAATAGAGTTAGTTTTCCTAACCATGCTTCTCAATTTATAACATGTGTCAATTCATTATGTTCCTCGCCGTACAATACAAGACGAGTCCATGTCATAGTTTCATATGTGATACACATATAATATCAGTTCAACATAGATATATATATATATTGCGGCAAAACAATCAATTTTAATTCTATAAAAACCTCACAAAAGATGAGTAATAGAATCCCTACCTTTCAAGCTTATCAACAGTCTCTTAATCCTGAAATCAATTAACGTTAGCTCCATACTCCCTTGATCCTAAGGCGTGCATAAGGACAATTAAAACTAAAGCACAACATACAACTACATTCATAAAATTTATTTTAATTTAATCTTAGAATTTCAAGAAATAACCACTGCCCATAGAGGTATTATAAAGTTTAACAATATAAATTTTCTGTCTAGGGCATATACACTTAGACTTCATACATATGCTCCAAAATAGCAACAAACATATACTTAGGTTTAAGAACGCAAATTTGAATAATCCTTTAGTATAAAAGAAAATTTATAAATGAAAGACTAAATTTGTTCATAAGATTCTAACCTCGGATTATGGTTAGTTGGAAGCTTGAAATGGCTTCAAAACAGGTTCCTTTAGTTCGGTATGACTGAAATTCTTGCTCAAATGGAGGTGATGGTGGCTGATTTTTATGGCTGCCTTGAAGAAGTTCTCTAAGTATTTTGCTTCAGCAAAGAAATGAGAAGAAGAGTGTGGGAACCGTGGAAGAGAAAGGAAGAAAAGATGAAGTCTTTGAAGAGAAGTGATAGAAACAATTATAGAGGAGACATGTTGAAGCATGTCACGGAGGAAATAAAGAAAATGAGGGTCAAGAGTAGTTGGAAAAGATATCCTTATGTCTCATCTAAAGACTTTAACACACATAATGCCAATATGACATTTTTGAGATTTATTAGAAGTTCTAAGGCTTTTTAGTAATCATACTAAATAAATATAGGAGAATTTTAGAAAACTTAAAAATAGATAAAAGTAAATATTATAAAATAAATTTAAATGAAGCAATTTTTTTTTATACATTAAAAATTAATTTAATTACCTCAATACCCGTTAGGAGAATAACGGGTGTCACAGATGTTTTTGAAAATTTTTAGGGTGTTTGGCATAGGCAGTCTGGACCATCATCTTAGTTATGAACAATGTAAAGTTCTCATATGCTATAGTAAAAAGAAAAAAGTTGCTATATTGTAAAGCTCTCACATGCTACAGTAAAAAACAGTTTTAACCAATAGTTTCCACCACCATGCCAAATACCCTATTTAAGACCTAATTTTTTGTTGTTGTAGTATTGAACTCATTTGATCTTGAGAAAATTTATTTTATGTTTGTTTTTTATTATGTTAGTGTAAATTCAAAGCTAAAAAATGTCATGGGTTGTGCGAGTTATCACTAGTTATTGGCAGGTTGTGGGTCATTGGCATTTCATAGGTTGCACAAGGAACGATTAGTATAGGTCATTTTTGTGCTAACTCATATCAGAATAGGTCGTTTTAGTGTTAAGATTTCTCAACTAGTTTGTATTGTGGGTCGGGTTAATGTTGAACTAGTTTATGTAAAAATTGACCCTTAACCTTACCTAAACCCGATCCGCCGATAAAATTGCCACTCCTAGGCCAAAATTTTATAAAGTGGTGGAAACCATTTTTACTGTAGCATGTGAGAGCTTTATACTGTTTATAACTGAGATTGTAGTGAGAACTGAGTGGTTCCCACCACTGCCAAACACCCTCTTATTCGTGACGGTGCTTGTTATTAGTGGTACTTTAAGTATTTTTCTTAAAAAATATATTATATGCTAGATTGGAAGCTCTTGTTTTACAAGTAGATGTTTGTAACCTATAGAAAGGAAAATGATTATTCTTTTTAAACATTTACCTTAATCTATCGTTAGGACACTAACTCAAAGACAAATATATTAAAAAAAATTCAAAAGACACGCTTGATCAATAATAATTATTATCATATTAATTCTTTTCCTTGAACGATGAGAGAAGGAACTTTCCGGCTGCAAATTACCTGAAAAAAAGGTCCGCTTTTCCCCTCTGTCTGTGGCAGTCTCGTTTCTTCAACAGTAGCGGTGCCCCATTAGATCGTCGTTCACCGCGGGTCGCCAAGGCGAAATGACCGAAATACCCCTATAAGAACTTCGCCACTGTAAGTGCCTACACTCTACTGGGTGGCTCGCCATAAAAATCCAAACAGCACGGAGTAAAACAAAAATAAAAAAAAATTTTCAAATTAAACTAAAAAAAACACAAAAAAGGCACGCAGTCCAATCCGAGGATCAGCAAAATAAAATAAAATAAAATAAAAATAAAACACCCCTTTCATTCACCTCTCGCCCGGTAACAGGTCAAAAGTGTAGCCGAAAAAATCTTATGTATGTATACATGTAGACCAACCTTATTTAATTTTGTAAGCCTATAATCCTACTATTTATAAGATAATAAGACTTGTTCTTAAAAAAACATAATATATTATATTAAAATCTATAATTTTATAAATAAAAAGAATTAATTCTATAAGGATAAATTTTTTTTTATACATAAGATTTAATAAGCCGTTTGAAAAAACGGTTAAAACTATCAGTTACAATTATAAACAATATAAAGCTCTCACGTATTAAAATAAAAAGTAAAAAATTGTTACAATATAAAACTCTTACATGTTACAGTTCTTAAATCAAAATTATTAATTTTAACCGTTTTTTCAAACGGCATATAAATTCTCTGTCTAACTTTGATTTGTGAAATGATGTCTAATCAATTCCCTTACCACACGTCATTTAAAAAGTTTAAAATAATATCTAATTAAGTTTTATACATTTTTATAAAATAAAGTGTCATACTATAATTAGTTACATATCATTTGTACACCAAGAATTGAACAAAAAATTTAAATCCATGTAAATAACCTGTCATAATATGATCATTTAAACAAAGTTTGAGGTATCAAAAATTAAACACAAAATTTAAGTCTGTGTAAATAATGTATCATAATATAATTAATTAAATATAAGTCGGATGATAAAAAATCCAACAAAGAATTTGTGTCCGCACACATGTATGTATGAGCAAGTAAAATGTATGAATCATTGTAAATGTTATGTACATGTATTATGTATCATGTACATGATGCAAAGGTCTGTAGGGAAAAAAAAGAGGGGGAGTAAATAGTAGCAGAATCTGAGTGAGAAGGAACAAGAAAAGAAATCGTCTCTCTTTGCCATTTTCGGAGACGATGTGAAGCTAGCTAGCAAGCAAAGCAAAACCGAGAAAGAAGAAACAAACTTCTCTTCGGTCTCCTTCAAAATTCACTGCACAAACCAACAAATCTTCACCTGAAAAAAAAATAATAATAAAAAAACGTAAGAATTCCACGAAACAGCAAAAGAGTAATTTTTCTTTTTCTTTTTATTTTCCATTTTTTTTGGGTTTTGGAAGAAATGAATTATAAATTCTCAGCTTTGGTTGCTTCATTGATCGTCATTTCTTTGGAATTTTTTATTTTTTATAGTTTTCTCCGTAGTGACACAGAGAGTTTTTTTTTTTTTTTTTCCTTTTTCTTTGATTTTTTTAGGTCTTTGATCGAATAAAAAAAAGATTTCTTTGTTGTTGAGAGGAAAATCAATGGCTGTGGTTGAGAATGCTGGGGCGGAATTGGGGAGGAACACGGTGGGCTCGGCCGCACCGAATCGGGGCCCCACCACGGAGACGACTCGGCCGTCGCAGGAGCAGTCAAACGGCGGTGGTCCGAGTCCGATCAACGATCAAGATCAGCCCAAGCAAGTACGACACCGTATTGATCCTCCAAGTCCAACCTTGAACAACAACAACAACAACAGTGCTCCGATTCTCAGACCACACGATCAGAGCCTCTACCAGAAGACGACGGCAGCGGTGGCTTTCGATCACGCGGCGAAGATCGGGGCCCAGAGCGTCCCGGTGGGCCTGGCGGTGCAGCGATCCAATGGTGGAGAATTTCAGATGAACGGAGATCATCATCATCATAATCATAATCATCTTCATCATCATCACCATAATCAACACCACCATGACCAGGAGAGCTTCAACCGGGACATGAGGGAGCTGAGGGAGCTCTTCTCGAAGCTCAACCCTATGGCGGAGGAGTTCGTCCCTCCTTCGCTTTCCAACAACAACGGCCACGGTGTAAACGCTGCGTTTGGCAACAACTTCGCGCTTTTCCAAAGCATCAACGGCAACATCAATGGGAACATTAACGGCTTCGCTGCACGTCGGGTACTACTAATTCTCTTCTTGCTCCGAATTACATTGAAAAGTTAAGAACTTGATGTTTTGATGTTGTTTTGGTTTTGTAGCGTAATTAGGGAACAGAAATGTACTTCATTATATTTGACTTGTTTAGATGTTTAAGATGTTTGGTAAAGAAGAAGGGAAGAGGTTTTGAGTTTTTAGGATTTGAGGGTGTTGTTAATTTGAAGCCATTGTGATAATGTTAACCAGATTGAAAGACTTTGTTGATGGGTATTTTCTCAGAGGAACAACCAAGGGAAGCACCGAATGAATAGCAGGACGAGCATGGCTCAGAGGGAGGATAGAATTCGAAAGACTGTGTATGTTTCCGACATTGATCAACAGGTATGCTTGCTAGCAAGTTCAAGCTTGTTTTCGGGTTTTCGATGTTTCTACATTGCATGTCATTTATGGTTAAAGCTAAGGAAGTGGGTTTTTGATACACAGGTCACTGAAGAACAACTTGCGGCTCTTTTTGTTACTTGTGGACAGGTAATTGCACTAATCTAAACTGATCTGAGCTGATTTTATGCAGTTGCCCTTGTTCTTTCTTTTTCGTTTCTGTGTTTAGTGTTTGAAGAAGGTCCTCGGACTGCCGTCTTAAATGGTTTCGAGGGAGGTGCGAAAACTGGAGGGCGATTGAAATTTTGGTTTCAAATAGTTTTCCTTACCCTTTCTTTTATTTCAATGGTGAAGGTTGTTGACTGCCGAATTTGCGGTGATCCAAATTCAGTACTTCGTTTTGCGTTTGTTGAGTTCACTGACGAAGGTAATCTCGATTAACCTTGTTAGTGGTCCATAAATCCAGAAAGGTCTTTGTGTTGATTGCAAATGTTAGGACCTTTTGATTGATTGCGTTGTTGGTGCCTGGTTGTGCAGAAGGTGCAAGGGCTGCTTTGAGTCTGGCAGGGACAATGCTTGGATTTTACCCTGTTAGGGTGCTACCCTCTAAGACAGCTATTGCACCAGTTAACCCGACATTCTTGCCAAGGGTATGAAGTCTTTTTGTCATGATTGTTGCACTTTTTACAACTCTGGCATGCACTAATGCTTTGGAGATTAATAATTCTCATTAACCTTTAAATTGATTCCTATTCTTATATGCAGAATGATGATGAGCGTGAGATGTGTGCAAGAACTATTTATTGTACAAACATTGACAAAAAGGTGATTTTATTGAGTAGTCTATGATTGACCGTGGCTCTCTTTTCTGTGAAACTTTTTATATATTTTATTTGGTTCCTTTGTGTAGGTTACTCAAGCTGATGTTAAACTCTTTTTTGAATCAGTCTGTGGAGAGGTCCATTCTTTTCTCAAAGCTTCAAATCTTTCGTACGTTTAAAATCCTGATTAAAATTTTAAAGGAACTATATTTACAAGAATCTATGCTATTTCAGGTTTATCGTCTCAGGCTGCTGGGGGACTATCACCATGCTACTCGCATCGCCTTTGTTGAGTTTGTAATGGTATTTACCTTCTGTATTTATCCCTGCATGTCATTCCTTGCATCTTTGTTAGGAAGGGTTTTATTTTGGCGCTTTGGGGTTTTTGCATACCACATCGATCATGGATAAATGTGTTGATTTTTGAGAACTGGAAGATTGACAAAATAGGATGGTGTTCTTGCGCGTTTGTCTGAACATTTTTACTTGTAGAAATTCAGATATTATCATTGGTCTGGTTGAGGCTTTGTTCTTTGTTATAAGGAAAGAAAGTTGCTTCCTGGATCCATATAGGATCATTTTTTAAGGCTTTCATCTCTGTTGTAATGTCTGAGCAAATTTTTAAGGCTTCTGTTATTTATTGGGATCATTTTTTCATACACGATAACCCAGCCTTTATAGAATCTTTGAGCGAATCAAAAGAATATTTGGCCTTAACAGAATCACACATGAGGACATGAGCTTGCCACATTTACATGCTCTTATGATCCTGCATATGGCTCTTCTTAATTCATTGTGTAGTCACTTTGCACACGCTTGGGTTCTAAGCGAAACTATAGATCTCTTTTCAAATTATCATATATATCTTCTTACCAAGCATTGCCTGTCTTGCAATGAAGTCAGCGTCTTCTATTTAAGAAGGATAAATGTCCTTTTTCTAGTCTTATGTGTAACTATTTATTTCCTATCATTTTATATTCCTTATACTAATTTACATGTGTGTTTACTTGGTGGGCGAAAGTGAAGCTTTCCATTTTTTGTTAACTATATAAGTTATTAAATCCTTGAGATCCATCTTAGCTTATGATTCTTCTAATTGGCTGAAGCATACCAAAGATTTTACTATCTGAACTATATTAAAACTTAATCCCATTTCAGTATATACGAGTTTTCAGCCATTTAGGAAGCTAGAAATCTAAATCTTTGGAGTATGATGTACTCTGTGCCTAGGTTGTGGTTTGTTTCCAATTGGTGCACTTTAAGGGGATTTCTTTTCAAGTATAGTTCTATAATATGCATTCAACAGAGGCCACAAGAGTTTCTGTGAGTTGCCTGTACTTGATTTCTATATTCTGGACAGAGTACTGTTTGTTAGTTCCACTACCTTCCACCCGTAGGTCTAACAAAATCCAAATTCTTTTGGAGCATGTCTCGTTAATTTTCCTAGATTGTTAAGATTAAAATGTTATTGTTGTGTTTGGTTTTACACTTTTCAAGAATTAACCTGTTTAGTTTATAAAGTATTTATGGAGCGGAGAACACGACTGTTTCCCTGCCATTGTCTCATATAAGATGTATTGGTGATAAAAATTTTGGTATTTTCTTTTCTGTTATGATGTGATTCCATCTGCAAAGCATTGTGTTGGGGGATTCCCATCTAGAATTCTGTAGTTGCGTGACCTCTTCTGTATCCATTACCTTTCGTTTGTGGTGGTACATCTAATCTTTGTATGTATAGTCTTTATGATATTCATCTTTCAGAATCTTTTTTCTGGACAAAGTCTGCCTTGATTCTTGAGCAAGTTACAATATATTTTATGTTTTTTTTTTTTAAATTGATTTTCGTAACTTGGAATAGCAGAGCCAACTTACTCTAGGAACTCTCAGAGCAGTAAGTTGACCATTGTCATTCACTCATTTTGTTAGACTTGGACTCCATACTTAACTGTTAGGAGGAACATATAAGGGACTTGAGTGGCCAGGTTTTGTGGTCTGCTTCTACGTTTTAAGCAATTAAGTAAAAGTGCCACCTGCAAAACAGTTAAGTTCATGCTTCTCAAAGGTTGTATGGTTCAACGAGCATCCATAAATAAACTCTTAACTTCTTAAGCGGGTTTTGGCAATCTCTAGGTCATCTAAAAAGGAAAGGAACAAAAGTGGATAGGATGGAAAAAGAATAACTTATAACAGGCTTGTATTAGTTGGGTGTCCAAGGATTGATGATTCATCTTTTGGCTTCTTGGAAGGGTAGGCAAAGGAAAGGGTTTTTGTTCTTTACAGGTGTTCGTTTAAGTTTTATTCATTTTAAGCCGTATTTGGGATAAACTTTTTGCTTTTCTTTTTGTTCTATAAAAGATGGGACAAGAACTGTGTGCTGTTTTGGATTAGAATTTGGAACTTGTAACTCGGAACTGTTTGATAGGAGAATGGTACTATTATTTATTTTGCTGAGAAATAAAAAGGCTAAATTAGGAAATCTAAAAGTTGCGTTTAACTCTTTCACGACTTATATTTTGTAGAATTTCAAATGTGTGAAGCATGCAAGTGACAACATACCGCTCTTGGTGATACTTTTTAAGTGTCGAGTTTAATATGAGCACATATTAGAGTTAGTATTAACCGTACCAGTGAAGTGAATGTACATGCAAATAGATTTTATAGTCTAGCTATAGAAACAGGGCACTTCTGAACTTGTTTTGATGGAAATAGCCTGTAATGTCTCTAAGACTTAACATATTCTGCATTTCTGCTTTCTGTTATTGGAACTTAATGACGGTAGTATCACCTTCTCGTCATACATCTAGCGTCACTAGCACCACCATACCGTCTTCGGTAATTTTATCAAAGATATAACGTGTTTGGCAGGCTGAAAGTGCTATTGCTGCTCTCAACTGTAGCGGTGTGGTTTTGGGGTCATTGCCGATAAGGTCAGATTGCGTGTCGTTTTCATCTTTTCCCCTTCTGTTTTGTTATTTGTTGATTTTGAGTATGGTCAAGCATGAATGCATCTTTCTGGTACAGATTGGTTATGTGTTTTCCACCCAACTCCTAATTAACTTCCCGTGTTGTGGATAATCAGGGTAAGCCCATCGAAGACGCCAGTTCGTCCTCGTGCACCTCGTCTTCCCATGCCTTAAGTTTTTACGAGCTCCACGCTTTCCAGACTGATTTTTTTCTCTCTCCCAGATCAAGTAACAGTACAATACACCCATGTAAAGATGTTTGTGATGTCCTTGGTCAGTCTGTTTTGATCTATTATAAATATACCTGTCCTCTGCTTCCCTGCCTGGGATCTTTATATTATATGATCATAGGGGTTATGTTTATTCTAGGGTTATAGAGTTGGACGGAACATCGAGGCTTTGGAAGATTACGTATACTTGAATTGGGTTTTTTCCCAAGATCAAAACACTTTTCAGCAGTTTCTGACATATGATTATGCTTAAATATAGTATCTTGTTACTTTAATGAAGTGGATTCTTTTTACTGTTATTGTATGGCTAAATTTAGTACTAAGGTTCCAGATTTGTCCACGATAAGTAAAGTCTTTGAGAAGATCTAGAGCTCTTCCTTTCAAACATGGCCCTTATGATGGCGGTAGAGTTTTTGCCTTTTGGCGTCACCTGCAACTTTTGATTTATCGTTTTCTTCAGCAATTTTGTTATTGTTCATGGTATTTTGGCTTCACTCAAATCTCTAAGATGGCCGCTAGTGAATGATACAACAACGTCGCCATGATTGTGTTAGATACATAAACACAAATCAACTTATAAATTACACATGGTCTCACCATTTATTTCACATCCGATCGGTTCAACCCAAGTCGACGTGAATAGTATTGCTAAAAGAAGAAAAAGAAAACACAGACAAGAAAGCACAGATAATGACTTGCTTGATAAGCCCATGAGAGGTGCAAAAGGCGTCTCAAGGACTTGCCGTCTATTTGCAGCTTAAATGCTTCGTTAGTCTTGTCAATATGTCAGGCTCCACTATCTGAAAGATTTGCCCACATGGCACATAATGAGTTAAAATTAGAAAGTGGAATTCTATGAAAGAAATAGAGTACTGCTTTTTCACTTCTCTTAAAGAATAGGACAAATAGATCTCCCACGATGAATGTGAAAGGTATATTGTTACATTTACGGTGATTAATTAAAAATATTTCTTTCACAAAGTCCAAGTTGGGCACTGGCCTTGAGGATTTTTACGAACAATAAAATAAAAAGCTATGGAACATTTGTTGTGTGTTTGAAAGAGTAGTTTAAATGATCCGTTTGAGTTTGAGAATTGTAGCATGTAAGAGCTTTATACTGTAGTTTTGTATTGTATAGTTTGTAAGAGCTTTATACTGTTTACGGTTCAAACTATTAAGTTTGAACTATTTTTTCAATCACGCTAATAAAAGAAACAACAAATATTATCTCTAGAAACAACAAATATTATCTCTGGAAACGACATTTAGGTCCTTAAGATATGATTAAAGGGTTATTTACTTTTTTATGCATAGTATTTTAGATTTATTCAAATATTATACATTTAGTTCATGATTTCATTGATTATATATACCCTCATTTTAGATTTAATACACAAATTTAAACTTTTTCTAGTAAATCTTCAAATTTGATAAAAAAAATTACTCAAAATACTCTCACATAGAAAAATTAGAAAACTTAAAAAAACCTTAAATTAAGGGTTGACCTAAAAAATATCTAGATCACCTTTAAAAATGGGCTTTTGCGTATTTTTGTGTTTATTTTCTTCTTATTTTTAAAAGTTTTAGTTTTTTTTTTCCTTTTTTTCTTTGAGGATAATTTGATCATTTTAAAGGTCAAAAATCAATTATTGGTTGAGTTAAAATATAAATTTATGTGTTAAATCTAATTTAAAATTATGAATTCGATAAAATCAAAAACCAAACATATAGTCGTTTAATAAATCTAAAACAGATAAATATCCCATGTTGAAAAAAAAGATCATGTCATGACATTAGAAGTAGAGCTTTTATTGTTTTTATCAATGAGGATAATTGCTGTAATATGTACCTCATGTGTAGACAAGAATGCCTGCCGGAGAACATCCACATTCCCTACACATTCAAAGCTGCAGTCCACCCCTCCGTAAGACATCCCTCTAATTTTCTGCAATCACAACAAATTGGTATTAACTCCGTCTCCGTTCGATTAAGTGGAATTTACATGAGATTTATAGGCCATTTGATAGGTAGGTTCAAAACCATTTAACGCAGTTCAAACCATAAAATGGTTAAAACTGACATTTGATAGAATAATAATTGAGGGTAGTTCAAATCATGAAGGTGGTTTTAAACCGGCTAAAACCTCCAAAATCTAATCTTTGTCTCCTTTAAAGTTCATATGGTTTGAACTATCTTTTACAGTAGAAATCATTCTTATTCTTATTTTTCTTTCATAAACTATAGTTTTCTATATACTGGTTCTCATTTTAAACTTGATATGATATTTGATTATTATTTAAACCTTTATGTTTTAAAGTCAGTTTAAAACTACTATTTAAACTATACAGTTTAGAACTCACAATTCAAGTTTTAAACCACATGTGATTTACTTGACTCAATGGCATATAAGATCATTAGTCGTGTGCGCATTAGCAAAATTATATTAAAAAAATGTGAATTTTTATATATACATTTATATGAAAAAAACCCTTAAATTTTGCTAAAGTACAGGTCTCCTGACCTTATGCAGTGGCTTCTCAAGTTCGGTAGGAATTAGGAAGCCCGTGACCCCATTGTTCGACCTGACTAATCCACATTTGGAACTTGGAACTTGGAACAATGTGATTTACATTTTGTATGGCATTAAATACACTATACCAGTTAAGTCCTTTTTTTTTTAATGAAGGTTTCGAACTCTATATTTTATGGTAAAATCGGATGTAGAATTATCATTAGATTATACTTTTAACCCACTTTAATCCCATCATGAGGTCACTATATTCCTTATTCTTTTTTTTTTTTGACCTGGCATATTTATAAATCATTTGATGACCAAAGTTTTTGTAATAATCTCACATACAACTTCCAGAGCAAAAAATTTCACATGCAACTAGAATATTTTACCAAAAATGGTGTTTGTCGGCAGGAGCGGAATCACATTATATTGGGGGGGAATTTGAATTTTTGCCCCAAATTTTTTAAAGAAATTTTAGACACATCTTTATTTTATAAGAAAAATTATAACCATGCTCCTATTGAATAATTGAAAATATTATTGTGCCCCTATTTTACAAGAAAAGTTTTAACTGTATCCCCACTCAAGAATAAAAATATATAACAATGTATCCAATCAATAAAATATTTTCTATTTCTTTTTCTACAATGCCCCTACCAAACAAAATTTCTAGCTTCGCCACTGCTTGTCGGCTTGTAATATACCCTCACTAACTTTACTAGGATTAGTATCAATGTCTATTATTTTGGACACTCCTCTAGCCCTTGCATCTTCAGCAACCTGCAGGCCAAAAATTTCGATTTGCATGCATCAACAACAACAACAACAAAATTAGCAGCCGGAAAGAAATATTAAATTTGTTTGAAGTGGATTAAAATATAGGATTTGTATTATGAAGGAATCTAACCTCATAGATGATCATGTGATTAGTTTAATGGATATTCAAATTATGACATACAGCAAAGCCCACGGCGGCTAGACCAAAAACTGCCACTTTGGATCCTGGTTGGACATTGGAAGTGTTCCATGCAGCTCCCACTCCTTCACATACGTTTCACATGAAAAACATGTGAAATATAAATCAATTGATAAGATATGAAGAATAAAATATATGATGCAGAAATCAGAGGCAATCACGGCTGCTTAATGTCATAAGGTATTTCTTGAATTGTTAAATCTCATCACAAATATCAACTCCATATTGGCATGATTAACAACAATAATACACTATATTATAACTCATTAGACTAATAGTTTGTTTGGAAAACTTTTGAAATTGAAAATTTTGGTTTAAAACCTATATATAATATGAGAGCTTTACAGTGCAGTTAGTTGAAATCAATTGGTTCCAACGACTTACGAACACGTCTAAGTTTATATTATAACTTGTTCAACTCTTATCCCAAGTGTATCCTTGACTCTAACCTATGGAGGGAATTAAAGGACCAGTGGGGACTTGAGGCCCCCCGCAAATTTTTTTACTAAAATATCATTTTCTTTAAAGGTTTAATAGACATAAAAATTCGTTATAGACAAATGTAGCATGTTAATAGATATCTATTTTGAGAAATTTTTGTTTTAATTATCAGCCCTCATTGGCGAAAACTTTTAGCTCCGTCACTGTTGACTCTTAATTGGTTTACTAATGTAAACAACTAAAGCAAACAAATTAAGTGTTTTTTCAAGTTCAAATCGTACCGGACAATTCTCTTATACGATATGAAAAAATATTCTACCAGTAAAATATATTTAAAAGTACAATTCATGTAGAAAAAAAAAAGTAATATATAATTAAACAAGTGTGGAAGTTTAAACGCAACCTCATGAAAACATACGTTCAAAACTATTGCCGTGCCAAAAGTTGTCCATCTTTCCTTCTGGCAAGACATTACACATAAACCATAGCATAAGAAGAAATATTTTTATTTGACATGAAGTTTAGGTCAAAGAATATTAACAAGGTGAAAAAAAAAGTCATTGTCTTGGAATATCAAACTCAAATGTATAGATTTTGTTTTTGTTTTTGTTTTGGTCTACAGATAATCCATGGAAACTCCGCAGCTAAGTAAAAACATTTTCTTGAGATGAGAATTGTCGGAGTCAATCTTGACAACTCAAGCTGACTCAACAACTGTGTACTCACTAAAATTAGAGGTGTTGAGAAAGTGATATATTTGGTTTCCTTTCCTTGTTGGTGAACCTGCTCGTCCCGTTGCTAGCCATCACACATTTCATGGGGTTGACCCCAAATTTGGTGCAAAATGTTGGCCTTAGGACACTTGCAACACTCGCATGCGCCGTCGAAAATGGGCACCACTTGGTCTTCATCCCTCACATCCGGCACGTCTTCTCTGATGTTCCTTATGATCCTACGAATCGAAATCTTGCATATTAATTTAAAAATCATGCTCGTATAATTAATTAAAAATTGATTAAGATAATGATATTATTGTACTTTGTTGTTTTAAAAAAGATTGACACATAATTCAATGAAAAGTAATAATGATGGAGAATTAGATCTGACTTACCCGGACGCTTCATGGCCTAAAATTCGCGGAGATACTCTCTGAGCCTCGGTTTTTAGTAACAAGAAGACAAATTGAGTGAATAAGTTAGAGATGAAGCTGAAAAAAATCTCCTTATAGTATTCAAAATGTTATATATTAACGAAGTACGACTTGAATTTCTTTTACCCTTTGTACGAAAGTACCAATCTTGTATTGTATTGATTGAATCATTCATTTAAACTTTCTAAGTACTTAGGCTTCTACCTTTAAAGGATTAACCAGTTAAGTGAGATAGCCCAAAGGCATTGTAAAGTGGTGTTTATTGTTACAACTTAATGATGTGGGATACAAAAATCTTGTTTGGTAAAGTTGGTCCCAACTAACTTTTCAGTTAGGAACAACATAAAGCTCTCACATGCTGTAGTAAAAAGAAAAAAGTTACTACAGTGTAAAGCTGTCACATACTATAATATTTATAGTTCTAATCAATGATTCTAACTATCATTTCAAACACCCGAAAAGTTTCTTTTACTTTTTACATATATAACGTAAATATATTTATATGTACCTCTCCTTTCCAGAGTACTCCTTTCCAGGCGCGGAGATCAGTATGACATATAGAGGTGAAGAGCACCTGGATCCGGACCTCCATTTTCTGAGACGGCTGAACTTGAACTTCTTCCAAGACAAAAGGCTCTTTTGGCCCATATACAACAGCAGCTTCATAACTCACCACATATATAAATTTAATATGATCAATACTTTTGTGCTAATTATAAGATAAATGTGTTAGAAAGGAATCAGAAACATATTGTTTAAAAGCTGATGAGCTTCTTTTCTCACCTCTGCAAGTGATCACCTTTCCTTTCATCTTGCTTGTGTTGTGCACACTGTTAATTGAATTATTGTTCACATTCTCCATCTTTCTTTAGCTTCTCACACAATAATGTACTATTTGCTTCTCTAAATTTGTATTGCCAGCAAATGCTTGTAATATGGCTACCCATAAAAATGTTCTGGTCCCATTCATATACATTAGTGACGCGGGCTTTTACCTTAAGTTTTAAGGTTAATTAGGTGTTTGGGAGAGTTAATAAAACTGGAAATGTTAATTTGAAAATTGTAACATGAGAGAATGTGAGAGCTTTACATTAACTTTATACTAGTTGTTGGTTAAAATCCTGAAATGCCAAACAACCTATAAGTTTTAACATTTACAATTCGGACAAGGATAAAATGAGCTGACTTTTACTTGGAAATTACATGGAAAATCAGTTCTTATAACATAAGTGCTCAAAATGCTCGAAATAAGGAACAACCGAAACATAGTAAGCTGAAAAAGATAATATGCTTTGCCATCATGAGTTGTTTGTCCTAAATAATTACTAATGATGTGGCTTTTATCTTCAACTTTGACATTTATAATTCAGATGTTAAAGTTAGAGTTTAGGGGCATTTTACACAATTTAAGAAGTCTTTCTATCGTTATTAGTATCTATACACTTTCTTGCAGTTTTTAGACATATGATCTATATCATTTGGTAATGTTTGCAAAATGGTTTTATTTTGAAAAGACAATTTTTTGAAATAGTACTGAAAGAATTTGAAATTTTTGCTTTAAAAGTTGTGTAAAAATGTTTCCATGTTCATTTAAAAACAATACCAAAAAGGGATGTCTTCAATTTTTTTTTTCCGTTATTGAATGGCTAAATTTATCTTTAAGATTATATACTTGGAGCTGTAATGAGTCCGAACACATGCCCTACTCAATTTTAAAATTTAGATTTTTACCCATATTTTGTAATTTAAAATTATCATCCCTCATATTTTGAACAGAACTACAACCGCACCCCCATATTATGATTAAAATTAAATATGTTACCCCCTATTTTACAGATAAAAATATAGTTATGTCCCAGTTAATAGTTGAATATAGTTATATATCTATATTTAATAAAATATTGCTTCTAATTTTCTTTGTAGTGCCTTAGAGAAAAAGTTCTAGCTTCACCACTTGCAATAACCTAGAACTTTTGGTGTTACATGCAACTTCTGATATGTCGTTTTCTTCAACAATTCTGTTTGTATTCATGGTATTTTTGGCTTCACTGATCGAACTCTAAGACGGCTATATGAGTTAATGATATTATAAGGCCACCACAAATAGTATATTAGATGCAAAAACCAATCGACAACTTAATTACATATCACATAACAAAGAAAAACACTACAAAAAAGAAAACAAGAGGAAAAAAAAATGTTCCCCACGCATACAATTAAATCCTCAGCCAGATAGGAAAACACAGATGTTGACATGATCATTGTTTGAGAAGTTCATGACAGGTGCAAAAGGCATCTCAAGGACTTGCCATCTGTTAGCAGCTGAAATGCTTCATTAATCTTGTCAAAAGGAAGCTCGTGCGTTATAAATTTGTCAAGCCCCACTACCTGAAACATTTACCCACATGGCACACAATGAAATAAAATTAGAGATTATTATTGGTAATTAAGCCGTTGGAACTAAAAGTTTTGGTTTCAGAATTGTAATATGTGAGAGTTTTACATCGTTTATAATTATAACTGATATCTCTAACCATTCTTCTAAACGGCCTAAACATAAGTATACAAATAAATATCCCCGTGAATTTTGTGTGTTCTGCTTCTACTTTTCATATGTTTTATTAAAAAATATATGTCACATGACTAAGGTGATATATGTTTTTCGATATATTTTTATACGTGTGCTGATTGTATTTAATGGGATATATATACTTATATATATTTTTTCTTGCAAAGTTAGATAAATAATAGAGATTACTAGTAATTAGTGTGGAAACTGACCCCACGCATGCATTCTTTTGCAAAATGGGGAAGTTGTGTCTTCCCCTTGAAGCCTCCAAAGATAGAACCAGTTATTCTTCTACCATCAAAGAGCTCCATTGGATGGATTGGGAGCATTTTGGGGGTTGGATGAATTCCCAGTACGACAGTAAATCCCCATCCCTGCAATTACTTAATGATATTTCTCAATTCACAAAGTCCAAATTGAAATTTGGTCTTGAGGATTACTCCAAATAAATAAATAAATAAATAACTCTTGAGGATATATATAGATAAACAACAAATATTATAATCAGTGGAACAACACATGCATGGGGTCCTCAAGATAAGATTTAAAAAAAGATCATGTCATAATATTGGAACATTTTATTCTTGTTTTTATCTATTAATTAATGGGCATAATTGCTATAAATTAATTTAGGGTATTGAGTTCTTCATATAACGTACCTCATGTGTCGACAAGAAGACCTCCCTTAGAATATCCACATTACCTACACACTCAAAGCTGCAGTCCACCCCTCCATTAGACATCTCTCTAATTTTCTGCATTAATCATAAGGTTAACCCTTATATTATGAGTGGATTTAATATTGTAAGATTTACCTAGAATTCACTCGGTTCAACGACATATAGGATCATCAATCGTGTGCACGTTAGCAAAATTCTATCCAACAAAATTAGAAATACAAATATATATATATATATATATATATATATATATATTAAAATAAAATAAGATAAAATTGCGAAGTATGAATTTACTTACCTCGTGCAATGGCTTCTCAATCTCTGTAGGGTTTACAAAGTCCGTGACCCCCATTGCTCGGCCTAACATGCACGTTATAGAAAGACTAATCTAAAAACTTGGAACCATATTGTATGGTAATATATACACATCTATATATATATATATACAAACTATATGTTACATATTTTATAGGGTGTTTGGCTAGTGATGGGAGCCATTGGTGTGAACCTGTTTTTACTATAGCATATGAAAGCTTTACATTGTAACAACTTTTTTCTTTTTACTGTATATATGAGAGCTTTACACTGTTTATAATTGAGTTTGCGGTTCACACAATCCCTTAACCAAACACCCTCTTAGTCTCATTCCGAGGTCCGCTATTTTCCTATTTCATTTCATGACTTGAGTTTTGTAACAATTTCAAATACAACTCTATTATTTTACTAAAAGAACTATAGTAATGGTATTCATCGGCCTTGTTATACACCTTTGCTAAATTTACTAGGGTTGATATCGACGCCTATATTTTCGACGCTCCTCTAGCCCTTGCACCTTCAGCAACCTGCAAGAGAAAATTTTCAATTAAAAATAATAATAATAAACTTCTTTCAACCTCATTTAGCATGAAATTACCACCGCTAGGAAATATTAAATTTGCTTGGAGTGTATTAAAATATACAATTTATAATTTGGAGGACTCTGTCATGATAATTGTTCATGTGATTAGTTTAATGGAAATTATGACATACAGCAAGGCCCACGGCGCCAAGACCAAAAATTGCCACTTTGGATCCTGGTTGGACATTGGCAGTATTCCATGCAGCTCCCACACCTTCGAGGAAATTTCACATGTCCAAAACACATGGAAAAATGTGAGATATTAATCAATTGACAAGATATATGACAAGAGGAAGAAAGAAAAATCTGACTTAAAAATCATGCCACGTCACTTATAAAGTCACATTGTTTCTGAAGGAATAGAAGTGTTATGGGGAGGTTTTCAAACCTTGTAAACACTTGCATGTTGTAACGTACGATTCAAACTTTAAAATTGATACTATTTTTTTTATATACTCTAGTTATCTGGATGTTAACAATACAATCATGACTAATCAATGTGGCAATTGGGTTCATCTTTAAATTGTTAAATCCTATCATAAATCAACTCCATATATATATATATACATATATTATTAATAAAACATTCAAATGAGTAATCCTATATAATCCTGCATAGCTATACCAATAATACTGATAAAATAATAAAACCTATTTTATAAAAATATACTACATATTAATATATATTTAATTATTTTATTAATAACAAGATAATAATTTATAGGGTGAAAAAAATTACACCATTCAAAAAGATTAACAGTAAAAGCTGAATTTCATTACACAATAATAATAGAGGCCCGACAACGTTACCCATGCCAGCAATTACAAATTCTAGCGTCTTGAAGAGTGCAGGCACCGGGCCATCTCATGATTCACGTCTTGGCTTTAAGTTTTTAATTTATTAGATAATCTCATATTAAAAAAAAAAACTTACAAGTAATATATAATCCTGAACAATCAGATTCTATTAGTAAGCTTTTCTTTTCTATCAGAGTTTTTTTAGAAAAAAAAATTAGGCCAATTTAAAAATATCGTATTTAAAAGACAATTTCTATATATTAGACTTTCCTATAATCATAAGAGTGTTTAAAAATCAAATTTTAACACTAAAATGTCAATTGTTATAATATAAAATTTTAATATGTTATAATATAAAACAAAAATATGATACAATATAAAAATATCTCATATTTTATAATGTCTAAATTATAACTTAGAATTTTAAACATCCTTTATATTAAATTAGAAAAAAATAATTTTATCTTATCTTTAAAATATTTTGTCCATGGCATATGTCAAACCTTATCTCTATTTCTTTTTTAGGAATTGTCCTTTTCGCACTACCAAAGAAAACAAGTTAGGGAGAATTTGACGGAAGGGCAAAAAAAAAAAATCTTAATTAAGAAAATGATTTTTTTTTTAATAGAAAAAAAATATTTTCTTAGATAGTTAAATTGTCTTATTTTTTTTAAAAAAGAGACAAAAATAACTATAACGATGAGAGAAATCTCAATAAAATAAAAATAAAAACTAAAATTGTTTTTACATCTAAAATATATATTTTTTTACGTTAAAAAATTGTCAAAAAAATCATTTTATCAAAATTAATTTTTCTTAAAATTGCTTTTCAAAATCCCTCCTTTCTTCATCTTCGTATTAAACGGACTCTTGGGATCTGAGCAAAGAAAACAGAAAAAAAAAAAAAATCTCATTCACTCAAGTTTCAGAGTACGTGGCATGTAAGGAACCAACACAGTCGAAAGAGTGACCCTAAATAAAATTCAGTCTAAAAAATAGACTGCCTATTAAATCCGAGTCTGCTTTTTATATCAATAGCTGGTCCCAAGAACACGAAAATCAAGCATGCGTAACTTGCGTTTTAATTATTTGACCATCTCCTTAGAGTGTGCGAGTATATAGACAGGGTGTTTAAAAATTAGTTTAAATTTTATAGTTTTAAATAATATAAAACTGTCATATATTTTAAAATAAAATTATATATAAAATTTTTAAACGTTTAAATTATTATAATTTAAACTCTTTTCTAAAGGCCTTGATATATGTCAACGTGATCTTAAATCCATGTGACCACGTCGACCAATCTTTCAAGAAAACAAATAATAATAATAATAATAATAAAGTTTTTAGCTCGCCCGAGGCTTGCCCATGTGCATTCTTCGACTTTATTAGTCTAAACTGTAAACAACTAATCTGAGCGCTTGTTTCAAGTACTAATCATATATTCCAGTTACCGGATACTTCTCCATAATCTACTAGTAATATATATATATATATATATATATTTTTAAAAAGTATAGATTATAATTGAAAATTATATCGAATTAAAAAAAGTAGGAAAACAAGAATTAAAACTGAAAGTACAAAAAGTTTCTTCCTTTCAAGAGAGTAAAAAGGTAAGACGATTATTTCTGGTTTTCAGTTCAAAGATCTAAAATATCATTGTCTTGGAATATCAAAACTCAAATGTATAGATTTTGTATTTTGTTTTGGTCAAGAGATTACCTGTGGAAACTCCGCAGCTGAGCAAAGTCATTTTCTTGAGATGAGAATTGCCGGAGTCAATCTTGACAACGCAGGCCGACTCAACGACCGTGTACTCACTGAAAGTGGAGGTGTTCAGAAAGTGATATATTGGTTTCCCTTCCTTGTTGGTGAACCTGCTGGTCCCGTCGCCCGCCATCACTGTTTTCATGGGGTTGACCCCAAATTTGGTGCAAATGTTGGTCTTAGGACACCTGCAACAGTCGCACGCGCCGCATTCGCCGTTGAAAATGGGCACCACTTGGTCTCCCTCCCTCACATCCGTCACGCCTTCTCCGACGCTCTCCACTATCCTACAAACATATCTTAATTAAGTTATATTAATTTACAAATTCCTTTTTAGACGATCAAATGATTTTTTTTTAACGAAAGTAATTGACATGTAAATTTATAACTAAGTACAAGTAAAAGTAATTTTTTCCGACTTACCCGGAAGCTTCATGGCCTAGAATTCGTGGGAATGCTCTCTGAGCCTCGCTCTTTAATAACAAAGAGACAAATTAAGTTAACAAGTTAGAGATCCTGAAGAAATCTTCTTATGATATATGTATATGTATATGTATATGTACCTCTCCTTTCCAGGCGCTGAGATCAGTATGACAGATAGAGGTAAAGAGGATCTTGATCCGGACCTCCATTTTTTGAGGTGGCTGAACTTGAACTTCTTCCAAGACAAAAGGCTCTTTTGGCCCATATACAACAGCAGCTTCACAACCACCATATTTATAAATTTGACATGATGATCAGAACATAGTTCTATACTACAAGATACATACATACATAGATATATATATATATATATATATATATATGTTAGTTTAAGAGATGATGATCTTCTTTTCTTACCTTTGCAATTGATGACCTTTCCTTTCGTCTTGCTTGGGTTGTGCACCCCACTGGTATAATGATCATGGTTTCCATTCTTCATCTTTTGTTTAGCTTCTCTCAAATATTGCCAGTAGTTGTTTATCTAAGTTTGTTTTGCCAGCAAAAATGTTGTAGTATGGTTTTCCACAAGATGTTTATCCCATTTATATAAATTAATGACGTGGGCTCTTATCTTACCTTATGTTTTACGTTTACTATTCCGATCGCAAAATTGGAAGTTAGGGGCTTGTCTTATTCCGGAACATGCGTCAAGTGGAGTACCTTTTTTCCCTTTTTTTTTTTTCGTCAGAAAGAAAAAAGAAGTCATAAAGAAAACACTTGCAAGGCCTTTAAGTGAGGTTAATAGAATTTAGTAAATATAAATAAATTTTATAATATCATTTCAAATAATTAAAACAGTACTTATGGGTCTTTAAAATAAAACAAAACAAGAATAGATATTTAAAATTTCATTTCACAATTTAATGTAGCACCACATTTGAAAGTACAATTATCATCATTATACAGTTTCCAATCATTAGATAATTTAACACAACAAACACTATAGTTTAAGAGTCTTTCATGATCAAACGAAGTATATAAAGCTAAAAGAAACTTCGACACGTCACAGGCAACGTTGTTGTCTAATCTTTGTCGGATAGATTACACTGAATTCCACCAATGAGGTAAAATAATAGGGAATGACCATTGACATGTCAATAGGAAAACCATTACTCACCTTTAGGTTTTATTATTTATCGTATTAACATCTGTATGATTATTTATTATCTAATAATATTATTTATTTTATAACAATCCTATTATGTTCATATCTGTTAAATACCCTATAATAAATCTTACCATGTATCTATAACTTATAATATAATTCATAATTAATTAATTTTTTTTGGTATCCACAATGAAATTGAAAATCACGTCTCTTTACTCAATGTAACCCCAAAGGATGTGCTTGGCAACCCAAAACACTAACCCATGAGTTGTCGGTGAGGGAATATCGAGTCTGGAATCCTCACCAAGATATTTCATGTAAAGTGTGTTCTGGGACTTTTGATCACAGGACATCGACGCCTCTCCTATTTATCTTTTAGGGTATATATACCCAAGGACATAACCACCGCTCTCTTCACGTCTCACTATCCTCTTATATCCTGACTGATGTGTATAAAGTCTGTATTATCTAACATTACTTCTCAAAATTGTATTAAAACATGTCAAACACTTAATCTTGCTGTACACTACAGGAAGAGTCCATAGTTTTATGTCTTAAGTGACATTCATATAATAATATTAACGAAATAATATATAATTTATCTTGCAAACTAGAGAACCAATTCTTATTAAACAAAACCTCACAAATGTTGAGTAAAAAATCCCTACCTTTTTGGCGAATAATCTACTGTTAACTTCTGACTCTCAACACCAGCTCATCATGTATGCTCAAATCACTTAACCTTAAGATGCATAAAGATCATAAATTTAACTTGAATATTAACTCCATAATTAGGTCAATTTATTTTATTAGTGTGCCTCGTAATTAATATGCTCTAAATATGCATACAAATATTAATACATAATTTAAATCAAAGTTTGACTTTTGAAAATCTAATCTCCAAACTTAGCTAAAAAACATTGTTTGATCTTGAAAAGTCCTAAGCTTCCTTGATCTATGAGTTTGTGGGAGGTCTTTTTTTGTGACTTCGGATAGAAAAATAGTGAAGTTTTGACGTTGGTTTCTTTGGTTTTTCCTCTATTATGATTGCTGTAGAAGGGAGAATGAAGAAGTAGAGAGAAAAAAGAAAAAGGAAAAGAATGAGAAAGTGGAGGGGAGAGAAGAAGAGGTATAAAAAGAAGAAGAAAGAAAATTAAAAAATTTTTAAAAAAATTCATCCCATATTGTCTAAGTATGATAGGAAAGCAACAAAAAGGGAGGTGGAAATGAGCCTCCATCGGAGACTTTGATGCATATATTGCCAAATGGCAATTTTATAATTAAATAAAAGTTCTAAGGGCATTTTGGTGGTTTTAAAAAATAAGTATAGAAAAATTTTAAAAAATTAAAAAAAGGTAGAATAAATAATATGATATAAATTTTAGATGCAAAAAAATTTTACAAAATTTAAATTGGCATACTAATAATTAAATTATATACAATTATACCCATTAGAATAACATGTGTTATAGTTCTACCCTCCTTAAAAGAAATTTTGTCTTTGAAATTTGCATATGATTGGAGATGACACTAAAACAAATAAGGGTACTTCTCTTTCATTTCTGATTCAAGCTCTCAAGTGGCTTCCTCAACATCATGATGTTGCCACATCACTTTTACTAGAGGAATTTTATGACGATGCAAAATCTTTACTTCATGATCTAATATCTTAATTAGAACTTCCTTATAAATTGTGTCTCCTTGGATTGGAACACCTATCCACATGACAACATGTGAAGGATCTGGCTTGTATTTCCTCAGCATTGACACGTGGAATACATTGTGAACATGCGACAATTATGGTAGTAGATCTAGATGATAAACAAGTGGTCCAATCCGTTTTATGATCTCAAATAGTGTTGTTTACTCTGGTGCCAACTTTCCTTGAACACCAAAATGAGATACACCATGCTTTGGCTTCACTTTCAAAAATACATATTCCCTAACCTTGAACTCTAACGGTTGCCTTCTCTAATCCGTATAATGCTTTTGTTGGCTTTGTGCAATCTTAAGGCGATCATGAATAATTCAAAGCTTATATGTAGTTTCCCTTATGAATTATGGCTTGAGATTCATGTGCTCTTCCTTTTTAGCCCAACATAAAGGAGATCTACAAGGCCTATCATACAAAGTCTCATATAGAGCCATTCCAATATGTGTCTGGTAGTTGTTATTGTAAGCGAATTCAACATATGTTAATTACACAACCCAATTAGTTCCAAAATCCAATTCACAAGCACCAAACATATCTTTAAGAATTTGAATGACGCGTTCAGATTGTCCATATGTCTGAGGATGAAAAACAATACTGAAATTCAGTTAAGTTCCTAAAGCTCTTTGTCATCCTCTCTAAAACTTAGATGTGAACCATGTATCCTGACCATAGACTATTGATATTGATACACCATACAATGTCACTATCTTCTCCACGTATAGCTAACATATTTTGGAGACATTATAATTTGTTCTGATTGGAATAAAGTGCACTATTTTTGTCAGACAATCCGCAATTACCCAAACAACATCATGTCCTAACTGAGTTCTTGGAAATCCCATGACAAAATCCATCATTACATGGTCCCACTTCCATTCTGTAATAGATAAGTTTTTCAACTCATCTTCAGAATTTTGATGTTTGACTTTGACCTATTGACATGTCATACACTTAGATACAAAAGTTGCTACGTCACGCTTTATTCTACGTCACCAATATTGTTGCTTTAAGTCCATATACATCTTAGAGCTTTTAGGATGAATAACAAATTTAGAGAGGTATACTTCATCCAATACTGCATGTCAGAGATAACGATCTTCTAGCACAACTAATTTCCCTTTGCAAAACAAAAATCCTTCTGGTCTTATCTGTCATTTATTTAATTGTTCACTATTCTGTAACTGTTCTAATATCATATGTAGTCCTTCATCATGCCATTGTCCTTGTTTCACTTGTTGGATCAATGTAAGGGTAGCTATTATGTTAAACGCAAAGGCCCTTTTATTATCTTCATAGTATTTTAAGCTAAAGTCACCAATGATGGTTGTTTGCCTCCAATCTTCTAATGCTAAGCTAGCCATAATCCTGTGATTCTTGCAGCTCAAAGTATCTGCTACTGCATTTGTTTTATCAGGGTGGTATTGAATACTAAAATCGTAATCTACCATGTACTCGGCCCACATTTGTTTTCTTAGATTAAGATGTCACTGTGTAAATAAATACTTTAAACTTTAATGGTCGGTGTAGATCTTAAATCTTGTGCTATAGAGGTAACATCTCTAAATCTTAAATGCGAAGACCACGATAGCTAACTTAAGATCAAGCGTGAGATAATCCCCCTCATGGGGTTTTAGTTGTCGTGAAGCATAAGCAACTACTTGATCATGTTGCATCAGTATGCAACCCAATTCATTTTCCGTGGCATTAGTGTACACAGTATAAGTTTCTTGGTTATTAGGAATAACAAGTACAGGTGCACTGGTGAGTCTATGCTTTAGTTCCATAAATGCTTCCTTACATTTATCATCCCATAAGGACTTGACATCCTTCTTGATAAGTTTTGTCAGTGAAGAGGCAATCTTTGAAAATTTCTTCATAAAATGTCGATAATATCCAGCTAACTTGAGGAAACTTCGAATCTCTGACACATTCTTTGGTCGCTTCTAATTTAACACTGCTTCAACTTTAGAGGGGTCCACTGATATGCCTTCTTTGGAAACAACATATCCTAGGAACTTGACTATTGTCATCCAAAAGTCACATTTTTTCTTCTTCACATATAAGCCATATTCCTTTGATGTTTATAAAGCAATCCTTAAATGTTTAGCATGTTCTTCTTTGGTCTTAGAATAGATTAAGAAATCATCAATGAAAACAATGATAAATTGATCTAAGTATAGTCAGAAAACTCAATTCATTAAATCTATGAAGGCCGCTAGAGCGTTGGTTAAGACATGACAAGAAATTCATAATGACCATAGCAAGTTCAGAAAGCTGTCTTTAGAACATCTTATTCTCTTATCTTTAATTGGTGATCTGCAGACCAAAAGTAAATTTTTGAGAAGTATCGAAATCCCCTTAATTGATCAAACAATTTGTGAATACAGGGTAGGGGATGCTTGTTCTTGATGATTAATCCGTTGAGCTGGCAATAATTGACACAAAGTCTTAACGGCCTATCATGCTTCTTCACGAAGCAATAGAGCTTCCTAATGTGATGTGCTTGGGTGAATAAATCCTTTTTCCATTAATTCATCCAATTGCTTCCTTAATTTGCCTTCTCAACAGGTGCCATCCGATATAGAGTGATGGAAATAGATGCTGTTCCTGGACCTAAGTCGACGACAAACTCAATTTCTCTGTTAAGCGAAAGTCCTGGCAGTTCATTTGGAAAAATGTCCAAAACTTCATCCACCACTAGAGTATAGTAAAATGAATCACTCTTCTTTTATTCTCCTTTTGAAGCAAGGATCATCCCAAGACTTTTGAAATTCCCTCGTCCTTCGATACTTGTTTTTAGTATAAGGGTTAGCATCATTATCCCTATCTTAGCTTGGAAATCAATGACTTACTCGTTCTTGGTGAATAAAGTAACATGTTTTTTTATGGTAATCTACTATAGCATGATATTTAGCTAACCAATCCATGCCTAAGATTATGTCAAACTCTGTCATTGTTATCACATATAAGTCGGCTGAAACTCTATTTCTCCTATAACTACATATATTAATTTACAAATCTTAGAAACCTCAGCTATACTGCCCATCAAGGTACTAAGAGCTAAAAGGAATTACAAGTTTCAATATCTAATTGTAATATTGAAGCAAACAATATGGATATAAATAAAGAGGTAGCACCAGAATCAAATAACACATGAACCCATGAATGAAAGATGTAAATCATACTGCCTACTACGACATTGTCAGCTTGCTATCATTGTCCTCTAGTGGCTATAATAGCATAAGCCTAAGCTTTTGCTTTCCCTTTTTCGTTGTTTCTTTTTCCACAGTTCCCTTGGCTACTGCTTGCATTATTATTTCTTCCAAAGAAGTAAGGTCGTTGATTTGCAGAAGCCTGTAGAGTTGGTTGAAAATTCTGGCTTTGTTGAAATCCTAAGTCCTATGGTTGCTATTAATAATTGTATTGAGGTTGAAACCCAGGAGGTTAGAGTACAGAAGCATGTGAAGCTGGTGAGCTATGCTGTGATATCACCCGATCTTGATTTCCTCTCCACATTGAGGCCTACGTAGAGCAAAATATGATTATGCTAGGCGATTATGGCAGTTTTGTCTAAGATGTTCCACCTGTCCATAATTATGACAAGTATACGGTAGGAAACGTCTACTATCGAATAACTCACCGCTAATATTTAGATCACTATTTTTGTGAAGTTTGTCCCTGAGACTTGTCTTCCTTATTCATCTTCCTCTGACACCCACTAGGCCTTTATATTGCCTATAAGAATTAAACTCTACCTCTATAAGTTGAGCAACAGCTACTAGTTCAAGAAACTTGATCGAAGGGGTTGTAGCTATCATTTATCTGATCTTTGGCCCTTAGGTTATTTTGAAATATTTTACATTTAGCCAAGGGATTTGTCACAGCACTAGGGTTATATCGAGACAATTCTATAAATCGCGACTGATATTCAGCTATTGTCATATCACCCTATACCAAATTAACAAATTTTTGGAGCATCGCTTGTCGGTAGCTCTAGGGAACATATGTATCATGAAATATCGTCTTGAACTAATCCCAAGTAAGATTTGACACATCAAAATTGTCCTTTTGAAGGTCCCAGCAATCTTCAGCTTTTCCTTCAAATACATACGTAGCAAAGTCAAGCTAGTATTATTACGGAATCCTCAGAGTGTCCAGTTTCTTCTTAACAGCTTTTTAGCATTGTTTAGCCATCCCTGGGTTAGGCTCCCCTATGTTTGCTTCACAAATTCATTTAAGGTCAAGTGGCATTACTCAGGGTCTCAGCCTCCATAAGTCTTCGTATGTTTTGGAGAGGTCGAAGGATTTGTTCCAAATTTCTCATTTTTGGAACAGCTAGTTAAGGCTATTCCGTCAGTTGTGGTTATTCAACTCCTTAAGGTTGCTCAATCGGTTGAGGTTGTGTAGCAAGTTGAGATTGTTCAGTTGGTTGTGATTGTTTAGATGACTGAGGCTGTTGTCTTAGCGACATAATTCCTACTTGGTTGCGTAAGTTAAACTAGGATTAATATTGATGATGATAATATTAAAATTTAACTTTAGAACGAATTCAAAAACTGACTTTTAAAGTGGCCTACTTCCTAGATTTATTGAACCTAGGCTCTGATATCAAAATTTGTAATGCCCTTAGTAGGGATTAATAGTATTTAGTAAATGTAAATAAATTTTACAATATCATATCAAATCATTAAAACAATACCTATGGGTCTTTAAAATAAAAGAGAACGATAATATATATTTAAAATTTCAATCTACAATTTAATGTAGCACCAAATATTAAAAGTACAATCATCATTATTATTATACAATTCCAGTCATTAGATAATTTGACACAGTCAACATTATAGTTGAAGAGTCTTACATGATCAAACAAAATATATGAAGCTAAAAGAAACTCCGACACTTAGGCAGCGTTGTCGTCGATTCCTCGTCAAATAGATTACACCAAACTACACCTATGAGGTAAAATAATAGGAAATAAGCATTGATATTCACATTAAAAACCCTTATTCACTTTTAGGTTTTATTGTTAACCGTATTAACACTTGTATTGTTAGTTTATTATCCAACAATATTTTTTATTTTATAACAATCCCATTATATTGATATCTGGTGGATACCTTATAATAAATATTACCATGTTTCTATAACATATAATATAATTCATAATTAAATAATGTTTTTCGGTATCTACAATGAAATTAAGAATCACGTCTCTCTACTCAACATAACCCCAAAGGGCATACTTGACAACTCAAAACACCAACCTATGAATTGTTGGTGAGGGAATATCGAGTCCAGAATCCCACCAAGACATTTTCTACACAGTGCGTTCTGGGACTTTCGACCCAAGGGAACGCCAACACCTCTCCTTATTTACCTTTTAGGATATATGTAGTCAAGGATGTAACCACCACCCTCTTTACGTCTCACCATCTTCTCATATCCTTACCGATTTATATAGAGTTCGTATTATTTAACTATTCTTCTCAAAATTGTATTAAACTATGTCAAATCATTTAATCTCGTTGTACACTATAGGATGAGTTCACATGTTTATATCTTAAGTGATATTCATATAACAATATCAACAAAATAATAATAACAAAACCTACTAATAAGGTCAAAATGCATGTTCTATCATTTGAGCTTCTTAAAAGTTTGTTTCAATTTATTTTTTCCATTTATTTCTATATTTTTAAAAATTTAAAAATATTATTTAAATTTGAAAGTATGTCTCGGTGCACACTCCTTTTTATGAGAATAAGGTGAAAAGACAAAAAATACTCTTAAATACTTTCCCAAAAGAAATTTGTTTTTTTAAGTTTGCAATTTCCCTTTATTTACATAAAAGAATATGCTTTGTTTTTGGGTTTACTTTTCTAATGTTTGAATATTTTATAGACACTGTTGAAGGTTTTTTGTCCTTTTATTTCATTATTTTGTATTAAATAAGCATGAGATTGAAACACATTTTTCAAATTTAATTTTTTTTGGATAAAAATGCTCTGTATTTCTTAAAAACAAAGGGATAATTAACAAAAATGAAACTAAAAAGCATACTTAATTATGTAACTACTCTGTTTTTCCTTCAAAAAAATTATGTAACTATTCTTTTTTCTATCATTACTAGAAAAATGTGTGAAGAAAGACTAATAGTGATAGCCACCCTTTAGGCATGGCATGATCAATGGAACTTTGGAAATGTTACATTGAGCTATAGGTTTTGCACTTAAAGACAAAACATATCACAAACGTAAGACCCCTTCTCTACCAAAAAAAAAAAAACTTGAGAATAGTGCTATAAGAAAAAAGTAAACCTAGTGGCTTGTTCAATTCTTCTCAGATAACGTCAAATTATATGACCAAATCATATCTTTATTAATATAAATTCTATATTCTGGCAACGTATGTAGGCTGTAGGGTGAAATTTGAATATTTGATTAGTCATACCCCAAAAAAAAAGATAGGATATTTATTAAAGTCGGCAAGGTCAATAATGCATGATATTTTTTAATGTGTTCTTTCTTATCTTCAATTACGTACCCCAATGCATATTAACTTATCTAATGCGTAGTAATAATTCAAAGTAAAAGTTTGATAAGGCTCTCTTTTTTTCTTCTTCTTCTTCTTCTTCTTCTTCTTTTGTTAATATTGATAAGGTTCATTTGGGGAAGGCAATTTCCAAATATATTTCCTACTTGATACGGATTCATAAAGTTTGATTTACGACGGTTTCAACTATACGAGGAAGTAGAGCAAGATGGCTTCCTATTTGGTCTCATATCTTGACTTGTATCCGGTGGTCCTGGAACAAATGGTTGAAATGCTGATTTTGAAATTAAAGAAAAGATATTGAAACCGCAATAACTGAAAGGGCTCATTAAATAAATTGGTTGGAGGCATAAATAAGTGGCAATATTACACTTGCTATAACATAAGATATAGAGTTTAAATCTTTTATTTTTAAGTTAAAAGATACCATTAATAATAAATAAAGAGATGGATAATAGTTGATAGGCATAAATTAGCAGTAATATTACACGTGACTATAATACAAGAAGCATTGGCAGAGCCAAATAGTCACGATTAGTGCCCCACTTATTTTTTAAAATTTAGATTTTAACTCCTAATTTGTAATTTAAAATTTAATTTTTGTCTTTATTTAAAAAATTACAATCATGCCCTTATAAAATAATTGAAATATAGTGTTGTGCATATATGAAATAATTGAAATATGTTGTTGTGCCTTTACGAAATAATTAAAATTTAATGTTGTACCTCTATTTCAAAAGAAAAATTAGAATAACACTTTACTCAATCATTGAAATATTTAATTATATATTTTTATTTGATAAAATACTATTTTTAATTTTTAGATAGTGCTCCTACGAAGAGGAAGTTCTGGCTCCTCAATGACAAGAAGTAGAGTTAAAAAATAGTAAACAAAAGGATGGGGACACGAATTAAAAGTGGCTGCGGATTTTTTGGTCGGTGAAATCTCTTTGGCAAATAAAGAGTAATGTCAAGTTTTTAAATTATCTATTGGTTTTTTTAAGAAAAAAAAATCTATTAAATAATGTAATCATTGATTAATAAACTTTAAATTTTTGATCGATGACGTACAACTTTCATAAACATATTCGCTAATTAGAAATGACAAAATCATTTTATCCATCACTTAAAATATAAAACTTTGTAAATGCCTTATTAATACTTTATAGATCTTCTTGTTCATATGCGATGAAATATAAATGAGGTATACTATCTTAACTCTTTTCTGAATTCGCCATAGTAAAAGATAGGTTAGTTCCCTTTTCCTATTAAAGTTAGAAATCGACTTTACAAGCTCAAAAGTTTCCAAAGTTTTTGTTGTATATTCAATTTTTAGGGGACTATTTATTCAAAAATTAGTGTATCATAGTATAAAAAGCAATGAAGCTGGCATGTTCCGATTAAATTATTACATCTCATTTCCTATTTAAGAGTGCAGTATCTAACAAGAGATACCCGCTTCATATTTTTCTCGCTTTATTTTTTTTTTAATTTTATTATTTTTGAAATGGAAAAGATATTTCATTAATCTAAAAAAATTAGTACAAATGATCTTAAATTACATGAGATAATATCCTAAACCTCAATTGGCTCTATTAGTAAAGTATGGTGAAACTCGAGGTGAAAAACTTATATTAAGACCCGATGATAAGAAAGTTTTTAGATACACTGATAATGAAACATATATAAGGCTCATTTTGATAATATCTTTACAATTGATAGAGACATCTAGTTGATTGAAAGCACAAAACTTGTAGCATAGAGGCTATTAAACACTCTATATAGATCAGAAGACATAACACAGACATAAAACAAACAAAATAAAACCTAACAAATGATTTAAAACTTGATGTCACGTCGGTGGTTGTCAATGGAAACTTGCCTACTATTGGTGACTGACGCCTCCTTCCCTGTCTAGGCTAACCGGCACATCTCCCCTCCGCCAAAAGCGCCCCCTAGGAAGAGCCCCACCCATCTCGGCACCGTGTCCTCCCTAGCCCCTGGATCCGAGTCAACCCACCCTTCTCCTCTACACACAATCGTGGAAAAACTACGGGATTCATAGATCCCTACCTTCCCTTCTCCTCCCCTGTCCCAATCGCCATGGTCGTCAAACTTTCCGACCTCGACGGTGTTGGCCAGGACTTGCTAACGCAGATTCCCACCTTCCCTCCCGACTTCCACGTCCAGCTGACCCCGACCACCAAATCCTCGTCGATTCCTAGAGAGCCAAAGATTGACGACCGCGTGAAGGCAATGTCGAGCGTCAGCCCTAAGGAAGAGAGGGGGCGGCGGCGCTGGACTTAAGAGAAGAAACCCTAGGAGACCGAGAGAAAATATTATTTTTCTCGCTTTATTATTATTATTATTATATTTTTTTTTTCTTTCAACGAAAAGAACGTAAACACTTATTTTATAGGCTTTATCGTTTCGGGACCTCTATCTATTTTTAGGATAATATAAAAAAGGTTGCTCATTCTTTTGATAATATTAAACTAACACTTTGTCGTTTGAGGAAATAACATTAAAGCACCTCACATCTGTTCTTTGGGAGCATGAGACATGCTTTTTGTCCTTTGAGCTATCTGTTGCCAAATTAATTTCTTAAAAAATTAAAAGAGAAAAAAATATTTTTTTAAAAAGATTATTTTATGTTCGACTTTTATAGAATTTATCTCGCTTTGCCTTTTATCTCTGAACATCACAATCCAAGCTTTTTAAACATTGCAAATTGATTTGTTAACACCATTATTAAAATATGGTCTCACGTGTTTGATGGATCAATTATTATATGGTGCAGATTGCAATTACCACTAATATAGCTAATCCCAAAGTCCAAAATGAGTTTGGAGAATACATATTTAATTTCCAAATACCAATTTGAATTCAAAAAATATTTATTTGGGATAGAGTTACTATGTATAGTTTACAAATACCAATGTGATTATGAATTAAGAAGAGAGGTTAAGAGAGAAGATGAGTCTCATAATCCAAATTACCACCGTCGGCTCTATGGTTCCGACGATCCTCCAAACATTGATGTGGTAAAAAAAAAGGCTGATTTTTTGGTTGGAGCCTAACAGGGATATTTTTTTTTCCTTGAAAAGGAGCAGAGTCAATTTGTAAATAAATTTTTTGAAGGACAAAAATAATTTCATGTCTTAGATCAGGTGCAAGAGCTTAAATGACATTATCCCAAACTATAAGAGTACCAGTTTTGATATTCTATAAACAATTAAATATCTATTTTATATTACTTCAAATTATAAGGTACTACAAGTATTAAAACCCTTCAAACACACACACATGAAAAGTCTATATCAAATCATATATATATATATATATATATATTGTTTGGATGTGATTTTAATCAAATTTACCGTTCAAAGACCATAGGATAGGGTCTGCCCCTTTGAATGTAATCCAAAAGCTACGCAAGTTGCAATGGCTGCTTTTGTTTTTTTTTTTTTAGTACATTGGGTAGGACAATTCGAACTCTTCACGTTATAGTAGAGTCAGATATAGTTTTACCATTAGAGTATATCTATAACCATCCTAATGTCTGCTTTAGGCCTACAGTTATTAGTGAAATTTTTTATACATATTTTAGAACCTTCGAACTTAATTCTTTGGCCAAAGAGTATACGAATTAGAAACCGATAGAGTTGAATTTGGAAGATCTATGGCCTGTTTGGGAGGGCTTCTTAGAAGCTATTTTAGCTTCGTAAGTCTAAAAACTATTTCTAAAAGTGTTTGGATGAACTATAGAAGTGTTTTTGCTTCTCAGAAGTGCTTGTTGTCAAAGCCACAAAATATAGCTTCTCAAAAAAGCAATTCTGAAATAGATTTTGAAATTTATACTATAGTATCAATAATACATTATAAGTTTAAATATAACATTTTTGTAACTTTTTAAAAAAATCTATTAAAACTCTTTTAAAAATACGATTCTAAACACTTACTAAAAAGCTACAGCGTTAACTTCTCTTCTTCTATTGAGTAAAATCATAAACAGATGTTGTGTCAAACATGCCCTAATATTTTAATAAATGGATGAAGCTGACCTTCGTTATTAGGTTTTATATCCATTGTATCATGTACAAACAAAACAGATACAATCATCAATCAATATCAATTTGACCGCACAATCAATTTCCATCGTCTAATAAAAAAATTTTCTCCTCAAGGGATATGCTAGAATATATGAAGGAAATTAGTTAAAATAATTTTAGCACAATAGTGATGACAACAACAATAATTTTCAATAGAAAACCCAAGTTGACAAACGCCATACAGAAATTAACTTGAGTCAATTGGGCAGTTAGATAACGACACACAAAATAATGATAGCAATAATAATAGTTTTTAATAGATCATTTGATAGTTGAAAACGGAGTTTTATTACTATTTTTTCATATCCTATCATAAAATTTTATATGCAGGCATAATTGCATCAAATATCTTGTAATTTCTCTACTCTTTTGACTAAATTGCTAGTGCCATGAGGTCTATCTCTTGCTATCTTCAGAAATTTCGGTTCAAGAAGTGTGTAACCCAATCTACCATTTTTCAAATTTTTTATTTTGAATAAAAAAATTTCAAACCTTCATGTTTCAAATCCACGAACCAAACAAACCCTAAGGTTCCTAAAACTTCTCACTTTACGACCTATGACTTAGTCAACGAGGTTATTTTCTCTAATTATTTTGGTTGTATTGATCGGGAAACACTTCTAGATAGGGTTGTTCAAAAAAAAAAAAAAACCCAAAACCAAAAACCAAAAACAACTGTCAAATTGATTGAAAAAGCCGAAAAAATTGGTTCTAATAGCGCACCTACTAAATAAACGGTTCAGTTATCAGAAGAGATTTTTCCCCAAATTCTACCGACCTACTAATTTTTTCTTTAAAAAATATAAATATGAGTTACAATAATATATGATATAAACACCAAGTCATGTTTGAATTTTAAAACTTTGGACTTTATTGTTAAATGATGAGTTTTCTTCCTAATTTGCTTAGTTTTTATTGTTTACTTTGTTCATTATCGTCTTCAAAATGTTAGGTTTATAAAAGTCATTTGATACATTATATTTGTGGGAAAAAAATAAAAAAGAAGTGAAAACCAAGGAGGTTACTGATGGATTACTACATGTAGTTTGATTGGTTATATTGTCTAAAACCAACTGTCAAACTGACCATCATCTTTCAAAAACCTACCGAACCTCTCTTAAAATTGGTCAGTACTTGGTTTGTATTTCTCAAAACCGACCGTTGTCAGTTGAAAACCGACCAACTAAAAACCAATATAAACCAACCAATGAATACCCTTACTTCTAGATTGGCTAACCTATAACGTGCCTCTTTCACTCGACGCTCAACCCGCAACATAATATAGGTCGGGTTGGACATGGATGTCCCGCCTAACCCTACATTGTTTTAATATTAAAATTATGGATTACAGACCATACTATTTTTTTAATAAGACTGGTACGCTAGAGTTAATTAGGTGATATACCACTTTTTTGCTATCATTATTATGTTCTACTATCTTTTTTTTTTTTTTCCTTTCTTTGATTCTAATCATTTCTCATAACCAAAAAAGCTAAATTACCCTTAAAACACATATGTTTGCCTAACCCTAATCCACAATACTTGTGACGAATTATGTCTTTATACAGAAGTGGTATATCTCAAATTGACCCGCTGACAACGGGTCAATTTGTTAGCGGGTCAATTTGACAAATACCACTTCTATGGTACTGTTTTTGAATTTTTCACTTTTATGAGTAAATTTGAATCATATATAACATTTTCAATGAGTATATAGACAAAATTGTTTTCAAGTATTTTTTGGTTAATGTTGAGCAAATATATGTTGTTTAAGGGTATTTTGGCTTTTTTTAACTAAGATAAATAGTTTAAATCAAAGGAAGAGGAAAAAAGTGGTAAAATACAATAGTGGTAATAAAAAAGTGGTATAACACCTTATTCACTCCTAAATGTAGTATACCAGCCTACACATGTCACAACCTGCCTTTTCGGACTGTAATAAACCTTTTTCTTACTTACTAATGGGCAAAAATTTAGGAATTTTTTTTAAATAAATACTTTACATATACCCGTCTAACAAATTCTGAAATACAAACATATACTTGTATTTACAATACCACCTTTCTTTTGCAATATAGTTTATCAAATATTACTTTCAAAATATCTTAAAATACAATACAACGGAAACATACTGCGGCAGAAACATACCCTAGTCTGTACACTGTTCATCCCTTTGCCTAGCTCATCAATAGAATTACTCTGACTTTTTCATCAGAATACTTACAGCATGAAATACTTAATGAGCTTACGCACAGTAAGTCCCATATAAACCCACATGCACATTCAATAAAATGCATGATCTCATTATGCTTTCTTATAATCATTCCTTATCATTATCATCTCTTATCTTTAATTAGGGCCTAAGTGTTCGTACCATTGTGCACTTAGGTCTACATAACAACGTGATCATACTGTAATCCTTAAACTCCCCTTAAGTCAGGAGTCCGTACGATACTTTTTTTAACTTTTGGTGATTTGCTTACCAATTCACTTATTATGGTTATCATACCATGTATGAAGTGATGATCACATGTTATACATAACATAAATGCTCTTGTACGACATAATACACACAGGTACACACTTTATATACACACTGATACACATAAATATACACATAGGTATATGGCATAATGTACTCACATGTACTTAACATAATATACACACAGGTACACATCATCATATACACTCAGGTATATGTCATAATATACACTCAGGTATCTATTCTGTATACTCACAAGTATTCACCTTCATCTTTATAAATACTCATGCCATTGCATACATACAAGTATATACTTTGATATACACACAGGTATACATATACACATTTCGCACTCTACGCCTACAATTTTATATTGTAGGTGGGATGGGTACTTACTTGATTCGAATGTCGGGCAACTCAACCTCTATTTTTTTTTTCTTCTCCTAGACTCCTAGGATCCTGTTGGCCAATTACAAAGTCATTACCCAAATTCTACTATGTTTCGATACAAAATATCCGTTAGTTAATAAATTGAGTTGCATCACTATATACAACTCTAAGAACCACTTGTTTTTTTATTTCTATCTAACTCTACCCTATCGTTTCTAACGAAGGGCGGGAACCCTTTTTAACTATTATTTTTCCTTTGGAACGTTTTAGAGCAGTTCGGGTTATTTGGACAAAAATGATGATTTTGCCCTCTGTGGGTCTACTAACCTACCCGAGCTCGATTTCATTATTCTTACAAAAATAACCACATGCTAATTTTAAAATAACACCCTAATGGGTCAAATCTCCTTATTTCTCATTTATGCCCCATTTTCATAAAACTTTACGGTTTTGCCCTGAACTAAAAATTTTGACGATTTTGCCCTCGGGACTAAAATTTATCTCTTCACATCAAAATGTCTTATTTTCAAAAGGAACATTTTTACTCAAAGTACCATACCTTAAATCATTTTGAAAAATAACATTTTTACCATTTTAACATTTTTTCACTTTTGATAAATTCTTGAAAAATCAAAAACTCACAAACAGTTGAGTTTTTTGACGAACCATTTGTGATGTTTAATAGTTTCGTCGAGATCTATAACTTTTATGTTTTAACCATTTGTGTTTTTGGGAGTTTTTCAAATCTGTTGAGGGAAAATTTTTTCTTTCAATCTAGTCCTGTATAAATAATTTCAACCTTTGTTGGAATCATTTACCACATCAAGCAACACTTTTGAAAAACTACCACTAAAATTGCAAAAATACTACTTTTTAAAAATACTACTTTTTACACAAACCATCATTTTCAACATTTAAACCTCAATTTTCACATTCTCAACTTGCCATAATTCATATTTCCATGGGTTTCAACCAAAACTAATTCAAGAACCCATATGCTTTTGAGAAAATAAAAATCAAGAACAAAAATGATAAAATTTCAAAACTTTAAAATCAAAACTTACCCCAAATAGCACTTTTTTTTTTTTTTTTTAGCCGTCCAAGACTCCTTTAGGTCTCCTTCTTAGATGCCACTTCCATGCAAAAATACAATAAATTAGTTTCCTTTCTTTTTCCCAAGAAAAGCCCTAAAAACCCTTAAAAAGTTTAGGTTTTTACCTTAAATCTTGTAAAAGTTCCTTGAATCTTGCCTCTTGAAATTAAGTGGGGTTGTTTTGCAAAATTTTGGGCTTGAGAAATTTTTTTTGAGAGGGTCCTTCAATGGTTGCCGAGTATGGGAGGAAGATGAAGAAAGAAAATTTGTGATAAATATGCATTTAATGCTTCTTATCCCTTTTTGATGACTCATGGTAATCCATGAGTATACCCTAGGTGGCACAAGGTGATTGGGCCACCTTTCTAGACATGTGGCCCAATATCAAGCCAAGGAGTATCCACTTTATGGAGTTAAAAATTTATACTATGTAATTTTTCACCCACAGTATTTTTCCTATACTGTCGTAGTCAAATTATTGCCATCTCATAACCTTAGACTATGTAAACTATTTTTCTTTCCTTCGGTTTACTTTTAGAGGCCAAACGTAACTTTTTCTATATCTACGTTTTTGCTTAGCAGTATACTTATACTGTATCCAACCTCTTTCTTACACTGGGTTAGGTCTCGGTGGACTCTATATCATATTTGTATTCTAAGTGCTAATGTATTTGTATCACAATTTAACAATTAATTGTGATATAAAATTTATTTTATGGATATTATTTATAATTTTTTGAGTAATTAAACTCATAAAATCTGTATTAGAAATATCCAACATTGCATCACATTATAGTGAAATTTCTATTTAATACGGCTTATTATTTATATTATCGTAATTTTACAAAAATTACATTTTTTAAGGGTAAATTTATTAATTAAACCCAATTAAATATTAAGTTTTATTAATAAATTTTCCTGGTCATTACAACACATCTATCAAATATATATATATATATTCAAAAGATTAAAATAAGAAGTGGTGTTTAGCTCACCAATTCAAACCGAAAAAATTTTAAGTCAAACAGATTTACTACAATGATTTTTATCATAGAATTTGAATATTGTTTCAGTTTAAAGTGGCTATTTGAACAAATGATCTAAACACCCTAAAAATATGTCTTCTTACTCATCTTTTTAATTTTACGTTATCTTTTGTAATCATTAGGAAAGGAGAAATTAACAGTATATAATATTTAAGATAAAATAATAATTTCCTAGATTTTTTATTCTTCTATGTAAGCATTCAAGAAAATAAGAAGACTATTGATATATATATATATATATATATATATATATACACACACACATAATATGCATGTATGTATAGATTTTTTAATGGTTATGTGTTTTAAAAAATAGTATATCCCAGTAATAATTGATGACGTGGCATGATAAAAATTCAATCTTAATAATTATCATATTTTTTTGGTCAACTACTTAATTAATTATAACTATTTAGCTTATAGCACACAATTACTAAAACCACGCTTTCATACACACACACACACATAAGTGGAAATGACATGCTTCGCACGTGGGAGTTCCATGTGAATGTTATACATATTCTTTTATTTTTAAATATTTAAGTTTTAGCTTTGATTTGTTTTTAGATTTTATTTAAAAGTATTTTTCATTTTCATTAATAATTTTATTCAAAAACTGATTTCAATCCAGTAAAACAATAGAAGGAAAAAGAATTTTAATGAACACATTTAAAATATAATATTTTAGAGAGGCAAAAATAGAGAGAAAAAAGTTGAAAAAGAGAAAGAGAAAAGTTTAATACAATATATATATATATATATATAACAACATAGTAAATAAAGAAAATGAATGAATAATAAAATAAAAAAAATTCTCTTTTGTATTATTCAAGTAAAAAAGTCATGGAGGCAAACTTAAGAGAAAATTACTTCAAAGTATATACACAAAAATAAAAATATTTATATAAATCACAGTAAAAAGAATAATGAGAGAGAGAGACTTAGCTAAAGTAAAAAAGGAAAAAAAAAAAGAATCATTAAAGTACAAAATAATTTCACCATTGTTAAAACATTTTTGCAAGGAAGCTCTCACTTTAATATAATTATAGTTATAAATTGTGGATATAGTTATATTATGGATTATGGATAGGACAAAACTGATAAGTTGATAAAAAGGAAAGATAAAATTTAAAAAGAAAAGAGAAGGAAAAAACAAAAACATAAAAAGACAAAATAGATGAACCATTTTTTGAATAATGCTATAAGGAAACACCCACTTATATAATAGTAGTAGTTGTAGCCATTTGCTTTGCATGTGATTTAATGTGTAATTTTTTTATACATGAAATAAAATCAAGAGTTTGAACCATGTGCTAGACTTGGGAATATGGTTTAAATCAACTTTATCATAGTATTTTTTAATATAAAATTTAAATTTTTAACTAACTTTGGTTCAAAACTTAAGGGACTATTTATTAATGTCTTTAGGAAAAATTCCCACAATATATTACGTTCTTTTAAAATTTTACTTGGACCCTTATTATAGACATAAAAGTATCTTCTAATTTATAGATGTAGATGATGATGATGATAACGATAATAATAAATAGATAAACAAAGATGTGGATAGTGACCAAATAAAAATTTATAGTAAATATGAATATACAAGTAAATATATATAAACAGGGGTAGAGAGGAATAAACTATATTTAATAATATTAGGTAAAATATGTTTGAGTAGGGATAATTATGAGAAAAATGAGTAGGGACACATATGAGAAAAATTATTTTAATAAGAAAGTTTGAACAATAATATTTAAAAAGATCCGATTTGAAAAAAAAAAAGATCGTGAGAAGAAATATTTTAAAAAATAAAATATTATATGAAGAAATATTTAAGTCTACGAATATTTGAAAAAAGTCGATTAAAAAATTAGAAAAAAGATATAAAAAAAGATTAAATTTGAAAAACATGGAAGATTATAAGAAAAATAATAGGATGAAATATATTTTAAGATATTTTATGAAGATAAATTAAAATAAAAATTAGAGGAAAAAATTAAAAATATATATTATTTTGATGAAACACATAAAATATAGGACTTTTATTAAAGGAAACTAAACAACATAATATATATATGATATTATATAATAAAGGAAACAAATCTTCTATTAAAAAAAAAAACAAATAAGTTACAATAGTATTGAAAGAAATAAAAAGAACCAAGTGAACCAGATACTTAAGAAAAGAAAGAAGACAAAAGCATAAAAGACAAAATAAAAATACCATTTTTTAAATAATGGTTTTGAAAACTTAACTTGTATAATAGTTATAGATTATAGACAAAAACACACGTGTGTGGCATTTATGATACAACAATGGCCAACTTTGTCAGCAGAATAAGTTGGTACTAGTGAACAAAGCGGCGATGCCAACCGTATCTTTTGTATTAATGGCTGTGGGCTAAGGGTCGAGTGATGACAAATTGGAAATCAAATTCGGTTTTTTTTGTAAAGGCACCTTAAAAAAAATAAAATTTAATTTGTTATAGTATAAAATTTTTACATGTTATAATAAAAAGTATAAATTTGTTACAATATAAAACTCTCACATACTATAAATTTTAAGTTCTAACTAATTTTCTAAACACACTCCTCAATGTTTCAAGCTAAATATTTAAAAAAAGTTGAAAAATGAATTAAAGTCCGAAAGAAAGGTCAGTTAAAATTGAATATTAATAGGAGTTCCATGAAACATAGTTAAAATTATTTGCGCGGGCTCGAGGTTAAAGAGGCTTCTACAAAATGAATGCAAAGGGTCGATTTGAGATTGACTTAACCCAAGATAATTAAAAAGAAAAAAGATATCAGATGTGTAATGAGATCATTGTAAGACGTTTGAAAATATAATTAGAATTACAAGTTAAAAATACAAAATACCATAACATACGAAGAAAAAATATTGAAAAAAAGTTGATTGAAACTGTAATTTTACGATTCCAATAGTGCTCCCAAAAGACCCTTCACCATTATTTGTAGTAGGCAAGAACAATTCAGCCCTCTTTTTAGAACCAAATAAATATCTAGTATACAAGACTGTTAAATAAAATACATTCAGCCTTAGTAAATATGCTATTTATTTTTAACTTTTTCTTGGTGGAAATATTTTTTTTTAACTGTCACACAACTAAGTTTTTGTTTATGAAATTTTTGGAGTATATACTAGTTTAAGTAAACTCGAGAGGAAAACAACAATCGTAACAACGAAAAAATGTTGCATAATTAACTTAAATCAGCTCAGAAGGATCTTGCTACTTGAAAAGCCAAGCTCGCGGAGAAAGAAGAGCCTATAAGTGGCAGGAAAGAGTTACAAGGTTGACATCAAGTTCATGTATTTTGCAAGGATTAATAGACTTCAAATAAGAGTTTTGATATCTGAAATAATTGAACATTTATAAAAGGTTGAGACGAGTGCATTGAAAATTTGAAACTTTAGGGTGCGTTTGGTAAACAGATTCGAATTGTATTGATTTAGATTCTTTTGATTTGAGTTGTGTGATTTAAATTACAGTCCGAATTGACATTTGAATGTACATTTAAAGTATTAATCTAAATAGGAAATAAAATTGAAAATTGTGTTTGGATAATAGTGATTTTTTAATTTATTGCAAATCTAACAAAATCTTACGCAATATTGATCTTGATTTATTTCTCTCTTCATTAGGAACACAACGAAAGAATAATTGTCTCAATTGGATATCAAATGAAGAAATTATGATTTTTTTCTCACAGATATTAAAGAGAGAAAATTAGATTTTTTCTATTGCAAATGATTTGAGAAGGGACTCTCAAATTAGGGATTTGAGTTGATGGATTCAAAGGATTTGAATGATTTAGATTTTAGGATGCCAAACACTTATTTGGATGATTAGGATTCTAGGGGTCTAAAGAATTGGCCCAGTCTACCAAACCAACGGACTCTTAGATTCTTCAAAAAATTGAAAGGGATAACCTTTTTTTTTATATAAAGTAATATGATAAAAAAAAAGTACAAAGAAGCATACTAGCAAAAGAGAGAAACACATTTAAAAGTGTGTTTAGGAACATTGTTTTAGCTTATTTATTCCAATTGCTACTGTAATACCCCTATGTGGGGGTTAACTAGTTTTGAATAAATAAAAATAATTTTAAATTTCATATTATTTAAATCAATTAAATAATGCCCATGGGTCTTTAAACAACAAGAAAAATAAAAATAAACGTTTTAAATACAAACCACAGTTTTTAGTGTAGCACCAAATATATATATTACAGTCATCATCACCATAGTACAATTCTCAAATAACTTAACACAAGCCATCATAAAAAAAAATAATACAACTCTTACATGTTGTAGATAAGTTACAAATAAACAAGGTCTTCTAACACGAAAACAGCAGGGTTGTTTTCGCCTATTCCTCTTCAGATATGTTACACTGAGTTCCACCTGAGAGATGAAGATATGATAGGGATGAGCATCGACATGCCCAGTAGGAAAATCATGACTCACCTTATGGTTTATCCATTACCACATTTAAACTGCATGGTTAGTAAGTTACATCATATTCCAGATTATGAGGTTTATTATGATCACATCTTGTGGATACCATAGTTAATCATTACCAAGTTTCATAATTACACATTCATACAAATATTACAAATCATCATTGTTCCTAGGTATCCATGTTAAATAGAGTATCACTCAACTCATCGAAACCCAAATGGGCGCGCTTGATCACCCTGTAAACATTCCAAGGGTGTTCCGGTGAGGGGACATTAAGCCCCGAGTCCTCACCAAATCGATTATTGTACAGTGCATTCTGGGACTTTCAACCCAAGGAAGCGTCATCACCTTCCCTCTATTTTACCTTTTAGGGTATTCATGCCCAAGGACGTAACCGTCGCCCTTTTTACATCTCACTATTTCTTTGTATTCAATTTTTTTATTTATAGAGTCAATTTCCTAACCATGCTTCTCAATTTATAACATATGTCAAATCATTATATTCATCGCTATACAATATACATATTTTACAACATAAAACAACCAAATTTAATTTACCAAAAACCTCGCAAAAGATGAGTAATAGAATCCCTACCTTCAAAGCTTAACAACAAACTTTTAATCTCGGAATTAATTAACGTTAGCTCCACACATCCTTGACCCTAAGGCATGCATAAGGACAAGTAAAACTAAAGCACAACGTATAATCACATTCATAAGTGAATTATGTGAAACCCATCTACTAGTGCCATTAAAGTATTTTTATGCAATTGTTCTTTAAATACCAAGTAAACAATTTTTATCTTAAACACAATATAAAATACATATAAGTAATTTATATGTTTTAGTCTCTATTAAGAATTCATAAATCATTTAGGATAGTATTGGAAAGGTTATAAGACATTAAGAGACTAGAAGGTGAGCAAAGTTAGGTTTTTGGTTCAAGTTAACAGTTAGTATACCATGGCAACTTGGTGGTATACTTTTGTAAAAAGGCGGGTTTACTATCTACAATCAACACACGGGTTAACAGGTGGTTTACTTAAGGTAGACGGGTGGTTTATTTCCACTGGCAGGTTTACTAGTTTCTAATCTGAAAATTGAAAAATTCATAGAAATTAAAATACAACTCCGATTTAGGCTCATGATAGCTCGTTGGAAAGCTTAGGATGTCTACTTTTTAAATATGCAAACCAATTTACAAAATTCATTTTCATTTAACTCCAGAATTTTAAGAAATAGCCACTGCCCATAGAGGTATTATAAAGTTTACAGGATGTCAAATTTTTCTTTAACCTAAAGCATATTATCCTTGTTTAAAATCTCAAAACCATTCCAAAATATGCAACATGCATTATATAATCACAATAAACATATTCTCATGAGTTTTGACACCAAAATAATTATCAAATTATATCTCTAGCCTTTCTTGTAAATAATGATGAAAACATGCTTAAGTTTGCTCTTTAAGCTCAAAACATTAGAACATCAATCTTAAAGTTATGGAAACCGGTTTTAAACATTCCTAGCATGTTTCTAACATTGTTATCAAACCAAAATAAAAGTTGGTTGTGGGTTGTAACTCAAGACTCAAGTTTTTGTTCATAAATGCTCAAGGATGCATGTTAACATAACTAGAAATTTGCATGAATTTTGAACACGAAAATTATGCATTAAACATGGAGAAAACACATATTAAAACTAAGTTTAGATTAAAGAAATCCTACCTCAAAATTCCTTTGAAAAGCACCAAAGTTTGGGTTAAAAATCAAGCTTGAATTATGTAACACCCGAGATTTTTAATGCATTAAGTTGATGATTATATTAAGATGAAAAGTATAGTATAATGAAAAATATTGTATAATAACATGGAAAATTATACAGTATTAGAGCAAAGCAGTATAGAAATTAGACTGTTTAAGGTCATGCAGTACAGAATTGGACTGTGTGGACCATAATTTTGTTTTATAAAAGAAAAGAAAAGAAAAAAAAGGAAAAAAATTAGAAAAATCAAAAAATCTCACTCCACTCGGCACTTTCTCTCTCTAGAATTCTCTCTCTCTCCTCAAATCTCGTTTGAGATTTCGACGTCATTTTTCGACACCTCACGCGCCAATGGGAAGCTCTCGACGAGCTGAGTCCAACGAGGTGCCGTGCCGCCCAAAACGTTACCGGAGGGAGGCTCACGCGCCGCCCAAAGTGGCGGTGAAACCCATTTCTTTCCGACGTCATTTCTCCGCCGTCCGACCACCAATCGACGTGATCTTGGTGTCTATGGACTCAGCGTGAGGAGAGGAGCAAGAGGGTACCAATTTTCCAGCTCGATTTTGGCTGGAACAGCTTCTCCGCTATCCCATTTTCGCCGCCATGCCACCACCCAATCTTGCCATCACTGACGTCGTTGATTGACACCTGCCCAGACCAAAAGAATCAGAGGGTGTCGGTGAGCAAAAGGCCTCACTCAATTGTGCCGTAGCACTGCCGTCGGTCGGAGAAAGGAAGTCGCCACCGACTCCGTCACAGGTGAGTTTGATTTCACCATTTCAAGCGATGTTGGACCAAATTGGCAGCGGCTTTATGCTCAGAGAGGGACGGGGAACATTTTCCCCCTCCCAATTTCAAGGGACACCGTCGAATCGACGAAGAACGGCATCTCCGTCGTGCACCGCCGTGGGGCTAGGTGGAGCCGTCGATCTAGGCGGCGGTGACGCACACCACCGGAGTCAAAAGACTCAGAGGGCCACGGGGAAGGAAACGCCCACCTTAATTGCACGATATCTCTACTGGAGATAGGTGATCGGAGTTGCCTTTCCCCACCGTCCATGGCAACTTAGATTAGCATAGATGGAGGCCGAATTGGATCAAATTGACCCCACCAATCGACTCAGGAGGGTCAAATTAGGGGGGGTAGGCTCGAGCTCAGCCCTCAAAGGAGCCAACCGCCGCCGGTCAACGGCGGTCAACTGCCAAATTGGGATTTTGTGATCCAGACCTCTGATCGAAGATCTGAGACCGCCTCCTGACTCGTTTCGACGCTCTGAACGCAATGGTGACCTCTGTTTGAGCTAATTCCACTCTGGTGAAAATCATCCAGTACCGACTGTATGCAGATCGAGGCGATTCAAACAGCAGTATCGGAGTCCAGAATGACGTTTTCAAGAATGTATGATCTCCAAGAGGCAGTCCTAGCTATTCATGGTCGCTCGAGGAGCACTGCAGAGGATGCTTCACATACTGTAGATGCAGCGAGATACAACTGGATCTGCTTTGCTTGGAGTTCAAGTAAGTAGGAATCTCGCCTACAGTATGAACTGTTTTAGAATAAATTGTTTTAGATGCTTTCATAGAAATTTATGAAATGCATGATCAGTGATTGTTACACTGTTTTATGTGAGAATAGGTTTTATAAGGTTACAAGGTTGACGAAAAACTCGTTAAGGGTAAAATCGTCATTATCAAGGAAACGACTAGAACGAAGTCGAACACTCCAATTTAGCATAACGTTATTAGACGAAAAATGTTCCGTAATACGTTAAGTAACGTAACGGTCATATGAGATCAGAGATTTAACAAGGGATGTTTAAGTAAACGAGAGGTAACCGATGGGTTACAAAGTTAAAAGGAAATGTAATCCCGGTGGGTTACAAGGCTAATTGAAGGAAATATAAACTGATGGTTTATAAGGTTGAGTTAAAAGAATGGTAGACCGATAGTATACTAGTCGTTAAAGGAATGAATGGTTTATGTTTACGTTTTATTATCAATCGAGTGGATTGATAATAAAGAAAGTTAATTAATGAGTCGGTTGTCGTATGATCAGGACACAAAAGCCGACCAATGGAAGAAAAAAGGAACGAGAAAGGAACAGGAATAGAGAACGCTAGAGCATAGTTCGGGTAAGTTTCAAACCTCACCTACAACATGAAGTAAATGACTTTTAAATGCTTATTTATATGATTTGCAAATGTGTTTGCAATTGTTATGCAAGTTGTTTTTAAAGTATGTTTGCATTTATCGTGCAAAAAGTTTTAAAGTTCAAGAAAAAGATTTGCAATGAATTTGCAATCGTTATGTTAAAGGTTTATTTGCATATTGATATGCATAACATTTCTTAAAAGTTTAAGTTATGATTTTCAAAGTATTGAAAGTATGTTTTGCATTATGACAATACAAGATGTTTTATAGTTTAAGTTATAAGTTATATGATGCATTGTTATGCAATAAGCTGCATTTGTTGTGCAATAAGTTTTGAGAATAAAAGTTATAATTTGCAAAATGTGATTGCGAATATGATGTGTTTGTGATACAATAAGTTGCATTTGTGATGCAATAAATTTCATAGTACAAATTATGATTAGGAAAATGTGTTTGCATTTTATGTTGTATTTGTTATGCAATAAATTTTATAGTACAAGCTATGAATTGCAATTGTGTTTGCATATGATGTGATTGCATTTGGAATGCTCATTAAAGTTAATAAGAAGGTAATGTAAAGATAAAAGGAAAGTATCGTACCAGCCTCTTTGTTATGAGGTAATGAAAGTAAAATTAAAGTTTGACCTCCTAAAGGTGAGGTACAAAACCTCGATGTTTGATGGTCTCAAGTCTTCCACAAGGGAAGCATCATGTTTATGATCTCATGATTAATGAGTTGGTACGAACACTAAAGTAAAGTAAGGAAAAAGAAGGTTATAAGATAAAGAAAGTTAAGGAACAAGAATAAAGGTTGAGAAAGAAAGGAATATTTAAGTTTATAGAATGTTCATAAAATGCTCATAATTAAAGTTCATAATTGAGCATAATTGGAATAATGCATTATGAATTTGCTTGTATTTCTTATTATAAAGTATTCACGTTAAATGTTTATGGAAAACATTCTGAAAAATGTTTACGATAAATGTTTATGAAGAACATTTTTATGTTTTCAAGAAATGGTTTATGAACGACGTTTTAAGAAAAACGTTCAAGAAATGTTTTACAAAAAACGTTTATGCAAAACGTTTCAGAAATGTTCTATGAAAAACGTTTTTAGAAATGTTTAAGGAAAACATTTATGAAATATATTTTCATAAATGTTTATGGAAAACGTTTGTGAAGAATGTTTCAAGGGAAAGGTTTTCATGAGAAAAGTTTTAAAGCATGATTAAATGAATTGTGAGTTTATGTTTGAACTTGCTGAGCGAAAGCTCATTAAAAGTTTTTCATGCTGTAGATAATTTATGGGTGACCAATAGGACCCATTAGAAGAGCTGGGTGCGGCGGAGGACAGATGCGAAGATTTGGGTATGGATACCATCACTGTTTGCTTCCGCTACGAAAAGAAAAGGTTTTTCATTGTTTAATGTTGTGTTTACGAAGTTTTAAGAAAATCAGAGTTTTATGAAATGTATTCAAAGTTTTAAGATACAGTTTACGAACTGTTTTATGTAATTATAAAGCAAAGTTTTAAGCTATGAATTAATAAGTGTTTCTTATTAAGTTTTAAGAAACGATTTGAAATGATTTTAAGGGCAAGTGTTGAGCGATGTCTCAACTTGAATGGCGACAGAGGTCGCATCAGTTTTAAAGAACGTTTAAAGAAAAAAAAATTATTACAGTATTTTCTTACTAAGTAAGTAAGATTACTGTTTATGAAATGATGTTTATGAAAGTAAAGTGACTGCCCGAAAAGGCGGGTCGTCACAAATTAACTCTAAAACCGCCTCGACCATGGTTGGGAATTATAATTGTCTTGGCCACAAAGAGAGCTTTGTGCTCTATGTCTTTAGTTAGAATTTGAAGTGAGAAAGGGAGAGAATGAGAAACTAGAGAAGAAGGTGGTGATGGTTAAATAAAAAGATATCAAAATGCTTGAGAGGAATGGAAAGTTTACGGGGGAAAGTTGTAAGAAGAAACAAAAGAGCATTAAAAGAAAATATCATCATGTCTCCCATGGAGACTTTTAGCAAATAATGCCAACATAATTGAGGGGACAATTGGAGTGAATTATGGAAGAAGATGAGGAAATAATTAAATAGGTGGTTGAGAAAATATCTCCATGTTTTCTATTAATTGAGGGAAAATAATTCAATGTCCCCTTCGGAGACCTTTACCAAAATGAGAAGAAGGCTACATAATTGAGCATTAATTTAGGGAGACAAGATTGGTAGAAGTGAGTATTGGTAAATTTTGAATGTTTCTTAGGAAGACTTGGTAAGAAAATACTAAAGTGGTATTTTTTTTTAATGATCATAGACAACTTAGTAATTTTAAATAGTCACATTTTATTCATTAAATTTTACAAAATCATGCCCGTTAAAAATACGGGTATTACAGCTCTCCCCTCCTATAAAAATTTCGTCCTCAAAATTTCGTACACTGATTACAATCTTAAAACAAATGTGGATACTTCTCTCTCATTTCAGATTCAAGTTCTCATGTGGCTTCCTCCACATCATGGTGTTGCCACATCACTTTCACCAGAGGAATTCACGACGACGTAATATTTTTATTTCATGATCCAGTATTTGAATTGGAATTTCTTCATAAATCGTATCTCCTTGAATTGGCACATCTGTCCACATGATCACATGTGAAGGGTCGGGTTCATACTTTCTCAACATCGATACATGAAACACATTATGTACATGAGACAACTGTGGTGGCAGGTCTAAACGGCATGCCAACGTTCCAATGCGTTCTACAATCTCAAACGGTCCTGTATACCTTGGTGCTAACTTTCCTTTAACACCAAATCGAGACACACCACGTTTTGGTTTCACTTTTAAGAACACAAAGTCTCCGATCATGAACTCTTAAGGTCGCCTCCTCTTATCTGCATAACTCTTCTGTCGACTTTGAGCTGTCTGAAGACGTTCACGAATAATCTGGATCTTGTCCGTTGTTTCTCTGATAAACTGAGGCCCAAGTTCAAGACGCTCTTCTTTTTCAGCCCAACACAATAGAGATCTACAAGGTCTACCATATAAAGCCTCATATGGAGCCATTCTAATACTTGATTGGTAACTGTTGTTATATGCGAATTCAACATATGGCAGCTGTGTAGCCCAATTTGTTCCAAAGTCCAGCACACAAGCCCGAAGCATATCCTCGAGAATCTGAATAACACGTTCAGATTATCCATCTGTTTGAGGATGAAAAGCTGTACTGAAATTCAATTGAGTTCCCAAGGCCTTCTGCAATCCTCTCCAAAATTTCGACGTGAAACGTGTATCTCTATCAGAAACTATTGACATTGGCACTCCATACAATGTCACTATCTTTTCCACATACAATTGACATAATTTTGAGACACTATAACTAGTTCTGATTGGGATGAAGTGGGCTATCTTAGTTAAATGATCTACAATTACCCAAACGGCGTCATGGCCTATTTGAGTCTTAGGAAATCCGGTAACAAAGTCCATTGTCACATGATCCCACTTCCATTCTGGAATAGGTAAGCTCCTCAACTCGCCTCCAGGCTTTTGATGTTCCGCTTTAATCTGTTGACACGTCATGCACTTAGAGACAAAGGTTGCTACATCTCGTTTCATTCCTCGCCACCAGTATTGTCGTTTTAGATCCATATACATTTTTGTGCTTCCAGGATGAATAGCAAACTTTGAACGGTGAGCCTCATCTAGCACCGCATGCCTGAGATATGGATCCTCTGGAACAACTAATCTTCCTTTGTAAAGTAAAAATTCTTCTGGCTCAATCTGCCATCCATCTAGTTGTTCTCCATTTTGTATTTGCTCCCAAACCCTACGTAATCCTTCATCGTGCCATTGTCCCTGTTTTACTTTCTGAATTAACGTAGGAGTTGCTATCACATTGAATAGGAAAGCTCTCTCGTCATCTTCATAATATTGTAAGTTAAAGTCGGCGATGGTGACTCGTCTCCAATCTTCCAATGCTAAATTGGCTATACTTCCATTGTTCTTACGACTTAGAGCATCTGCCACTGCATTTGCTTTTCCAGGATGGTATTGGATACTAAAGACATAGTCCACCATGTACTCAGTCCATCTTCGTTGCCTTAGATTGAGATCCTTTTGAGTAATCAAATATTTCAGACTTTGATGATCTGAATATAGCTCGAACTTTGCACCATATAGATAACATCTCCAAATTTTGAGTGCGAAAACCACAGCAGCTAACTCAAGATCATGTGTGGGATAGTTCCTCTCATGGGGTTTCAACTGGCGTGAGGCGTAGGCAACTACTCGTCCATGCTGCATTAACACACAACCCAAACCGTTTCCTGAGGCATCAGTGTATACTGTGTAAGGCTCCTCGTTGTTAGGTATGATCAGCACAGGTGCACTAGTAAGTCTTCGCTTCAGTTCCTCGAATGCTTCTTCACATTTATCATCCCACATGAACTTGACATTCTTCCTTGTGAGTTTTGTTAATGGAGAAGCAATCTTTGAAAAATTCTCTACGAAGCGTCGATAGTATCCAGCTAGTCCGAGGAAACTTCGAATCTCTGACACGTTCTTTGGTCGTTCCCAATTTAGCACTGCTTCAATTTTGGAGGGGTCCACTAAGATGCCTTCTTCAGAGACAACGTGTCCAAGGAACTTGACCTTCGTCATCCAAAAATCACATTTTTCTCTTTTTGCATAAAGACCATGTTCTCTCAACGTCTGTAGAGCAATCCTCAAATGCACAGCATGTTCTTCTTCATTTTTAGAATAGATCAAGATATCATCTATGAAGACAATTATAAATTGATCTAAGTATGGTCGGAAGACACGGTTCATCAAGTCCATGAAAGCCGTTGGTGCATTAGTTAACCCGAAAGGCATGACAAGAAACTCAAAATGACCGTAGCGAGTCCGAAAAGCTGTCTTTGGAATGTCCTCTTCTCTTATCTTCAGTTGGTGGTATCCGGATCGTAAGTCAATCTTTGAGAAAAAGCAAGATCCTCCTAACTGATCAAACAATTCATCAATTCGGGGTAGAGGGAACTTGTTCTTGATAGTCAATCGATTCAGCTGGCGATAATCGACACAGAGCCTCAACGATCCGTCATGTTTTTTCACAAAAAGCACTGGAGCTCCCCAAGGTGATGTACTTGGTCGAATAAATCTTTTTTCCAGTAATTCGTCCAACTGCTTCCTTAATTCCACTTTCTCAGTAGGTGCCATTCGATACGGAGCAATAGAAACAGGCGCTGCTCCTTGAGTCAGGTCGATGACAAACTCAATTTCTCTATCAGGCGGAAGTCCGGGCAATTCATCTGGAAAAACATATGGAAATTCGTCCACCACAAGAGTGTGAGAGGATAAGTCACTCTTCTTTAGTTCTCCATTCAAAGCAAAGATTGTCCCAAGATGGGTGAAATTCCTTCGTCCTCCAATACAAGCCTTTAGCACCGGGGTTGGCGTCACTGTTCCTGTCTTTGCCTGAAATTCGATGACTTGTCCATTCTTGGTGAATAAAGAGACACGTTTCCTACTACAATCTACTATTGCCTAGTATTTAGTTAGCCAATCCATTCCTAGGATTACATCAAACTATGTCATAGTTATTACATATAGGTCAACTGATAGTTTATGTTCTCCTATAACAATACACACTGATTTAGAAATTATGGATACTTCGGCTATCCCGCCCATTGGTGTACTAAGGGTTAATGATGAACTACATGTCTCAGTTTCTAATTGTAGTACTGAAGCAAATAACATAGATATAAATGAGTGAGTGGCACCAGTGTCAAACAATACATGAGCCAAAGAATGAGACACGTGAATCATACCGTCTACAACGGAGTGATCAGCCTACTTTGTTTGTCCAGCTGTAGCGGTAATTGCATAAGCTTGTGCTGGTGTTTTCCCTTTATCATTCTTTCCTCGGTTTCCTTGGCTACTACTAGCCTTAGTATTGTTTCTTCCAGGAAAATATGGCCTTTGATTCACTGAGCCTTGTGGAGTCGGTTGGAAGTTCTGATTAGCATAAAAATTGGAACCATGTGGTCGCTGCTGATAGTTGTACTGAGGCTGGAACCCTCGAGGTTGAGTTACTGAGACTTAGGAAGCTGGAGTGTTTTGCTGAGGCGCTCCACGATTTTGACTCCCTCCCCATACAGTGGAGCCAAAATGACTTCCTTGTGGCCTTGGTGCAAAGGATGATTGTGCAGGGCGGTTAGGGCAATTTCTCCTCAGATGTCCCACTTGTCCACAGTTATGACAAGCATACGGTTGGAAACGACCACCGCCAGAAGATCCACCACTAATAGTCACTCCACTATGCTGAATGACTTGCCCTTGTGACTTCTCCTTCTTACTTATTTTCCTTTGACGCTCACCAGAACCCTTATACTCTCCATATGAGTTATTTAATTTTGTCTCTGCCCGCTGTGCCGCAGCTACAAGATCAAGAAAATCTGTTGATGGAACAGCAGCTATCATTTGTCTAATTTTTGGCCTCAGGTTATTTCGAAATTTCTTGCATCTCGCCATTGGATCCGATACAGCCCCGGGATTGTAACGAGACAATTCTATAAATTGAGCATGGTATTCAGCAACTGTTGTATCTCCCTGCACCAGGTTTTCGAATTCTCGCATCATTGCTTGCCTATGGCTCTGAGGAATATAGGTGTTGCGAAATATGGTTTCAAACTGCTCCCATGTGAGATTCGGCACGTCATAGTCGTCTTTCTGAAGATCCCACCATTCTTCGGCTTTACCCTCAAATATATATGTTGAAAAGCTAACCCAATACTCCCGTGGAATCCTCAAGGTGTCCAACTTCTTTTTGACCGCCTTAAGCCATTGTTCTGCTATGACAGGGTTAGGTTCTCCACTAAATGTGGGGGGTTTTTGCTTCATAAACTCCTTCAACAAAGTTAGATGTCGTTGCTCGGGATCACGAACCTCCACAGGTCTTTGCACATTTTGTAAGGCTTGAAGAATTTGTCCTAAATTATTCACTTCTGGTGCAGCTGGCGGGGATTGTGTTGCTTGTCGTAGTTGCTCATCTTCTTGAGCTTGTTCCATCGGTTCCGGTTGCTCAACTTCTTGAGCATGTTCAACCGGTTGTGACTGCTCAGACGATTGCATTTGACGTCTTGGTGGCATAGTTTCTACTAGCTGCGAAAATTTAACCAGGATCAGTACCAAATGATGATGACATTAACACTTAACTTAAAAACCATTTTCAAAGATTAATTTTTAAGGTGGTGCTATAACCCCCTAGGTTAACCGAACCTAGGCTCTGATACCAAAAATTCTGTAACACCCCTATGTGGGGATTAATAGTTTTGAATAAATAAAAATAATTTTAAATTTCATATTATTTAAATCAATTAAACAATGCCCATGGGTCTTTAAACAACAAGAAAAATAAAAATAAATGTTTTAAATATAGCACCAAATATATATATTACAGTCATCATCACCATAGTACAATTCCCAAATAACTTAACACAGCCATCATAAAAAAAAAATAATACAACTCTTACATGTTGTAGATAAGTTACAAATAAACAAGGTCTTCTAACACGAAAACAGCAGGGTTGTTTTCGCCTATTGCTCTTCAGATATGTTACACTGAGTTTCACCTGAGAGATGAAGATAAGATAGGGATGAGCATCGACATGCCCAGTAGGGAAATCATGACTTATCTTATGGTTTATCCATTACCACATTAAAACTGCATGGTTAGTAAGTTACATCATATTCCAGATTATGAGTTTTATTATGATCACATCTTGTGGATACCATAGTTAATCATTACCAAGTTTCATAATTACACATTCATACAAATATTACAAATCATCATTGTTCCTAGGTATCCATATTAAATAGAGTATCACTCAACTCATCGAAACCCAAATGGGCGCGCTTGATCACCCTATAAACATTCCAAGGGTGTTCCGATGAGGGGACATCAAGCCCCGAGTCCTCACCAAATCGATTCCTGTACAGTGCATTCTAGGACTTTCAACCCAAGAAAGCGTCATCACCTTCCCCCTATTTTACCTTTTAGGGTATTCATGCCCAAGGACGTAACCGCCGCCCTTTTTACATCTCACTATTCCTTTGTATTTAATTTTTTTATTTATAGAGTCAATTTCCTAACCATGCTTCTCAATTTATAACATATGTCAAATCATTATATTCATCGCTATACAATATACATATTTTACAACATAAAACAACCAAATTTAATTTACCAAAAACCTCGCAAAAGATGAGTAATAGAATCCCTACCTTCAAAGCTTAACAAAAAACTTTTAATTTCGAAATTAATTAACGTTAGCTCCACACATCCTTGACCCTAAGGCATGCATAAGGACAAGTAAAACTAAAGCACAACGTATAATCACATTCATAAGTGAATTATGTGAAACCCATCTACTAGTGCCATTAAAGTATTTTTATGCAATTGTTCTTTAAATACCAAGTAAACAATTTTTATCTTAAACACAATATAAAATACATACAAGTAATTTATATGTTTTAGTCTCTATTAAGAATTCATAAATCATTTAGGATAGTATTGGAAAGGTTGTAAGACATTAAGAGACTAGAAGGTGAGCAAAGTTAGGTTTTTGGTTCAAGTTAACAGTTGGTATACCATGGCAACTTGGTGGTATACTTTTGCAAAAAGACGAGTTCACTATCTACAATCAACACACGGGTTAACAGGTGGTTTACTTAAGGTAGACGGGTGGTTTATTTCCGCTGGCAGGTTTACTAGTTTCTAATCCAAAAATTGAAAAATTCATAGAAATTAAAATACAACTCCGATTTAGGCTCATGATAGCTCGTTGGAAAGCTTAGGATGTATAATTTTTAAATATGCAAACCAATTTACAAAATTCATTTTCATTTAACTCCAGAATTTTAAGAAATAGCCACTGCCCATAGAGGTATTATAAAGTTTATGGGATGTCAAATTTTTCTTTAACCTAAAGCATATTATCCTTGTTTAAAATCTCAAAACCATTCCAAAATATGCAACATGCATTATATAATCACAATAAACATATTCTCATGAGTTTTACACCAAAATCATTATCAAATTATATCTCTAGCCTTTCTTGTAAATAATGATGAAAACATGCTTAAGTTTGCTCTTTAAGCTCAAAACATTAAAACATCAATCTTAAAGTTATGGAAACCGGTTTTAAACATTCCTAGCATGTTTCTAACATTGTTATCAAACCAAAATAAAAGTTGGTTGTGGGTTGTAACTCAAGACTCAAGTTTTTGTTCGTAAATGCTCAAGGATGCATGTTAACATAACTAGAAATTTGCATGAATTTTGAACACGAAAATTATGCATTAAACATGGAGAAAACACATATTAAAACTAAGTTTAGATTAAAGAAATCCTACCTCAAAATTCCTTTGAAAAGCACCAAAGTTTGGGTTAAAAATCAAGCTTGAATTAACTCTAAAACCACCTCGACCATGGTTGGGAATTATAATTGTCTTGGCCACAAAGAGAGCTTTGTGCTCTATGTCTTTAGTTAGAATTTGAAGTGAGAAAGGGAGAGAATGAGAAACTAGAGAAGAAGGTGGTGATGGTTAAATAAAAAGATATCAAAATGCTTGAGAGAAATGGGAAGTTTACGGGGGAAAGTTGTAAGAAGAAACAAAAGAGCATTAAAAGAAAATATCATCATGTCTCCCATGGAGACTTTTTGCAAATAATGCCAACATAATTGAGGGGACAATTGGAGTGAATTATGGAAGAAGATGAGAAAACAATTAAATAGGTGGTTGAGAAAATATCTCCATGTCTTCTATTAATTGAGGGAAAATAATTCAATGTCCCTTTCGGGGACCTTTAGCAAAATGAGAAGAAGGCTACATAATTGAGCATTAATTTAGGGAGACAAGATTGGTAGAAGTGAGTATTGGTAAATTTTGAATGTTTCTTAGAAAGACTTGGTAAGAAAATACTAAAGTGGTATTTTGTTTTTTTTAATGATCATAGGCAACTTAGTAATTTTAAATAGTCACATTTTATTCATTAAATTTTACAAAATCATGCCTTTAAAAATACGAGTATTACAGCTACAAAGAAAAACTCTCATATGTTATAATGTAAAATAAAAACATGCTACAATATAAAGCTCTTATATGTTAGTTATTAAAATTTTTTAGTTCTAATTTATTAGTTTCAATTACGTTCCAAACAAACTCAGAATCTCCTTGACCGCTTTGCTCGACCCATACGGGACAATAGGAAAATACGGGCCGTGGTGGGTTATCCCACGTAAGCAAACCAGGTGAATCGAGCTTATCCGTGAAGACAAGCAATGTAGTTGGGTTGGCCCAAACGTTGTTCTTTATGCCTGTATTCTTGACAGAAGGTTTGGGCGTAGTTTAGAACTAATTTAAGGCCTTTATAAGCTTTTATGCAAAGGGGAAAACGTGTAAAACTTACGTCGGAGAAGACTCGAGTCTCCAATCAATCAAATCCAAAGGTTTTTATTTATTTATTTATTTTTTCTTTTTTTCCGTGGGAAAGTTTTCAGATGAAGGATTATAATAAGGTGTTTGAGAGAGTAGTTTCAACCATTAATTTAGGTTTGAGAACTGTAATATGTGAGAGTTTTACATTGTAGCTTTTTACGGTACCATATGAGAGCTTTATATTGTTCATAGTTTAAACTGTTAATTTAAAGTGCTCTTCTAAACGCCCTATAAGATACATTGTTGAACGTTTTATAATGAAAAATATGAGCAGGGAAAAAATCACAACTGCATTTTTTTATATAATGAAAAAAAATACTACGAAGCACTATTTAGCACGAGCTTAGGGACAAAAATTGTCACTGGTAATGAAACTATGTAGAATGAAAGTACTACTAATTCGGTAGGTGTGGCATTGAAGTACACTCATCTAACAGATATACAAGGTGTTTAAAAGAAGAGTTCTAACTCTACAGTTTAATTATGAATGGTGTAAAATTTTTACGTGCTATAATATAAAACAAAAAAGGAGCTATGTTATAAATCTTTTACATATTACAATATTGATAGTTTAAACTCTTAGTTCTAAACCTTCTCCTAACCACCCTATATTTAAGTAGCTCTCTAACTCTTGTTTGCTTGTCTTCATAGTCCATAAAATCTCTAAAAATAAGTTGGATGGTTTTCTCCGTTGATCACCTCCTTTTCAGTTCTTTACAATCCGTAACCACAATTATGGTGTTTAATTCAAGAATTGAAAGTTTATACAGCGTAGTACTTCCATATCCAACACCGAATAGAAAACGAAAAACCTTTTTCATTCTTACGGGGTTAAAATCCTACTACCTATAAAACATTAGGACTTAATCTCATTTATAATGTACTTCCTGAACTGAAACTTACTGTTTTATGAGTAGCGGGGTTTTAGCCCATTGGGTTAAATAGGTGTGCTCATTGAAAATTGCTAAAAATTTTGAAAAATTATTAGAAACTGTTTTTTTTTTTTTATGATTAAAATTTTCGAATCTTAAGGCTTGAAAATGGGCTCACTATCACAAAAAGAAAGTTGTTCATTTAAGAATAGAAACAAAATCGTATTTTATTGTAAGAATGCAGCTCATATTATTCAAGGTAAATATATCTTGTATTTAATAATTTCAAGGAGTACTAGCTCAACAATTTGCTTACAATGGTATATTTCATGCAATTACAAGCCAACATGACAAGGGAAATGCGAAAAGATAGCGCATAAAAAGACTAGTTTATGGACTTGTAATGATAATATAACTAGTTACAGCCCACTAGAAAAATGTAAGACATGCAATGCAAAGTTATAAAATGAGCGTCGCGCATGCTAATATTATAGCAACCTGTTATAAATAGAAACAAACCTAGTGGTCTGATGATAAATTTTAAACTGATGTATTTGAAGCATTTAGAGTGCAAAACTTTCATATATTACAGTGTAAAATTTTCACATACTACTGTATTTGATCTCATTTAGTTTTGTTATACACCCTAAAATAGAATATTAATGTGGTGAAATATTACAATAAAGCAAAGTTCAAAGAAAGTGCAGAAACAGCTAGACAAGCTCTATACCAATAGCTTGTCTTGCCAAAATTCCCGCGGTTTTCCACTCAAAACATCTTTTGTTCATTTGCCTCTTTGTTGTTCTGAGGCTGCCACTTTATTTAAAAAAATGCAAGGATAGTATACATTGCATCGCATAAAGAGAAGTAGAAGTAATAACTTTAGCTAACTTTATAAGAACTGGCCAATAAATGGCATAAAAACTGGTCAAAAAGTTTCACTTTCTCTTTTAATTATAGGGTATATAATAAGAATGTCTTTCTTTCAACAATTATAGCATCTATCTACATTGTGCTCCTCTCTTTAACAAATTACATACACTCCAAAAAATCTTTTTGAGAAAGCAATTTAGTAACTAGATGAATGGATGAACCCGCGGTCGTTCAACTGTTGGGTTTACTCCAATCCAAGATTTTTAATTAGTAGCATATTAAGTTCGAATTTTGTGAAAAACACCTGTCACTACAGACAATTTATAGATCACACTACTACAGACAATTTATAGATCACACTACTACAGACTGGAACTTCCACGACAGTTTAAAACAATGACAATTTTTGTCTTCTCGGGCATAATTCATCGCATTTTTTTCCCTTATCACAACGGTTTTTGAAAAAAAGGCCATTAAATAAGAGTTGTATAATCTCAAATTTCTAGTAGTGCCACTTGTTCATTTAATGTTCATTAGCCTTTAGTAGGATTAAAAATTATACCTTATGTTAGCTAATAAGGAGTTATGACTCAATAAGAATATATTTAGATATGTGAGGTTTATGTCAGATGTGTCAATTTTGGCCAGAATAAATATATTGGTTTGAGGCCCGGACGTGTGACCTAGACACCGGCCTGGCTTGACATGCATAAACACGACCCAAGCCCTTAGGCCAAAATGGGTCTAGTTCTTTACCAGAATAATGATTTGACCCAGTTTACATAGCTTCTTTAATTCTTTTAGTATATCCATATAGAAAAAATTACATGTTATATATATATATATATATCATACTTTTAACAAATATGTTTTTTCACACCACACTTAAAAAAGTTATGCTATACTATCACTTATATAATATGTTTAAATTATATCATACTTAAACATACGTGATATTTATAAAAAGTAAATTTTAAAAGAAGCATTTATGAAAATAACCCCGTCTTTATGTAACCACTATGTTGGGCCTACCCTTTCTGTCTCTACGCCGGCTGTCCTTTTCCTTTTGGCCCATATGGTCTGAGCCGGGCCACAGGCACGAATTGACGCCACTGGTTCATGTTCAGCGAGGAGGATGCCCTCCCCAATTTTATTCACTAAACAAACTAGATCAATGAATGCATGAATTGAAAATTTTATAAGGCTGATGGATACTATTGACACTGGTGATTCATAAACGGAAGTTTGGTAATGCGTCCCTACCCCTTCTGTTTTTGTGCCAAACTACCAAAGACGTAGGCCATAATACACGAGATTTTGCTAAAGAAAAAGTGAAAAGGATAGTTAATGGGACCGGAGACCGATTTTCATTGACCCATTTGATTGAGCGAGATGTTGACTGAACAGAAAAATCCCAAGTCAGTGTGTAGGATTCGGGGGCAATGTGGGCCCCAAAAGTACCAGAAGACTGGCCACTATCGTCCATGTGATCTCGTATAAAATATAATAACATATCTCTTTCCGTGTTTCATATTTGGACACTTGGACCACTTGATCATCTAATATAAATATTTTTAGGCCACATGATCTACGGCTAAGTGACCTTCATGGTCACATTCCTTTCCATTCTTGCTTTAGTACTTATTTCGTTTCTTCACAATATCTTCCTCTCTCTTTAGTGTTTTTGTTCTTTGTTTGTAATTAGATCCTAATTCTAATCTTTAGCATAAAAACAATCTCATTTTCATATACTACATACATAATGTGTAACATTTTTTTTCATAAAATAAATTAGAAGATTCAAACTTCTAATCTTTAAAATTAGAAATGCCTGTAATTACGATGATGAAAAATGTTCTAATACACTAAAGAATAAAACACATAAAAATTTTATCGTATACTTTAACATGTGGACATCCTAATACAATCTTCAAAAAAATAATAAGAATCATGGTTTTTCTCATAAAAATAAATAAATAAGAGAAGAAGATTATCTTTGTAGATAGTCTACTATATGAAAAAGAGGTCAAAACAAAGCCCAAAAAAAAAAAAAAGACAAAACAAAACAAAAAAAGGAGTTTGTTGGCTTTTGAAAGCTCCCAAGAAGAATCCCACCGACGATATATTATCACTTCTTTTCCTCCACCACAATTTCCCCTCTCTTTAATACCCTCCAAAGCTCCCCCAAGCTTCCACTTATATTCATACACAAAAACACACAAAGAAATGGCCTAAAAACTAAGAGCATTACTAATACCATTTATTATATTTGGCACACATAATAATAAAATGGGCAATTGCTTGTTCGGAGGCTTGGGAGACCCAGACGGAGTGATCAAAGTCACCACATCAAACGGTGGCGTTATGGAGCTCTTCGCTCCAATCACAGCTGGCAGCATCACCGGAGAGTTCCCGGGCCACGGCATCTTCCGAAGCCGAGATCTCTTCTGGAAGCCTCTTCCTCATCATGAAGACCTAGTAGCCGGACAGTCCTACTACCTCCTCCCTCTCAACGTCCCCGCCGGAGGCAGCGAGCTCGGACGCCGGGAAGGCCACGTCAGATCGAACAGCATTCCGGCGAACTCGTTGGTGGCCCCGTACCGGATGTCGTTGGACTACCAAGGCATGCTCAAGAGGTCTTACACCGACCTGTTCTCGAGGCCGTACTGCAGCCATGGAGGACGAGTAGGGTTTTGGAAGGTGAAGCTTGTGATAAGCTCTGAGCAGCTGTTGGAGATTTTGTCCCAAGAGGGCCGGACTCAGGAGCTGATTGAGAGCGTTAGGACCGTGGCCAAGTGCGGGAGCGGTGCCGTTTCGACGCCAGCCCTAGGGTTTTCAGAGCAGTGGAGTATCTCGAGTAGTAGCAGGAATGCTTCTTCTAAAGTTGATGGGCTGGTGGATATTATTAGTTAGTTAATTAGTGATGGATTTTTGTTAAGTTTTGTTTGTATGATAATGTAACAAAACATAGTACTTATTGAGGTGTTAATTAGTTTTATTATGTGCAATTACATAAACACTTAGGACTTAGATCCCTATAACAATGTTGTCTAATTAATCGAGTTTTAATTTTCATAATATTTAAAATTGACAATATGATTTGACTGATTTTTACACACTTTTTGTTGAATTACATCTTATAGTATAAGTATTTAGATACGATTTAAGACACTAAAAATTAGATACGATTTAAGACACTAAAAATTAAAATATATAAATATTTAGATACGATTTAAGACACTAAAAATTAAAATCTTAATATTGATTAGAATCACAATGCCATACATACACTACTGGGATATTAATGTACGGTTATGTTAAGGGTGTTTTCTAAAACACATGAAAATGTCGTTCGTACTTGATTGGTGCTTAGACCATGAAACCTATCGGATATAAAAGTGGCAGACAAATGAGAATGGAAAAAAGGTGCTCTAAAAATCTCTTACTCTCGTTTTATAATGGGTATGAAAGGGCTAATCTAAACCTCAACTTTGTAAAGTATATATGTCTATAGGTACTTGTAGATTCACAACAATAATCCAACAATCATGTACTCATTTTGAGTACATATAGAGTATGCCTACCATAGCAAATGATTAAATTGTTTTCAGCAACTTTGTAATTTAAGTAATTTTTTTGGCTGGCTTGGAGCTAATTAGGATTGGGCCTTTTCTAGTGGACGAAAGCTGTACGATGAGTTTTGTTCATTATGGTCCAAATCAGTGGGTGGGCTAAGCTATTGGAGTTCCCGTAGCACATACGTTGAATTCCACGAAAATTTTGGGGAAAATTTTATTTTAGTATGATACGTTATATCGAAATATGAGTTTGATATCTTCTATTTTAGAAAATTTCTTGTTGGTATTTTGACCTTTTAGAAAATCTTTTTTAGTATCCTATGTTATATCGAAATATGAGTTTGATATATTCTATTTTGGAAATTTCATGTTGGTACATTGACCTTTTAGAAAATATTTTTTAGTGTCGTGGACCCCTTTTTTGGGACAAACAAAAAACAAAATTATCTTTTTTTAATAAAATTTAATCAGTTGACTAAAATTTTGAGTAAAAAAAATTAAAAATTGTTATGCCTACAACCATGCACCCATAATGTGTCTTGATTGGCTTCACATAAACTAAAATATGGTTGCAGGTATAACAATTTTTAATTTTTTTTACTCAAAATTTTGGTCAACTGGTTATATTTAACAAAAAGGATAATTTTATCTTTTCTTGTGTCGAACATGGGCTCTGAGGTACTTAAAAAGGTCGAGGTACTGTCATAAAATTTTTCAAAACAGAAAGTATCAACTCATATTTCGATATAACACAAGGTACTAAAATGAAACTTTCCCAAAGTTTTGATACCTTACTAGAATTGTTAGCACTTCTCAATATTGCTAATGTAAATGAGATTTTTGTGAGAGAACTCGTCCATTCCTTTTATGCAACCAACGGTTTTTAATTTGTAAATCCTAAATTTTATATATATTTTTTACTGTTGTTAACACCAGTACCCCCATTTTAGGGTTTTCCCTGCTTTGTCTCCTGAACTTCAAAAATCACAACTGTGCTCCATGAATTTTTAAGGCTCTTCACATTTGTCCCTTGAACTTTAAAAATCACTACTTCGTCTCCTAAATTTTCAAAACTCCTTATTTACCTCATGAACTTCTGATTTTCTATTCAAATAAACAAAAGTAAGCTCACGTGATTTGTAGATTAATAACTTGTAAAAGCAAACATAAGATTTGCATGGAATCATGTAGGCTCAAATTCGTTTATTTGAATGAAAGACTGGAGAGGTTCAAGAAGCAAAGAGAGGAGCTTTAAAAGTTCAGGGACCAAAATGGTGATTTTTTCGATCATGGGCCAAAATGAAGATTTTTGAAAGTTCAGAGGGACAAAGTGATGATTTTTAAAGGTCAGGAGGCAAAGTAGGAAAGACCCAAAAGTATAAGGACCATTGGTATTAATAAACTTTTCTTATAAAATAGCAAAAATAGTGATGGTTTAATGTTGTTTACAAAAGTTTTAAGAACTGAGGTATAAAATTTTTGTGAGGTATCAAAATTTTATGTGCAGTTTGGAAAATGAATTTGAACAAAAAACTTTGGTTCAAAATAGTTTTGTACAGTATTTTTTCTCATAAAATTTAAATTACTATCATGGAATTTAATTTTTTTTCTTTTTTTTCTTTTTTTTTTTTTTGTTGAAACTCATTTTGCAAACTGGTGTTATCAGTGGCTGGACAGTCAAATGACATAACAAATTTGAATTCAGATCATGGCTTTCTTTATCGTGGCCAATGGTACTATTATTCCGATAACTTAACGTAGTAGATTGCCGACCGTGATCTAGTAGATCACTCTTGGGTTCGTCACCTTTTAAGTGTAATTTTAACCCAAAAAAAAAAAAAAATTCTTTTTTCAGCTTTTACTTGTCAGGTGGAGGCCTTTTTCTGACCTCTCCATTGATGGTCAATTTGAGAAATACTACTTATGTGATAATACTTTTCAATTTTAATATTTATATAATAAAGTTTGAAATATATCACCTTTAAAGAGTAAAAGACATAATTCATCATAAATATTTTAGATTAGGAAAACAAACATGTATTATTTGAGAGCACTTTGGCCTTTTTAATTATAAAAAATGATATAAATCAAAAGAATAAAAAAAATAATAACAGTAAAAAAGAAATATACCATCTAATTTACTCTTCTATCGAACAAAATAAATTTTTACCAAACTAAATAGGTTTTTCTTTTATTTTATACTGTAGATGTTGCGAAAAGTCTACCAGCATGGCCCTCCACAGCTTGAAGCCCAATAGCACGCTTTGAATTGATTTTTTCCGGGAGAAAGAAAGCTCTCACTCAAAACACACCATCATATGCAGAATATCGAATAAAGCCATAATCATACCAAATTACCGACGATAGCCGCTAGCGATCCTGAAAATCTAATCATTATACTAGACGGTAACCAACGTCATAACAAAAATTTTGACGATTGGCGATAACTGACTAGTGACCGTCGGTGTTTTACCATGACACTTAGAAATACATACAAATATATATACATATATATATATATATACACACACACACACGAGACATGTGGCTTATTGCTTGAAAAACAAGAAAGAACTCGTGCATATATACGAGTCCCAAGGAAGATTATGAAATAAAAGAATAAAAGAACTTCTAATTGGGCACTGATGGAAAAAGCAAAATCAAAATAGATCCTAGGCTCAAGGAAAAATATGACGTGTTGAAACTAAATAATTACCGGGGACAATCATTTGATTATAACAAGTCTATTATAAATAAGACATGAAATCCAAAAAAAGGAATCTCTCTCTTTTGAATTCTACTTGTTTTCTCTAAATTTCTTCTTTCTCATGTTCTCAGTATATCTCCACTATCGTTTATCTGACTTGAGTATCAGAGTGTTTTCTACAAGCCAACTCCTGACATCCCCTAAGGAGTAGCAAGGATCATGGCGAAAAACGGTAGAGCAGAGCAGGTAGAAGAAGATTAATGTCCAAAAACTCTCTCTGCTAAATTATTAAACAAAATATCCGACAACTGCAGTTTTAGAGCTTAGATTCAAAAATCTAATTTGGGAACCTTAGTTAAAGATTAATGGTATAATTATAGCCCCACTTAAACCTACGATGAGGCAAACTTCGATGATAATATGTATGTTCAATTCTATAATTTCTAATTTAAATACAGACACACACATATATATGCAGATGTTGGTGGAATAACCTAACAATAGTCACATCCTAATATTTCCACATTTTCAGCGGTCTTCCCCACAATGACTAAACCTACGGTAGCTGCAAAAAGACAAGTTAATATCATCAAGAATAAGTACTAGATCCAAAACCAATTATAATTGGAATCTTGACAATTAGGTCGTCTCTGCGAGCACGTTTTTAACGAAAAATTAAACATTAATGTGTACATACGCTCAGTCCTTGATTGTTGGTAACGAGGAAAGCTGGAAAATTTGAACAGCTTAGCAAAACTTTTCTTTCGATCTAAGCATAATGACATCAAACATGAGTGTTTTATTGTCAAATATGTGTGTGTGTGTGTGTGTGTGGTATATCTGCATCTTAATTTTCTACTAGTAGTATTTCCGTGTTGATTATCTGCTTAATTACTATATGACATATAAATGAACTATTCTCTTGATTGGACTAATCATATAGAATTTGGAGACAGAATATTAATGATTGAATTATCCTTATATATCTGTATCACATGTGATTAGAAATTGCTCTAATATTGCATGATTTACTTATAATACGAAAAATTTAATTACAAATTACCAATCACTTTTTTTAAAATTTTTTATTATTTAATGATTTCAAGGTTATTATTATTGCACAAAGTGGCTTGTCAAAAGAAGAAAGCCAAGGAAAGAAAAAGCATGAAAGTGAAATCGGAACGAAATGAGAGCTTGGGAATATTCTTGTCACCCAAACAACATAAGAGACAGAAGCTCATGTATGTATCTTTCTTTCGCTGCTTCTAATTGTTGAATCATGTTTCAAATATGCTTTTAATTTGCTTTTTCTTTCATTCAAGAATTGATGTGTTTATTAAAGTTATTTTCCCAACTAAAACGTGTACCCACCCATCTTCAAATCCTTACTGTTCGTTGACTATTTTAGAAAGCTATCTAGAATTTTTATTATTAATTTTTAGCCAGCTTTTAATTTTTGTATGCTTGGGGTACCTATACATGCTAAAAAAGAAATAGTTAAAAAAAAAATCATATAATCGAAAGTGTTTTGGAAAAAATTAATCAACCAAAAGATAGATAGCAGACAAGGGAAGAATATTATAGATGTGGGTATTAATGTGTCAAGACTTTCTATAATCAGTGGAAGAATAATAACAAATGAGAGTTCTTTTAATATAAAGCATAAGAATTAAGAATCATTACTATTTAAATTAAGAAAAATTTGTGTCCATCTATTGTAATGTTGTTTTAGGATTTGATAATTAATATAATGTTCTCAATATATGTGTATGTATATATATATATATATATGTATATTGCAATATGTAGTGTCCAAATATGGTTTTGTTTTTAATTAATATGTTTTCATTAGTTACATTTCTAACAATACATGATGTGATATGATAAGAATTCCATCTTATTAATTGTTATAAATTTTTTTAGTGAATGACCTAAAATATATTTGAACTATTTGATATATATCATACGGTAAAAATAACTGTACTCGTCTAAATATATATATATATATATATATGCATATATATGGGATATTTATGCTTAAATACCCTCTGTTTTAAAGTTAATTTAAAAACTATATATTTTATTTATTTATCTCATCGAATGCATATTTTTAAATTAGAGTTAATGCACAAATCTGTATCTCACTTTACTCAATAGTTAATGTCAACAACTAAAATGATCAAATTATATTTTTGCAAAAGAGAAAAAAAAATCAAAACTTTCAAAAAATAAGAAAAAATTAAAAAAATACAAAGCACCCATTTTAGGGTATTTTATACATTTTTTAAGTCAAAAACCTTAGTATAAAGTTTTTTAAGTTTTTAAAGTATCCTTTTTCTTCAATTTAAGAGTATTTTAAGTAATTTTAAGTTTAAAATTGAAGATTGATAATGAAAATGTATAAATATATGCATTAATTTAATATGGAGATATATATTCGATGAAATAAAAAATAAAAAAAATAAAATTTAAATAGACCTAAAATATAGGATATAAAAAAGTAAATGATACCATATATATATACACACATATTTATTGCAAATGGGCAACAAAATAAGTACCTCTTTTCAGGATTGTTATTTGAATTGTGCATTTGGGTCATGTAAAATATCATCAATTATTTGACTGTTGGATTCATTGCATATGAACAAGAAGGAATGGAGTGCATATAATATTATTATGAAAGCCGTTTGGATGTGGTTAACATCACAAACAAAAGGATTCTGATTCACGTAATAGACATAGCAAATTAACCAAGTTTTTTCACGATGTTTAATTTTTCAAAGATTTTGTGATCACGGAAGGTACTGAATGCCTATCAGAAATATTTCTTCATATTCTTTGCATTTTATATTATACAAGTCAAAAAGAAAATTAAAACTGAATGGAATACCGTCATGGTCAGAAATTTCAATCCACAGTACTTAAAGTTCTTTTATAAATTTATTTATTTTCATCTGACTTGATGTTTGATCAAGATTGACGTGATGCAAATGTACGTACGCTAGCTACTTTAAATATTATAAAGTAACATTTTCTCTTTAACCCAACAGCTAGCTAAAAGACCCAACAGCTAGCTAAAAGGAAGAAGAACAAGAGACCAGAAAAGTAAGTAAAAAAGATGGAAAGCATTGGAAAAAAGGCATTTTAGAGAGAGAGAGAGAGAGGTTTACATAATTGAATTAAATTTCAGGTTGCGGTGTGACATCAAATTTGAAGATAACCCCAACCATGTGAGTAAATACCCCAAAACCTCGAACAAGAACTCAAAGAAAAGACCCAGCTTTGCTTATCGGAATGTTTACAATTCGAGACAGTACCCTACTTTAAGGACACCTCTTGTTCTTTTTTCCCTTTTTTTTTTTTTTTTGAAATGGGGTTCTTTTTTATTTTTCATTTTATTATTATTTTTTTCAAAAAAAATGTTTTTTTTAAGAAGGGTCCTGTTGAGACATCTGATATATATGTTGATCTGTAAACCAAATCATACAACAATAATTGCCTTATCAGCGTGGCCAAAAGTACCACTTTTGTACAAAGCTACTTTATGTATCTCAAGATTCTGCTTCAATATATTATGCATGTGGTTTTAGCCTGTTGACGGTGGTTATTACTATAAATTAAGTTATAAATAGTATAAAATTTATTTATATTATAATAAAAAAATTATATAATGTAAAATTTTCACATGTTACAATAAAAACGATTCTTATTAATAACTTCTACCACTAGTGTTTTGTGGTTAACCACTTTAAGTTAATTAACTATTTTAGTTGTTACAACAGTGGCATCATGACTTCATGTATGATGTCAAAATAATTAGGGGTCGACAAAATCAGGAGTTGACGGCATAAATAAGAAATATTAATCATTAAAAAAGACTGATTAACCAATTTGGTGTTCAATGTCATTTCTGTCGCTGCAAAAAAAAAAAAAAAAAGAAAAAGAAAAGAAAAGAGAATCCCAAAATAGACTAATTAAATACTTTTCTGGTTAATGTCAAAAAAGCCATAGAAAGGTGAAATTGAAATTCAGGCTGCTCGGCAAACCGTGAGAGAGTTAATCAAATACCTGAATGCCATTGAAAGGATTAATAGCAATTGTACTTGAAGAAAATAGTGATTATAGTAAGTTATGCCAATTAGTTAGATGGTTCAAATTAAGACTATTCATAGTCAGGGTGAAAATATGATTAATAGCCTGAAATATGATCCCCGCTTGAATCATGATCCCTGAAAACTTAATCGAAATTCTGAGATTGAGAAAATAGGATATGTTCTTGCAAGGAAAACTCTCTATCAAAGAGTTATCCAAGAAATTCAATAAAATCACAAAAAGACAGAGTTAGGGTTTTTATCAAATGAAGAAAAACATACTTTTTTTACTCACACTCACTCCTACTTATAGTCTTGGGAGTATGCAAAAATATGGATAATAATATTTAATATTGACTGTAGATTCTTTCGATTGTTTGGCATTTATCCCTTAAACTAAATTTGACCACATGTTGTATTATTAGTATTAGACTATTAGTCTCTTCTCCGTTTTTTTTATTGTTTTTAAGTTGTTCTAAATAGTTATATATTTTGAGTATTGAATGGGGCATAAATTATAAATTTCCTTAAAAACTGGGGGCACAACAGTATATTTTAAATTTTTATTAAGGGCACTGTTATAATTTAAAAAAAAAGGATTATCTAAAATTTCTGAGGCAAAAAAAAATTTCAAATTTCTTAAGTTGAGTGGGTACGTGCAATTTTTTTTTTTCAAATTTCAACAATAAGCTGACTCTTACACTTGTATATAATAATCTTTAGGTACAAGAGAAGTGTAGGAGTAAAAAAAAAACTCATAAACAAATGAAAAGATTTTATTATCTGCGTTTGTAGTGGGAGACCGGTTCTCAGGCAAACGAGGATAATGGCGACATTCAAATGATAATAATAAAAAAAAAAAGTTAATGAACTTGAGATGTGATGTAAAAAATGGTGATATTAAAATAATAAAGGTTAATGAGCTTGTGATGTTATGTAAAGCAGGTAGAATTGATAAAGGTCGTAGGCATGCTTGTGGCCTAGCGCGAAGCGCAAAATCTAATTGCATAACTATAAAAGACAGAATGGCCAAGGAACTACAAGAAAGACTGATTTTATTAAACACTTGGCCAAACAAATCTAACCATCCATTTAGCGCAGACTGGTTTAAAATCTTCGGTTCAAACAGTCCACAATATATAGCTCTTAATATCTATAATGTAGAGCAAAAAATAGCTATAATGTAAAGCAAAATATAGTTACAGTATAAAATTGTCAGTAGTTACAGACCATTAGTTTGAATTCTTTGACCAAACACCTTATAAGAATTAAAAATACGAAGAAGAGTCGAAGAGACTTTAATTTTTACACACACTCAAGCCTATAAATAGAGAGACAATTGCAAGAAGAATCAAGTTGTTCTTGATTTCTTATTAAAATTTTTATTTATGGGATCTTTATGATAAAATTTCTGACTTGAGCGTGAAAGGATTTTCTTTGCAATAACCCTTTTTCCGCCAACTTCAGAGTTTCAAAAAGGATCAAAGATTAAGAATTAAACGAATAGTAGTTTATCAAGAGTTCAATTGGAATTTCACTTCAACAAAAAGTTTGTAGTGATAAAAACATATTAATTATCACATTCATACAACTCTTCACATTTAAAAAAACGATGATTGGCCATTTTACCATATGAATTCAAAGTTAGTCAAAACTAACTCTGATTATCAAAAATATTTGGACCTGTATGTTACAGTTTTAACTATTTTTGTTACAGTATTTTGTTTCACAAAACTTAAATTTAAAAGTAATTTAAACCATAAAAACAGTTCAAACCCATTTTTTAAACGGAAGCTAAATTGCAAATAGACAAAACCCTCCATACTATCACGATTTCTCTCTCGTCTCTCTAAAAGAAGACAAGTACTTCCTCTCACTAATTAGAAAAAGGGCAAGCATATATATATATATATGTATATATATACAAGGGTTGTTGATGCTTTGGGGCGACAACCTACCTTTTCTCCCAATGGGTTGTGCGTACGTAGCAACATAGACTTTGTTAGTGTGGTGATAATCATCTCTTGGGGATTCCACATCCACATCGGGTGTCCGTCATTGACATGTTACACGGTATGTCGTTTTCACAATGGGAACCCCTTGAGGGCTTTTTTTTTTTTTTGTTTTGTTCTTTCGAGGGTGATGGTGTTGGGACTCCGACCTTAGGTAGCCTTAAAAGCCGAGAGGGACAGAGAGAGAGAGAGACGTGTTTTCTTACACTCGATCATTTGGTAAAATGGAAAAGAAAAAAGAAGTACATAGAAAACATGTAAAGAATAAAATTATAAAGGAGGAAGTTGTTTTTCATCTGTCTCTCACACTTCCTTAATTTTTTACCCATTCATTGATCTTATTTCGTTTAATCTTTATACAAGTAGTAATAAAAACAATTCTGCAAAAATCCGAAAGAGATTGTAGTGTGGTGGTAATATTGTACCTCCTCTTTTCACTATAAAATTTTAATCAAATTAATTGAAGAACGGATTTGCTAAAAGTGGGCTGGTGATAGTTAACTATATTTAAAGAGAGAGAGAGAGAGTTCTTTTCTTCTTGCCAATGGCAAGAAAGAGAGAAAAACGAGGAATAAAAAACATACAAGGAGAAGAAAAATGAATAAGAGAAAGAGAATTATCATTCTTTTGTCTTGTTTGGTATATATGATAAGGAAAAATGTTATTCAGTCCCCTCAAACTATGTTTTTTTTTTCACATGCAGAATATTAGTTTTGTTCACACGTACAATATTCATGAAGGACGTTGAGTGTAATATAGACTAAATTGATGTGGGGAGGTCCCCCCAAGCTGAAATAAAAATGACATTCATTTGTTAAATCAAGTAGCATAGGACGAAAGAGAGTTGCTTGCTGGCGAAATGTTTGAAAAGATAGAACACTGCATTTTGAAAGTCAAGAATGAACGCTATAAAAGTAGCATAATTCAAAGAGAAAAATATAAATATATTTTGCAAAAAAAAAAAAAGCCCAAAAATTTGCAAAATTTTTATAGAAGAAGCTTAATTACTTGCTAACATAATAAAGATATAATTTGTGGGATAAACATAAAATTAATACTAAATTTTTTCTGCAAATATCAAAGAGAAAAAGAGTGTACGGGTGTGGCCATTAAATATTTGTCTCTTCTATCAAATTACGATAAAATTTTGATCTTTGGAATAGATTTGGTAAAAGTCACATAGTGACATTTTTCAAGAAAAAAATAGAATTGGATATTTGTTTAATTAAAAAATATTTGTCTAACCTTTGAAATGTCCACAATCAAAATGTACCAATCACCCATATTAAAGGTTAATTTAGGCGTCTTCTTTAGTTTCAGCTCAATTTTAAAGGAAAGGGAGTATGAAAACCATATACAAGGAATAGGAAATTAGTGATGTTACATTAGTGGACCCCTATAGCCAGCCCAAGGTTATCTCTCATTTTTTCTTTTTTGTTTGTATTTCTCTTTTTCACCTCAAATTTTAACGTTTTACTCTCCAGATAGATCCCGTGAGATCTCTCGTTTTCTAGTAAGATTTTTTTTTCTTTTCTTTTCATTCATGTGTTTGTAGGTTATAATCTAGTAAGATTGACAACGACTTAAATTCGTATTGTATCAAACAGATGAACATACACTATAGGCCAAGGGTGTTTTGAAAATATCAAAGACTTATTTTTTGCGAAACTCGATTTTATATTTTAAACATAGTTTTGTGAACGCTAATTATGAACTTTTGTGTGTTTTTTAATCGAATTATTTGAAAAAAAAAATTATAGTGGATAATTAGCAATATAAATCTCAGTGTCTTTTTTTTTTTTTTTTTTTTTTTTGCAGGGAATCAATGTAAAATAATTATTCCTTTGCTATTAATGATCTCTCCTCATAAAAGTTCAGAAATATGTACCAAGAAATACAGTTTTGATCCTTTGGTGGACTCATTGTCGGACCTTGGATTGCCTTCCAAAGCCACGACCACATCGAGTTTGACATTGTTCTCTCGTGTCACCGCAAGTACTGCGACAAGGTCTTGTTTTAATTGACGGTTTGCATGATGATCATAGCAGCACTGACGTCTAAGTTAGGAGGTGTGTGGTGTGGGTTGTAGAGCTAGATAGCCTGCTGGTTGCAAGGTGAACCATGAAATTGGTCACAACACTAGCGTCAGATATTGGAGTACGATGTGGTAGCCCGAATGGATATTTGAGTTGATTGCAACGCTAGGGACAGGGTTAGACATAGTGCTTGCCGATGGAGGGCGGGTGGTGCTGCTGGACGATAGGGCCAATCACAATTCTCGCGGAGGAGAGTTTGAGGTAGAGCCTGTTTAGAATAGCTTGCGCTCTTACTTCTAAGCAGTAGAAATAAAGAAGTATAAGTTAAGACTTTTAATTTAGAATAGCTTGCGCTCTTACTTCTAAACACTAGAAGTAAAGAAGTATAAGTTAAGACTTTTAATTATAATATGGATGCTGTATGGCAAAAAAAGGTTGTTTAATTTCTATAAAAAGAAGTTTTGAATCTGTTTGCTTAAATAAGTGAAAAGCTTATAAAATATGTAAATCATACGAAGGAAATTTTTACTTTGTTATTCTTAAATAAAAGATTAAAATATAAATAAAAAGCTTTTCATAAGCACCAAAGAGTGGGTTGTTGTCGACGTGCTTAAAAAAACCAAAAACATATTCATACATCCATTCAAACATATCAAAAAAACAACTATGGGAGTCAATAAGCCAAGACTAGTTTTTGTCAAGCCATTCTAAATAAGATCAAAAAGTGGGAGTGACGTTGGATGATGGACTGGACTGTGCAATGACACTTTGAGATACTAGATTTTTCAAATTTGAAAATCTAAGGTTTAATTATAAGAATATCTTTTGTTTCTAAAACTATTTTAAAAATTATTTTCAAAAAATTAAATTATTATGCATCGGGTGTTTTAATATTGTTTTTGTTTTTGTTTTTGTTTTTGTTTTTTTTGTAAGTTTTTGCATGTCTTTTAAGGCACAAAAATGAAAGCTTTCTAAACAACATTTGGTTAGCAAATTCTTTGAAAACGAGAAAGGTGAGAAGGGTTTTTGTTTTAAGAAAATGGAAAATAGTTTATAGTATATATATATATATATTTACTTCTGTTTTCATTTTCTAAGGCCTATGATTAAATACAAACATGCCAAAATATAAAACAATCTCTAAAAACCATATTGAGATTTTTTTTTTCACTTCAATCTTTACACCCAAAATAATTTTTTTTTTGAAAAAACTAAAAATATGATTTTCTTAAACGGTCAACAAATTTGTTAATATTACTAATGATCAAGTGCTCAAATAAATAGGACATATAACTGCCGTCACGATGACTCTAACTAGCATTAAAGACATATATATATATATATATATATATATATATATATATATATATATATATATGCATAAGCATATATTCCTCTGTGGACGCAACCATGAATCTAAAGAATATACTATCAGATAGGTCCCCATATAAACCATGCATACAGCTAGGTCTATTTAAATATGTACCAGAAAGAACTTGTGTTAAGATGAATATCTTAAATAGAATATATATACATCACTAAAGTACATTTTGTTTGTTTCTCTCATACATCAAGATGTATCCAAGACTCCTATAATAGTATAATCATTCTTGGGATAATGTCTTTGTTGTTTCTATTGGCCATTAAACTTATTAATTATTATATTTATGTTAAATTTCTTATATATTTACTATCAGTACCAATCCGAATCTTGATTTAATAAATAAATAAATAGATATATATATTAAAGATACATAAGTATTTGGTATAGTGGTTAGAATTATTGATTAAAACTATAAACACTATAGCATGTGAAAGCTTTACACTGACATTTTTTTTGCTTTTACTGTAACATGTGAGAATTTTATACTGTTTATAACTAAAAAGTTAGTTAGAATCAACAAATGTTAAACACGTTTCTAGGGCATTTGGAAGTCAATTCTTTATTGTTTGGAAATAATAGCATTAAAAATCAACGACTTTTTTTCTAAACAAAAAAAAAAATTGCATAAAGTCTTTTCCTTATCTTTTTTATTAATTCTATAATTTTAAATAATAAAATTTCTCTAGAAATGTTGCCCGTAGATAGGACTTATACGTAGGTATTGGGCACGTCCAGAAATTTCGTCATGATAAGAGGATGCTTTCCAACAACATCATTGGCATCCTTAAATGGCTTCTCATGTAAAGTTTCCATAGTTTTCATCAATATCATAGGGCCCGCCTCAATATTTTTTTATATTTTTTCCAAAAATTAATCATACATATCACATTTCCCTAATCCAGTCATATCTGTTATTCAATCTACCTTTTTTCTCTCTCCCTCTCTCTCTCTCTAGAAATCCCATAAGATGTGTTGTAATAAATCACGTCATTAATTTGACAATACCACATAAAATTAGCTATATAACGAAAAGTGGGGAAAAATTTTGGAGTTACATATATCTAATATTGAGGAAGGTAAATTCGAACGCTGGATTTACACAGAATGCTGGAAAAAATATATATATATATATATATTAATGTTGAGAATATATATATATATATACATGATATGTTGAATTCAACTACAACCCAACAACAAAAATATTTGTGAAAGTTATGATAAGGTGATGGGGAGATGAGATGTCCAGTGCAGGTTAGTAGAAGTGGTTGCTCCGTCAATTTGTCTCTCATAAATCATGATTAGCCATAGAATTTTAGAGGAATAACGATCATGATTAAAGCTAAGACATGGAGACCTCATAACAGAATATATATATATATATTTATATATCATATATAACACATATATTTTTGTGTGTGTATATATATATATATATATATATATATCTGGAACATATACAACATTGTTAGTGCTACCGTTATATATCTGTTAGAGAGGGAGAGAGAGAGAGATGGGCACTAAAACGGATGTCAAGTGGACAAAGTATGTCGGTAAATATACTCAAACGCAATCATAAAAAGTTAAACATCAGAAGTGTTGGCCACATGGATCCATGCGATCGAGTTGTAGTGACTAAGGTTGTTAATATTTGGATTGACTTTGCATTATTATGCTAACATGCATTATATCTAATGGGACTTTATAATAAACTTGGTACGACACAAATTTCATTACAAGGAATATTCATCAAATTGAACTTATAATTATTAGTATATATCGCATCTATATGATGCGTTATAGGGCCTCGTGATATATATATCCCCCCTAAATTGACATGAGACTAATCAAGTCCCTTGTCGCCATGTGTATGTCATTAAACCAATCACTTACCTTTCCCTCAGAAAAGATTAACAAAATTATATATCAATGAAGTTGAAAATTAATTGTTTTTATTGCGCAAGATTTAGCCATGATGACATCACTAATCCTTTGGCTCAAGGCTTAAGTAGTACCTGGTATGTGGAATTAATATTGCATAGTACCTACCATATAATATTTCAAAGGCACGAATGAAAAATGTTGTCATTTGTCTTCAGTGTACGAGTCTTACGTGAATATTTGTATAAATTCCGTAAATGAGCCACACAGAATCAGGGTCTTGGGAAAACCCTTTCACTGTTCATACTCACATAAATACAGATATATATATCCGAAGAAGAAATTGATATTCATTCTAAATTAGGTAAAATTAACTAAAGCCCTTGTATCTCATATACAATACAAAGGAAGTAGATGTATATGATAAAATAATGCTCGTCTTTTTGTGTTGATCTCATTGTATAATTACAAACAGGCTTTGCATATAAAACATTGTATAATGATAAACAAGCTTTGCATATAAAACTATAATATAGTTAATAGTCTTCACTAATTAATGCTTGGCATGACTTTATGAAAAATTTTCAACCCCCTCTCCTCATCTAAACAAACAAATCATTAGCTAATTGCTATCAAAGTTCGTTTTCAGATAGCAACATTTTTGAGACAAAAATTAGGCTTGGGAATATTAGCAAGCAGGCCTCTAGCACTTAGCATTAATATGCATCCATTTATTAATTGTAGGTAACTCATCTTTTCTATAATGGGCCTTTGTCATTTTTTTGCAGTCTAACAATTACATGTGTGAATGTAAAGATCATTTTGTGTCTAGACGAATATATCAGGTTTCTTACTTATTTGGATTTTAAAGGACTGATGAGAATATTGGAAATTTATGACTTTATAACTACATAACTTATATATAAATATAGGCAATTCTTGCGGTAAAAAATTAATTTTATTTTACCGGTGAGCATGGTGTTTTACTGTTGGATTAAGATTTTAAAAATTTGATAGGTAACTATCTACGTCAAAAATTTATAATGCATGATATATAATTGTTTTCAGTTATAAATCTGACCATTAAAAATTTAATCCGATGGTTAAAACATCTATACTACACTAGCGGTGCGAAATTGACTAATTCACCATAAAAATTGCCATATATATAGCTAACAAGTTGTAAAGTTTCAAACAGTTTATTTCCTTTACAGGACCATGATCTCTTAATGTCTCTACAACGACTCTATATTTAATCTTTTAATCTGTTCCCCTTTAGCCAGTCATACTTTACGAATATGATGTTGTTTAATTTGGGCCTCACTTTAAAAAGCTGATAACTTCATGCAGAAAAATGGAACTAGATGGTAAAATATACTTTTCACTGAATTCATACACTTGGAAGGAGGAAAAACGGCATACGCAATAGAAAAGACTGATGGGCACATGAGTTCCAAATTTTCATTTCAAAGCTTTGTCTATTCTCTCATATCACATGAAAGAAATAAAGGGCAAAAAAAAAATAAAAGCTTTTTATCACATGAAAGAAATAAGGGGCAAAAAAAAAGCTTTTACTTTGGATAAGTCACAATTAGGATAAACAAAAGTTGAAAAGAAAAAAAAAGCAAGAAATAAGGAGATGTTGTTCTACTCTTATTATTCAATTTGTTGTGAACACTCCAATTTAGCATCCCTTTACGATTATATGAGAAACTTTATGTAATCAATTTCATTTTATATATGATTCCCACCAATAATACTGTTGTGAAGTCATTAACATTTTTGCACAATGATGTTGAGACCTTGAACTGAAAGAAGCTCTATTGGTTATAGAGAGTGATTTTACAAGATTTCTCATATATTTTTCCTTATTTTCTTTTTTTTTTCCCCATGTGCTATGTGTCAAGCATGTGGGCGTCTTATGGGAGTTGGTGACAGCAATATACAGTAGCTCAAATATAAAATTAAAAAAAATGTGACGAGATTTTGGGAAAAACCAATTTGTAATGAGAGTCTCCACACACAAAAACAAAAGGGCAAAAAAAAAAAAAAAAAAGAAGGAAAAAAAAACCCATCATGTCTTTCTTCTCCCAGGGGACCATGAATGAAAGCTCAGTGCCTCCGACCCCATCATCTCTCCGCTCTCTTCTTGGCCTTTTTGTCGTTGAGGTGGTTGCGCAAGTAAAACGAGTGACGTTCAATAGAGAGAGAGAGTTCTTTTGGGGGATGGTGGTGGTTTTAGAGGTGCTTTTCAAATAGATATTAAGGTCGAAGGTCATAGTTGAGATGTGGGCGTGCCCTCCGCATACACTTTATATTGTTGCCTCTCTAACGCTTTTTTTTTTTTTGAGGACCTTTGAACTGACCCCACTTTTTTTTTTCCTACTACCTATAATGTGGGACCACATCCCTACGCTTCTTCCTCTCCTTGGCGCTCCCTCTCTCCCTCTCTCTCTCTAGGCCTATAGTTTTAGGTGGTTGGCTCTTCTCCAAAGGGCATGGACCCCACGCTAAGTACACTAATGGCCATGATACCTTAAGCTTTTCATGCAATTTTGGCCCTTCCTCATTGCCCTACACCCATTATAAATTATCATGACTGCGTTACCCTTTACGCACTTCTTGTTATAATCGTCCTTCCTCTCTTCTTTTTCTCTTTCCTTTTTCCTCTGTGTCTTTCACCAGCTAATTCATCCCCCCCTTTTCTTCTTTTTCATTTCTTTCATTTGTTTCCTATTTATTTACAAACTCTTTACAACATTATAAAACATGGTATATTAATTCAATCACTAGTACTTTTTTTTTTTTTTGTTAGTGATTTTAATGGCTGAGGATATGAATTTGTCAATAAACGGCCAGTCTCAGGTTCCTCCGGGATTCCGGTTTCATCCCACGGAGGAGGAGCTTCTTCACTATTATTTGAGGAAGAAAGTGGCTTTTGAGAAGATTGATCTTGACGTGATTCGCGAAGTTGATCTTAACAAGCTTGAACCATGGGATATCCAAGGTAGGAATCGAGTATAGTAATTTTTAGCACTCTAATCATAATTGTCATAATTTTATCAGTTTACTCATGTGTTATTTGAATTATCAAATCGGTTTTATTAGTGCTTTTTTTCATAGAATTTGAATCCAAAAAAATAGTGTTTTAGTTCAAACTAGTGATGCAAACGTCCTGTTAAATATTCACAAAATATCCTTAAAATAATATTATACTTTTCATTTGGGGACGTGCAGAGAAGTGCAAGATAGGATCTACGCCGCAGAACGATTGGTACTTCTTCAGTCACAAGGACAAGAAATACCCGACAGGGACTAGAACGAATCGCGCCACCGCCGCGGGGTTTTGGAAGGCGACCGGAAGGGATAAGATCATCTATAGCGGGTTTAAAAGGATTGGATTGAGAAAGACCCTTGTGTTTTACAAAGGAAGAGCTCCACATGGACAGAAGTCGGATTGGATCATGCATGAATATAGGCTAGATGAGAGCACCGGCCATGACTCCACTACTAGTACTATTGTAAGCACCTTCTTGATCTTCACTTGTTCACTTAATTCACTTCTCTCTATTTATTAATTACTTTTTATCTTAGTTTGGCACCAAACACTTTTCAACTCCTTGTCTTGTATTAAAACAGTAATTTTACACTCACTACAAAATTAAAAATATTAGAAAATAATCATTTGTAGTCATAATAATCATGATTAGTTTTTCTACCAGTCGAAAATTGTCGTGTAAAAATGTTTGCGGGTCTCTTGTGTAATAATTCTTGAAATCTTAGCCTCAATATGCAAATCTGTAATAATTAGTTAGGAATTAACGGTAGTAGAGATATATGGCATTAATTACTAGAGTACTAACTTGCCTTCTATTCCTTTTTCTTGTGCTTGATCGGTTTTGCATTTGTACAAAACTGCTTCATTTACTATTATGTTAAAATCCGCAATAAGAATGAGAAACAAATTTTATTATATTTCATTATTTGCCTTATAGATTGTACAACCCTTTTTTAATAAAACAAGTGGGAATTATGAGAATAAAAGTGAAGCTAATTTTGTATTAATTAATTAATTGTGATCATTTTTAATTAAACAGGTTCCTAATCTGATATCGGCGGATTCGGTGCCGGAGGACGGGTGGGTGGTTTGCCGGGTGTTCAAGAAGAAGAACTACCAGAAAGCACAGGGCAGTCCGAAAGCATCGTCCATTATCTCAGTGGACTCATCAAACAACCCTCATCACCACCACCACCACCACCATCAGATGCAATGTAATCCAAGAAACGACGGCGTTTTGGATCAGATACTTCTCTATATGGGCAGAACTTGCAAGCTTGAAAACGAGTCCCTAACCACCAATAATAATAATATCTCCGATAGGTTTTTCACATCAAATAACATCAAGAACAACATCAATATGGTGAGTCATCATGATCATCACACGGTTCTTCACGAAAGATTCATGCACCTCCCCAGGCTGGAGAGCCCAAGCACTCTCCCTAATTCGCTTCCCATGAACAATTTCGATCATCATCATGATCGCGCTTTTAAACCCTACAATTCAATGGACGAGATGCTCTTGGAATCCGATCACCACCACCACCACCAGAGTGATAACAACAACCGTCACGAGCCCAAGCCCACCAACTGGGTGGCGCTCGACCGCCACGTGGCGTCGCAGCTGAACGGCCAGGAGCCGGAGACGTCGAAGCCACTCTCCTGCTTCGGCGATCCCAACATGATCACGACGCCGTCGTTTTGCAGCCCCGATCATCCGCCGGAGGACGACGACGACGTCGTACAGTTGTCTTATCCGTACGGCCTGCGCTCCGGTAGTACTGCTACTGCTAATGCCATGGGCAGTAGAGGATCACAGTCTCAAGTCTACAATGAGAATGATCTATGGAGCTTTGCAAGATCATGGCCGTCGCCTTCGTCGTCAGACCCGTTATGCCACTTGTCGGTGTAAGGGAAGCACTTTGGAAAAAATATATATATAAAAAAATGAAATAAAATATATTCCATAGTATAGAATATATATTCTGTAACGAGTTTATACATGTAACTGCCATAATATGTACGTAAGTTGGTGGTACATAAATAAATCAGGAGGGGGGATAGTGGATCATCTAGATGAATAGATCGTGTTATTGATTAGTACTGTTGGGGTTAGTGTGGTACTGTCAAAAACATTATCTCTTTTAAATAATTTTTTTCTTTTTTATTTTTTTCTTCATGAATTATATATATAGATATATAGATATGTCTTCCTTCCATTGAACTTGCTAGCTAATTCTGGGTGCTGTGATGTGCTCTTTCCATCTGCAATTATGTCCTTTGGGTTATGGTCTTGCCCTTTTTCGTTAACTCTCTTGAAAAGCCTGACAAAGTTAATTATAGCAGGACGCTGACTTCTTGATCGGATTTGATACCACACGCAATTAAATGATACCCCCAAACAAAAATCTAATAGTTACACACACACAGACACAGACACACACACACACACACACATGTATATATATATATATATATATGTTAGACCCACATGCCTTGGTCACATTGGCGAAAGGTGTTTTTTTTTTTTTTGGATGGTGATGGTGTCGACAAGGAATGAGATCCTGGGGTCTAGCTCATTCTCTCACCTAACGTGCGTACATGATACCATTATAAAGGTTCAAGAAAGGCGATTACCTTTTTAAAGAAATTTAGATAAGATACACATACACATAGAGCGAGAATCACAGTGCACCATTATATATATATATATATTATGGTCCTATTGATCATATACTCTCTCTCTCTCTCTCTCTCTAGAGGTCTTGTCTGGGGTGCAACTGCTTTTCCCCTTTTCTTCAAGTTGATAATAAGAGAGAGATCTTTTGTACGATCTATTTTGATTTGTTGCTTTGTGACTAACGATTTTTTTCCCCATTCTTTTCCGGATAAAAGATCTCATAATTGATGAAGTTTTTATTATTTTAATTTCTTCCAAATCTTTTTCTCTTTTGGACAATGGGATGGAATGATAAAGTTACCATATTAGCATCTAATGATGTCGAAAATAGAAAAACGGGATAAGCTGAGCAAGACAATTTCTGAGTGGACATGAAAAAGAAGCAAAGCCATGACTGTGTATATGCTCTAGGCGTCTTGGTTTTGCATTCAAAGAACATATATAAAGTATATATGTATGTGTGTGTGTGTGTCTGTGTGTATGTATGTATAAGCGGGTGCATATATATAATACAGCTAGTGTGGCCATGCAAAGGATTGATGGAAAATGTGACGAGTTTTTTTTCCTGTTTTCAAAAATGGACAATTATTTTGCGTTAGACTCTCTTCACTTGGCTTTGCTGTTTACCAATATAAAAATGCATGTTTTGTTGCAAAGCAGAAAAGGAAATATGAATAGATGTGGTTTACCATGGAAACTATACAAATATGTACACTGATATATATATATAGTGTGTGTGTGTGTGTGTGTGCATATAATAATACTGCCAATCAAAATATATATAGTGTCTTCTTTTCACTTGTCGACTACAATTTCTACCAGCTGATCATGAAACCCTAGCTCTCCATTGTCATTGGTCACATATAATATATGCACACACACACATATATACGTTGCAGCTGGATTCAAATAAATTGCATGCCATTGGATCCTTCGAGCCCATTCTCCGCGTATACTCAATTAGGAGGTAAATGGGCCATACTTAACGCGCTAATTAAGGGGAAAAAGCTATCTTTATTAACTTTTTTTAAGGTTTCCATTAATTTCAATTGAATAATTATAATTAATTAGTGAGCGTAAATGTTATTGAAGATTTGAACTTCTACCTTTCTCCATTTGTTGTGTGTACGTGTGTGTGGTGGTGGTGTGAGGGGTCAAAGTTATGGGAAAATTGTATGGTTAAACTCCGTCTAGAGAAATTATAGTTTTATTATTTCATGCAGTACACTACATGTGGGTTAATAAACTCATTGTATGGTCATATACCGATTCTATATTCATACATATTGGCCCCCCATGTAGGGTACTACATGAAATAATTTAACTACAATTTCTCTTTACACATTAGCCATACAATGAGGATCACCTTTCTTCTTCTTTCTTGTCTTGTGAATTCTATAGTTGAATTTGTCACGAGGGCTAATAAATGAATTCGAGTGTTAACTTAGCGGATAATTAAACGGTCTAAAGTAGATAAAATGTAAAGTGCATAAAAATAAATAAGAGATAATAACAAACATATTTATAGAGGATAACTTTCAATATAGAGGTTGCGTCTATAATTTATAAAGTAGAAAAAATATAATTACACTTGAGAAATGACGTCGGAAAGGGGTTGGGAACGACTTTGGGTGGGAATTGTATGTTTGTTCCAGTAATAAACATTACATCTTATTTATAAGATGATGGCACAAGGTATAACATATGCTAATTAATAATAATGTTAAAAGAAGAGGGATTTGTAGAAAAATATAACGCTGATTTGCTTCTACTTTGTTTCCCGAGTCTGTGTTAATCCATTGCTGATTCGAGAAATGGTACCTCCTGTTAACTTTTCCTATTGCTTGTCTCTTTATTTGGATTGGGAAGCTTCCTCCTCAAGCCTAACATGCGTATGGTATTTGTTCCTTTATTTAGGTGATATGGTCGTTAGACTTGTCACCCTTCTAGAAGGTCTGCCTCCTTTGATCTTTCGAGGTGGGGCCCATAATATGTGTAGGGCTCTTCATTCGATTTTAGCAGGCTAGTCAATTATCTTCTCAAGATAATACGAGTCGATAAATATGTTGTGAAAGTTGAGGTATAAAATCTAACCTCTATAGTTATTTTCGTTTTCTATCTTTTTTCCAATAAAGTTGGAAAACTAACAAGATCATCAAATCCATCAAGAGGATGATGATATTAGTGGGGAAATGTAATTAAGTTGCATACATCTATGATGAAAAACCGTTTCTTAGATCACTACTGGTGCAACAAACATTGACGAAATTATCAAACTTCCAAAAAAAGGGCTTTCATTGTTGTTTAAAATTGACCACCTAAGTGAACCACCAGGTGTCTTGCCAGGGGAAAAAGCCTTAGAAAAGGAGTATTCGATCACAAGATATTGGAACTGGGTCAAATTTGTCGGAGATATTACTTGATTTACCGCAATCATTAATTTGCTGTAATTAGTTGTACCATTGTCGAGAACCCACTATATATTGTTGGTATTAGAGAACTTAACGAAGAGATTAACAATTATATCTCACAATCAAAAAACTATAGAAATAAACTATCACAAATAAATTTTGCATTTTGCTTTATAAATAAGATATGGATTAATATGCAAAGATTGTATTTAGATTATTGATTAAAATAGTGTTGTCTCATCACATATAATACTTATTAGTACAGTCATGGCGGCAGCTAGCTGACAGAGGGAGGTGTGTGGTAGTAACAGGCATATTAATCATTAATATCCCCGAATATTGACTCAAGGAAAACAAGTCATATGCGGAATAATGAGTAATGTCTGTACCGAACTTGGAAAAAAAATAATTAAAGAGAAGACAAAGATTATCATAGAGATCATAATACAATGGAAATCCACAATCAAAAGATGAAAGTCATATTTATCTATGCCGAATGGATTTTTTTGTTATTTATTCTAATTAAACCGGGATAATGATTCTGCAATGTGGGGGGGCCCAATGCCAATTTTCTTTCTGGGTAAGACGTTGACTCAATGAAAAGCTTTATTAAGTCTAAAGACGATTACGCATAAGCACTTAGATGATCATGTCTAACCTATCAAAATCACGAAAAAAAATGAAGGAATGAATGAAACATTTTCCATTAATTGTTCTTATTACAACATTCCATGTTCTCAGTTAAACCTTCATTCTCCTTTAATTTATTTACTTTAATTAGGAGGGTGGTTTGGACTCCAAAGTTTTATAGAAATAGTATAAAGCTCTTACATACAAATATTAAAAAATAAAATTATATTATAATATAAAGATTTCACATACTATACAGATAAAACTATTATACTTTATGCTTTGAAGTTCTCTCACAAACACTCTAAGTGAGTTATGTATGTTCAGTCCCCTAGTATAGGGATTGAGGACGTGAAGGCAAAATTATTAATGTGCCCTAATTCTTGTATATAATTATTTTTGGAACAATTGTTTTATATAAAGGAAAATAGAGGTACCAATTAAAGAGACATTTTGAGTGTTTTCTTTATTGGATTATAATAAGATCATGCAATTCTCATATTGACGGTACCACAAGCCACATACTTCGCATGTGATTTGTTTATTTCATTCGTTTTTTCGTTCTTTTGATGTTCATCTCCTCTTCTCTTTTTTTTTTTTTTTGGTACTCTTAAATAATAGGAAATAGAACTTTAATTCTAAACACCACTATATAATTAAAAGTTTAATGACTTCAGTATGAACTAATCTTCATGATAATAGATGTTTCAAACTATATAATTTTCTCAATGAAAAATATACAAAAAAAGGTTATTTTAAAAATTACACAAAACACCCTCGAATTGAATAGTAAAAAAAACCTTAAAATCTAGAAGAACTTTATATTAAGGATTTTTACATCAAAAATGAATTGAATACCCTCAAAAATAGTTGTTATGTGTGTTTTTTTTTTCTTTTTATTTTTTAAAATTTTAATTTTTTCTCTTTTACTTAAAGATAATTTGGTCACTATAAAGGTCAAAATCAACTATTGACTAGGATAAAGTATAAATTTATGTGTTAAATCTAAGCTGAAGGTACACATTTAATGAGATCAATAACCAAACGTATAGTTTCTGAATGAACTTAAAATAGATAGTATAAAAAGTTAAACATCCCTATATAAATATTGGAAATAGCTTGCTGGCCTTTTCGGAATTTTTTTTATGAAATATTCTATATTAAAACTTAAAATTAGTAAAAATAAACAATCTCTTATATCATTCAATAACAAAGCAACAAATTATGTGCAGTGATTTTGTTGAGAAGAAAATAGCAATTGTAGTCTTTTAATTTTTTTTAGGGAAGGATTTTTGTTGTGAGGAATTGAGAAAATAGCGTTTATTGGAGATTTTTATTATAAGAGAAAAGCATAATAGAGAAAGATATGATATAAAGAAAATAACGTCTCAAACTTTTAATTTTTTTATAAATATATATATTTTGTTTACGTTTATACTTATTATTTTTAAATCTTTTGATGTTTATTATTCTTATTATTAAATTGTAATTAAGTTGACATTTGAAAAAATAATCTGGCCTTTTTTTTTTGGTTTTTGAAGATGATGCTAGACTCTTTTTTTTAAATGATTTATGTTTCTTTTTCTTCCTTTTAAAATAAAAATACATGATTGGCTTCGTTACTTAAAAAATCTCAATGTGACTTAATATTTCTAAAAATGTCACTCATTAATGTGTAAATAACGGCATTTTTTCCTCCTGAGAGATGTTAATCTTTAAAGGTAATGATAACAAAAAATATTTTTTAATTTTTAAAATAAAATTAAATACAACTTATTTTTAAGAAAAAATTGAAACCCTTCTAAATTTGAGGGCCCTAAGCCTAGAGGTTAAGCTGGCACTGTTCCTCTTTCAAGCCAGATCAAGATGAACACAGATGGCGAAGCAAATGGAATTTCTTGTAATTTTGGATGCATGGGCATTCCATAACTATAGAGGCTTTCAAAAAGACGACTGTTCTCTCTTGACTGGAGCGAATTTTGGTTTTGAAGCAAAACTGAGATGTCTCAATTAAAATCATAGTTGTTATAAGATTCAAATACATACATACATACATATATATACATATATATATGTATATACATAAACTAGACCATAGTCTTTTGTTCCCAAAACTTAATTAAAATCCATAGTAAATTCATTAAACATAGGTGGATGATAAATATTCTACTTTAGCAAAGTGATGGCCTACTTGAAAGTATACATGATAAGTAACATGACTATGACGAATCATTGTGCCAGGAGAATACTTTTTTTGATGATACTAATTGACATGACCGAACTTGTCGTCTATGCATTTGTAAGAAAAGGCATATCGTCATTTCATGCGCCAAAAGAATATATACATATATATATATATATATATAAATATTGATCATGTAAATGCCTATAAAAGATTTTTGTCAATGGCGTCTCTAAATATTCCAACTTTTTTTAGAGTATTTCTTTCCCAAGACTAAGTTTCAAAACGTGGGTTGTGAAGCATAATTTTGTCGTTGAACGAATAAAATTGACCAATGAAAACGAATGCCGGCGGTCCATTACCACCAAACATATATTGGGGGTCATCAGAGAAATACCACTTCCATTTTATTGTTTTATAATCTTACTACTTTATAATCTTAGTACTGATAAAATTTAAAACAGACTACTTCTTAAAAAAATAAATACGTAATTCATTACAAGTTTTTTTTAAGTTAAGACGGGGCAAACGAGAATTATCTAAAAGTATTTGACTTTTTGGCTAAAAGAAGTAGTATAAATCTAAAAAAAAACTAGTTGCAAATAACAAGAACCACTCATTTATACTTCGGTTTTCCTGTTAAGGCCCACAAGGAAAAAGAATCCACATCATCAAAACTGTTCTTGGGTTTTAGGCCCCAACATTCTTGTTTGAAAACTATTCTTCTCTTTAAGGCCCAAATAACTGATAAATGGATCTGACCTAAGATTCTTGGTTCAAAACTGTTATTGTCAAAAAAAAAAAAAAAAAAAAAAAAAAAGGGCCCTGTCATTGGTTCTTGTAGGAAACGATAACAAATGCTAAAAATTATAAACATTCTTTACAGGGATCTTAAGAGCTTGCAAGAGGAGGCTCCGCATGCAGAAAATAACTCATTTATTTGGGCATTTTTTAGTATGATACTTGGAGAAACATTATGCAGGTTTTTACCTTTGAATTGGTAAGAAAGATTTTAGAAAGTCGATTTCTATAAAAAAAAGAAAAAGAAAAAAAAGAAGAAGATAATTGAAGGAAGGACAATATATTTAAGCAATGTTGTCGGAAGACAGATATAGTGTATAGACCTTTTTTTTTTCAATCAACATTTATATTGTGCCGTGTTGGACATTATTGACGCTCAAAAATAATGTTTATGTTTTTTCTAACCATGTGTGAATTATATAAAACCCTATATATTTCATTAAGGTTGTAATGTTGCCAGACAACCATTTTGCACTGCTCTATTATTTGAAAAGACCTCAATAGAACTTTAAATGGGTTTCCCAAAAAAAAAAAAGGGGAAGACAAAGAGCAAGACTCTATTTATTTCAAGGAATTTTTAAAAATAATATATTTTAAAACTTACTTTTTATAAACGCTATTTATGTTTAAGTTTAACACAATTTAAACGTGTAACATAAATGTTAACATGACACAACTTCTTTAACTCTAGCATATGAATAAACATATCTATATTTTTTAAATATAGCATGACATGTAATTTTCTTATTTATTTTTACGGGTTAATGAGATAATTGCCCATTGGATTTTAGAGAAGAACAAGATTTTCGCAAGGCCCAAAATTGGCTATTGGACATAAAAGTAAATGCACATGGCATTAAGGCTCTCCCTCCTCAGTCGTCTCAACCATTGCGTGTAACATCATCATCACACAAATTTAAATTAAATTTTAGCGCTCAAATCTTGTGGCTTTGTGACGCTTTTGGGCCAAGCGACCCCACCAAATCAATATTTCAAAAATTGAAAAAAAAAAAACACAATTTATATTGTCACTCTTTCTCTTCCTCCAAATAAATTATCACTACAATATTCAAGAATTCTCATCTTATTACTTGAGATTCGTTTGGTTCGAGTATTTGAATAGAGCATTTAAATAAAGATTTATGACTTATTTGGTTGGATATTTGAATCATTATTTGAATTATTTTGCTACAGTATTTTCTCTCATAAAAATTTAAATCTTCATTCAAATACTTTACTCGAACCAAATAAACCCTTAAATTTTTATGAGAGAAAATACTATAACAAAATAATTTAAATTATGATTCGAATATCCAACCAAATAGGTCCTTAAAAAAACAAAGGAATCGAAAGAAGGAATTTTGAAGCTAAAAAAAGTAACTGACCATTTGTCTTCGCTTTCACTCTCTTTCACTTCAACTCCTCTTCCAAACAAACCGAAAGAAAACAAAAAATGGGTTGTGTTTCTTCAAATCTGCTGAACCACGAGGACGAGATCACTCAACTCGGAGGCTCAGCACTGAGTCACCACATCGTCTCGCTCACCTCCTCCACCTACGGCCTCCTCACCCTCGACCCGCCGTCGTCAAATCGCACTACTCCGACGACCCCCCCGACGGCCCCACCTCTCCGCTTCACCATGGGCCCGATGTCCCCAAGCCCATTACCGGAGCCCAAGCCCACGCCTTTGTCCTTTCCCAAGCCCGTCCGGTACAGCCCGGAGGTGATCAACTCGTGGGAGCTCATGGCGGGCCTCGACGCCGACAGCTTCCGGTTCTCCCCAATCCCAATCGCAAAACCCTTCTCCTTCTCCTACAAAGAAAACTCGAATCCGAACAACCGTATTTCTCTCAAGCCGCTAAACGACGACGTCTTGAAGCCGAAGGCAGCGAGAGCGAGCAATCCCTTGGACCGGTTCGACCGGATTTGCCCGCCGGGCGGGGAGGACCGGGTGGTCGTCTACACGACGACGCTTCGAGGAGTGCGGACGACGTTCGAGGCCTGTAACGCCGTGAGGGCGGCGATCGAGGGGTTCGGGGTTGCGATCTGCGAGCGGGACGTTTCGATGGACAAGGGTTTCAGAGAGGAACTTAGGGAAATCATGAAAGAAACGTGGGAAAAAGAAACGGCGGTTGTTCCTCCGAGGGTGTTCGTGAAGGGGAGGTATGTGGGCGGGGCGGAGGAGGTTCTGAGGATGGCGGAGGAGGGGGTTTTGGGGGAGATTCTAGAAGGTCTGCCGAGGAAGAAATCTGGGTCGATTTGTGATGGTTGTGGGGATGTTAGATTCCTGCCTTGTTTTCAGTGCAATGGGAGTTGCAAGATGGCGGTGAAGGATGAAGATCTTGGAACAAGAACAGGTTTGGTTTTGAGATGCCCAGATTGTAATGAGAATGGGTTGGTTCTTTGCCCTATCTGTAGCTGAGATGATCAACAATAAATCCTATCATTAGTAAGTTTTTTTCTTTTTTCTTTTTTTTGTTTGTATTATAAGAAGAATGTAATAATTAAGGGGGTGCTTTGGAAACTGGAAAGTTTCTTCTTGAAGCTGTTACTTGTGGGGGGGTGGGAAGTGGATTATGAATAGGGGACGTTTTTGCTGAGAGAATTACTAGATTGCATGTTTATGCAAATGCGTAGGACTTGAAAAGGCATAATTTTGATCCCATCCGATATTCTCATTGATGATGATGTTTTGACTACTGATTATGCAAAAGATCCTGAGTTTTCATTAGTGGTAGCATTTGAATTTGAGAACATGTACACTAATCTTTAGCGCTTTATTTAGACTCAAAAAAATGGCCTTGCATTAGATGATTGGAGATGGTTGGCATCCGCCATCTATCATTGTGTTGAGTTCTGTTTCAAGTTTTCATTGAATGAAAATTTTTCCACTAGGTGCTAGAAAAGTAATTTACCCATAAATATCTATTTTTTAACAGTAAAATTTTTTTACACCCGATGGTTTGAAAACACATGTTATTTGTGAGTATTCACACAGGCTATCTGATTATTTTAACAAGCACTCTTATTTAACCATATTGGATTAAATTTCTACTCTTACAAAATAACAGATCTTAGTCTAAAGAAATACAATTATAGTTTATTGTTTTATATGTGGTGGGGTTTTAAGCGCACCGAATGAAATTGATTTTTTTTTTTGTACAACATAAGATATCGAAGGGCACCACAAAACTTAGTTATAAAAAGTATAAAGCTTTTACATATTACAGTAAAAAAAAAATATTATAATATAAAATTCTCATGTAATAAAAATGACAATGTCACCGATGTCATTATCTTGGGCCAATCGGTCTTCGGTCTTCTGCGGGCGTCAGCTGATCTCTGCTTAACATATAGATGTCCATTTCAATTGTGACTACTGGCTAGAGACTGTAAAGTTCTGTGGGGGTTGGTGGGTGTTTGAGTAAACGACACTTCTTGACGAGTACCAAATACCTGTCATTGTTGTTGGAACTATTATTCTGAATAATCTACCATGTCATCACTTGTTAAAAAAACAAAAAAGATGCAATAGTAAGTCCACACAGCCGCTTCTAACTTAAACCCCCCAAAATAGAAAAATTTTTAAGAGCCCTTTAGAGCATGTTCAACCATGTCCAATGATGAAGTTATTTTTCATGCTAATGCTAAAATTTGTTCTCCAATGTTTTTGCTATCCAATAGAATGCTATATTATAGCGTAAATGTTGGTAAAATGTGTTGTATTGGTTACCAAATAAGTACTAAGAATAGCATCAGAATTGTCGTAGAGGTTAAAATTTTGATTTTTCCACTGAAATTATCTGTCATTTGTGAAATTTGGTCTCGCTCAATGCCTACGAGTTAAGAACTCCGCTTCTATATTCTTGCAAATACAATTAATTCTCACACATCAAAGAGGATAAACGACTGAAAAATGCGGTAATTGGGAAAATTATTCACATCTAAACATTAGTACGTAGTGTGTCCATTTGCAAAACTCGGTTGACTATCCCTCAAGATCTGATAACCAGCAACTCAAACTTCAAATAGTTTTTAGGCAAGCCTAATTGATTAAAAAGGGTTTAGCATGACGTTCATATTCTATTCTTTAAAGGGTGTCTGGTAGTCATGGTTCAAACTCATTTCTCAGTTACAAATAGTATAAAGTTCTCACATGCTACAGTAAAAATAGTTCTAACTACCCTGTCAAACACTTTATTAATCTATTTCATCTAGTATTTTCTTGTAAATGTGTTATTAAGTCATAGGACTCCAAAATCCACTTCAATAATCCAACCGCTCAAGTCACAAGTATTTGAGCTAAATATAACATTAGCATGACTTTCATATAAGAGATGGCTTTAGAGGACGTGTTCAATATATACATGTTGTATCTGTAGTCCGTACACAACCTGAGAGGGCAGAGGGATGCTTTTTGCCAATTCAATTGAACACTATTATACATAAATTGATGTTTGTTACTTCTGAGTCCATTAAAGCAATGAAATAATGGGATTTCTTTCAATCATCGGGGAAGCCTAAAAACCTGTTAATAAGCCTTGAAACCGGTGCGGCATTGCCAGGACGGTATGGAACAAGCAACTCCAATTTCATATCTGCAATTATCTGATCAAGCGTTTGTGGGTGAGCACAGTACAAATGCTTCCTCTCTGCTAGTTCTTCCGCGCGTTCACTTTACTGGTTGTCCATTAAATCTTCATTCACCACCACAATTAAAGGTTTTCCAAGCCACAATGCCTCGAATATGCTTCCTGACCCTGCACCAGGTAAGAAAAGTCGCATGAATCACCAAAATTTCAACAGTAAATCAACCTTTTGAAGACATAGAAATAGAGTTACTTCTGCTTTAGTTATTATAATTTGCTACTGCATTATTTCTGTATGAAGTAAATTATATATTTTTAGCAACTGGAAGAAAATTTCGGGTGACAACTGGAAAGTAACTAAATGAAACACCAGGCTTCTAAGTTGATCTGATACAACAGAATGTGAATGAAACTCTTCAAGAATTTAAACTCAAAATCAGCAGAAACTAACCTTTGAGCCATGAACTTTAAAGAGAAAGTATCATATCAATCAAGCTTATGGGGGCACATGAAAATGCAAAAAAGACAGATGTACATGAAGGTAAAGAGAAGGGGACAATAATTGTGGTGATTCAAACAATCACCCTCTATCTTAACTGCTAGTAATAATAGACAAAGGAGACAAACTGAAAATAAAATGATGTGGACAGATCATGCAATGTGACTAATCAGTCGAATCTTTTGAACAGGAGCACATGACAATAACTACATAGTATGTCCCTTCTTGCTGCCTTAAAAAAATATGAAGATGAGTTCCAACTTTTATAGAGAGTTCTTATGATGGAGAAGACAATTTTTCTTCACCAACAAAGCATAGGTGTTTTAGACATTTGATTAACTTTTTAACATCTTAATTTGTAACTGGAAGCAATTTTATATTGCGCATTATCAATTTTTAACTTGAATAGTCGTAGATCGGATTGTTAAAAATACCGACTAAAACACTTTGCTCTACTGGTGGAGCAAAATTGCCTTCTTTATCTTAAGAATTTCCTATTTTATATCTGCAAATAATGCAGACAAAAGTTGACTCAACAATTAGTATTTACTAGCTCAATAAGCTGGGCAAGAATTACGGCAGAACCTCAAATAGAATGCTTTATCTTTCTTCGACAGAGAAATTGATATGTTGACATTTAATACCATGTGATGTACTGGTTGTGACCAGTGCATTTAACCCTTCTGAGTAACATTTTAACTCTTCTGAGTCCTAACTGGACTGCCACCACTAACACAACCGCTCCAACAAAATAGGTTTAAAGAATATCAAGAGAATATGAAGTCCCAAATATAATGTGACTAGATGATTGTTGATTTGCTGTTAATATCAATGCAAATCCAAGCTAGTAATTTACAAAGTAACATTAGCCAATTGTAAATTTTGATGCAAATGTCAGTTAAGGCATAAAGCAATGAGTTGTTAAAAGAGAGGGAATAAGATACAATGAAATCCATACCTGCGTGATTGATCACAAGAGATGCAGACTTCAAATGGTCTGCAATGCTTGATGAAAAAGTGAACAAGTCTACAGCTAGGGACCCATTGCCTCCTTCAGACTCCACATGAAAAAAAAAAAAAAAAAAAAAAAAGAAATACAAATCTGTCAATTTATGGGATATCTTTTTAAATAAAACAAATATGTTGAAACACATGCAAATTTGTGAAAATTTGCGTTCAGTTGTGCAACAGGTGTGCTTTGGAAACATGTTCGTCAAATTTTTTCTACAAGAGGAGAAAGTGCGGTTAAACCACAGTGAGCCATACCAGACTTCTATAACTGTCTTCCATCTACACTAGGACACATAAACTTTAACTTTTCTTAACACCATGAGTAATTTGGCATTTCTTGGATGCAATCTAAGTGATCATCATGACAAGTAATCTGCAATAGATAGCCTTTATCTTCAATTTTGGTTCCGAATGTAGTCGAAGAGGCTTAATGACCACCCTAGAATCTGTAAATACTAAAACAGTTGAGAATTCCTAATATCCCAGGCTCCTCTTCCAATGGTATGACCTGCTTTGTCTTTGCTCATTGAGTTATAGCATCTACTATTCTACTTCGACCTAGTAGACTAGATATCTTTGCTGTTTTTTGTTTAATATATACGAAACAAACTTAAATAGAAGAATATCTATGACAATTGGCATTTTACGACCTAGAAAAATAAAAAGAGCCCTTGCTAGTATGTTTTTACAAATTTTTAAGATTATCCTTCTTCCTTCAACCTTTCACACTCCATATAAACTAAAAATCCAGATTTCTGTTGCTTCTCGAAGCGAGAAGACCATTCCACTCTAGTTAAAGCAACAATTCTGGAAATCCAATCCTCAACCAAAAGGATACAAAACACCAGTTGAAACAAAATCAACAAATCACATTACCACAGAAACTCGTATGCACACACAGAGAGACTCCAAATCGAAGATATACCTTGGTGGGAACGTAGGATAAATGGCCCATTTGAATAAGAAGGTCGGTATACCCCCTTCTTAAAAGCTCTTGTTTAACTGCTTGGGTGTCCATTGATCTAACAAGAGCATCAAAACAAGTTGTTCCCACAGTGACAAACACTATCTTCCTGGGCTTTACAAAATCCTCTATACCTCTCATTCACAGCAAATTATGCTCTACAACAAATATCAAAAGGAGCAAACTAACACCAATCCTTCAAAAATAGTAAGATAATCAACAAAAGATCACAAATAGCTAAACACACGAACTAAACAAAATAGCAATTTTCACAAATATCAAACCAAAAACCACAGTAGTAGTTTTCAACAACTAAACAAATTCCAAAAACATCAATCAAATATCAATAAATTCCCCAATAAAACGAATTCCATAAACTGTTTTCTCTTCCATAAGTTAAACTTCAAATTAAAGTTTAAAACACAAAAATTCAATAATCTATGAACCCAACTTCAACTTCAAGCAAGAATGACAAACACAATTGGAGCTCTTTCTTAAGGTCAAGTGTCAACAGCCGCAAGCTCGGGCGTAACGTTAATAAAAATCTCTTGCTCCTTGTCACCTACTGTTTTTCTTTTCCCCAAATAGACCTATTTATTATCTCCACTCCATTCCATTGTTCCCACTCAATTTCTCAATCTCATCTTTACAAGGCAACCCATTTTGCAAATTCTAACAACCACAAAAAAACCCAAATGGGGAAACTTTTACCATAGCCATCATCACCCAATGAGCTAAGATTTCCATTCCAAAGCAACCCACTTTGAGATTTGTAAGATCAATGAAATCCCATCCCATCACATTGATAGTAGCAAAGAAAAATAAACGATAGAAACAGAAACGTTCACATATCCTCCTCCACCTCAAAGACAAGGCTCGGTTTTTGCACCACAAAAACCAAAAACAAACAAAAATTACAAAAAAAAAGAAAGAAAGAAAGAAAGAAAGCAAGAAAACCAACCATTGAGGATGAGCTTGACTTACAGGTATCGGCTCGGAGCTTTCTTTCGCAACGGCGTAAATTCTCTGCTAACTGCTCTGCTCGAGCGATGGATCGCAGAGGGGAATGGGAAGGTGGGTTTACGGCTGGGGATGGTAGGACTTTTTTTCTTAATTTTTCTTAGTTTATTTTACTGCACGTAAATTTAAACCTGGCTGAGATGTTCGCTTGTTACGTAACCGTACCTCAAAGATATATATATATATATATATATATATATATATATATATAACAGGATTTTACTTGTATTTTTAGGTGATTGTTATTCTTAATTTATTCATTATTTATATTTTGATTGGGCAGTGGTAAACCCTTAACATTGTAAAACTCTTGTATAATATAGTATAAAGCAAAAAATATATTATAGTATAAAATTTTTACATGCTAAAGTGTGTATGGTGAGTATTATTCTTAATTTAGACATTGATTGGGGGAATGGTAAATCATTAACATTGTAAAGCTCTCATATGATATAGTGTAAAGCAAAAAATATATTATAATGTAAAGTTTTTACATGCTACAGTATGTGCTATTCAAACTATTGCAGTTTGAATTATTCTCCCAAACACTCGAGGTAAATGGTATCTTTTTAAGCTTTTCTTTAAGACTTGAGGTTTTCTAAAATTAGAGAAATGTTTGTTTTTATTAGTTAATCAATGATACACCAATAATCGATGTTGTAAAAATTTATTATTAATTAACTTGGCAGTTTATCATCAATTAATTTAGTAGTTATATCAATGATTAACTAATATTAGTTAGTCATTAATCAATTTTACTCAATAATTTACTAGATTACAATGATAAACCAGTTTATGTATGATAAACTATAATCAATCAATGATATATTGATGTTAATCAATAATGTACTATTCCAAAAAAAAGGGCCATATATGTCCCTAAATTTTTAAAAGCTTTCATTTTTAAGGGTAAATTACAGTGACATTCTTTGCGTTTTACCTATGTTACTGTAACACCCGAGATTTTTAATGCATTAAAAATGCATTAAATTAAGGATTATATTAAGATAAAAAGTACAATTAAAGGAAAATATTGTATAATATTACAAAAAATTATACAGTATTAGAGCAAAGCAGTATAGAAATTAGACTGTTTAAGGTCATGTAGTATAGAATTGGATTGTGTGGACCACAATTTTGTTTTATAAAAGAAAAGAAAAAAAAAAGGAAAAAATCAAAAAATTGAGAGAAAATTCGGGACTCTCTCTCTACTTTCTCTCTCTAGATTCTCTCTCTCTCTCCTCAAAACTTGTTTGAGATTCCAGCGTCCGTTTTTGACACCTCCCACACCAATGGGAAGCTCTCGTTGAGTTGAGTCCAACGAGGTGTCGTGCCACCCAAAACGACGCCGGAGGAGGCCACACACGCCGCCCAAAGTGGCGGTGAAACCCATTTCTTCCCGACATGATTTCTCCGCCGTCCGACCACCAATCGACGTGATCTTGGTGTCTATGGACTCAGCTTGAGGAGAGGAACAAGATGGTACCAATTTTCCAGCTCAATTCTGGCTGGAAAAGCCTCGTCGGAGGAGCTCCGTCGCCGCCGTGGAGCCACCGCTGGACCCGTCGTCTCCGGCGGAGGTGTGGCACACCGCCGGTGCCAAAATGATCAGAGGGCGACGGCGAGCAAGACCCCTCGGTCAATTGCATCATTCTGCCGCCCCTAGCCGGAGATCGATCTCCCCCGTCGTGCACCACCGCAAGAGGGGTCGAGGCTGCCTATTCAGTCGCCGTGGAGCCAAATTGATGGCCCTAAAATCTTCATAGAGGTATAGGAAATGTTTTGCCTAGTTCAATTTTGAGAATTGAGCCTCGGAGGACGGAGAACGGCATCTCCGTCGTGCACCGTCGTGGGGCTAGGTGGAGCCGCCGTTCCACGCGGTGTTGAGCTGCCCCACCATAGGGGAAATGCTCAGAGTGACTTAGGGAAGGAAACGCCCAAGTCAATTGCATGGTATCTCCGCCGTAGATAGGAGATCGGAGCCGCCGGTGTTAGCCGAGAAACCCATCCTCGATTAGAGTAGATGGAGGCCAAATTGGGTGAAATTGACCCCACTAATCGACTTAGGAGGGTCAAATTAGGGGGGGTAGGCTCGAGCTCAGCCCTCAACGGAGCCAACCGCCGCCAGTCAACGCCGGTCAAAGGCCAAATTAGGATTTTGTAATCCGGACCTCTGATCGAAGATCCGAGACTGCCTCTCGACTCGTTTCGATGCTCTGAACGCAATGGTGACCTCCGCTCAAGCTAATTCCACTCCGATGAAAATCATTCGGTACCGATTGTATGCAGATCGAGGCGATTCAAACAGCAGTATCGGAGTCCAGAATGACGTTTTCAAGAATGTATGATCTCCAAGAAGCATTCTTAGCCATTCACGGTCGCTCGAGGAGCACTGCAGAGGATACTTCGCATACTGTAGATGCAGCGAGATACAACTGGATCTGCTTTGCTTGGAGTTCAAGTAAGTAGGAATCTTGCCTACAGTATGAACTGTTTTAGAATAAATTGTTTTAGATGCTTTCATAAAAATTTATGAAATGCATGATCAGTGATTGTTACACTGTTTTATGTGAGACTAGGTTTTATGACGTTACAAGGTTGACGAAAAACCCGTTAAGGGTAAAATTGTCATTATTAAAGAAACGGCTAGAGCGGAGTCGAGCACTCCGATTTAGCATAACGTTATTAGACGAAAAATGTTTCGTAATACGTTAAGTAACGTAACGGTCATATGAGATCAGAGATTTAATAAGGGATGTTTAAGTAAACAAGAGGTAACCGATGGGTTACAAAGTTAAAAGGAAATGTAACCCCGGTGGGTTACAAGGCTAATTGAAGGAAATGTAAACTGATGGTTTATAAGGTTGAGTTAAAAGAATGGTAGACCGATAGTATACTAGTCGTTAAAGGAAAGAATGATTAATGTTTACGTTTTATTATCAATCGAGTGGATTGATAATAAAGAAAGTTAATTAATGAGTCGGCTGTCGTTTGATCAGGACACAGAGGCCGACTAATGCAAGGAAAAGGAACGGAATAGAGAACGCTAGAGCATAGTTCGGGTAAGTTCAGACTTCACCTACAGCATGAAGTAAATGACTTTTAAACGCTTATTTATATAATTTGCAAATGAGTTTGCAATTATTATGCAAGTTTCTTTTAAAGTATGTTTGCATTTATTATGCAAAAAGTTTTAAAGTTCAAGAAAAAGATTTGCAATGAATTTGCAATCGTTATGTTAAAGGTTTATTTGCATATTGATATGCATAACATTTCTTAAAAGTGTAAGTTATGATTTTTAAAGTATTTAAAGTATGTTTTGCATTATGACAATGCAAAATGTTTTATAGATTAAGTTATAAGTTTCATGATGCAATTGCTATGCAATAAGTTGCATTTATTGTGCAATAAGTTTTGGAATAAAAGTTATAATTTACAAAATGTGATTGCGTTATATGATACGTTGCGATACAATAAGTTGCAATTGTGATGCAATAAATTTCAGAGTTCAAACTATGATTAGCAAAATGCGTTTGCATTTTATGTTGTATTTATTAAGCAATATGTTGCATTTGTTATGCAATAAGTGTTAGAATACAAGTTATGATTTGCAAAATATGTTTGCATTTTATGATGTATTTATTAAGCAATATGTTGTATTTGTTATGCAATAGATTTTATAGTACAAGCTATGAATTGCAAGTGTACTGCATATGATGTGATTGCATTTATAATGCTCACTAAAGTTAATAAGAAGGTAACGTAAAGATAAAAAGAAAGTGTCGTACCAGCTTCTATGTTATGAGGTAATGAAAGTAAAATTAAAATTTGACCTCTTAAATGTGAGGTACAAGACCTCAATGTTTGATGGTCTCAAGTCTTCCACAAGGGAAGCATCATGTTTATGATCTCATGATTAATGACTTGGTACGAACACTAAAGTAAAGTAAGGAAAAAGGAAGGTTATAAGATAAAGAAAGTTAAGAAACAAGAATAAAGGTTGAGAAAGAAAGGAATATTTAAGTTTATAGAATGTTCATAAAATGCTCATAATTGAAGTTAATAATTGAGCATAAATGGAGTCATGCATTCTGATGTTATTTGAATGCTTTTTTATGAAATGTTTATATGTTATGTTATGGAAAACATTCAGAGAAATGTTTTATGACAAATGTTTATGAAAAACATTTTCATGTTTTCAAGAGACGGTTTATGAACGACGTTTTAAGATAACCGTTCAAGAAATGTTTTACGAAAAACGTTTATGCAAAATGTTTCAGAAACGTTTTACGAAAAACGTTATGCAAAACGTTTTAGAAATGTTTTATAGAAAACGTTTATGAAAAACGTTTTTAGAAATGTTTAAGGAAAACGTTTATGAAAAATATTTCATAAATTTTTATGAAAAACGTTCATGAAGAACATTTCAAGAGAAAGGTTTTCATGAGAAAAGTTTTTAAAGCATGTTTAAATGCTTTGTAAGAATATGTTTGAACTTGCTGAGCGAAAGCTCATTAAAAGTTTTTCATGCTGTAGGTAATTTATGGGTGACCAATAGGACCCGCTAGAAGAGCTGGGTGCTGCGGAGGACAGATGCGAAAATTTGGGTATGGATACCATCACTGTTTGCTTCCGCTATGCAAAGAAAATATTTTCCATTGTTAATGTAGTGTTTGTGAAGTTTTAAGAAAATCATAGTTTTATGAATAGTATTTAAAGTTTTAAGATACAGTTTATGAACTGTTTTATGTAATTATAAGGTAAAGTTTTAAACTATGATTTAATAATTGTTTCTTATTAAGTTTTAAGAAACGATTTGAAATGATTTTAAGGGCAAGTGTTGAGTGAGGTCTCAACTTAAATGCGACAGAGGTCGCATCAGTTTTAAAGAACGTTTAAGAAAAAAAAAATTTTATTTCAGTATTTTTCTTACTAAGTAAGTAAGATTACTGTTTACGAAACGATGTTTAAGTAAGTAAAGTGACTGCCCGAAAAGGCGGGTTGTCACAGTTACAATGACACCCCTAGGACCAAAACTAATCACACTAACATCCCCAGACTTAACTCTATTAGATTTTTGTTTGAAAACACCAAAATGCCACATTTAAATTAATGATTGATCTACAAAATTAAATCCTAACCTTTGATTTTAAATAAAAAACCCTAAAAGACTAACCAGACAAACAAGGCCCAAAAACTCCCTCCCCTCCTCCCTCCTTCCTCCTCCCTCTGCCCAACTACCCCATCCCTCCACGACCTTCCTCCAATCGCTGCAGCTCACTCCAATAGCCATTGCTCCACCTGTCACAACTCCATATGTCGCTAGTCTTGCCACAGAGAAGTCGTCTCCAACTCCCGCCGTCGTCTCCAACTCCCGCCGTCGTCTCCAACCCCTCATACCACCCACCACACTGTAACCATGACGGGACCCTTGCCCATGGACCACCGAAGCCCCTTCCCCTTCACATCAGCCCCTCTTTTGTCACGACTCCTAACCATCGCGTCCAACCCACCCCCTATCTTAGTCCACAGCAATGCCTTCTGCACCACCCGTTGCAAACCCCCACTCACATATAAGAAAAGAAAAAGCCCTATGAGAAAAAAAAAATCCCTATGAGAAGACATAAGAAAAAAAAAAGCCCTCAAATGAGAAAGAAAAAAAATCATAGAACAAAAACAAAAGAAAATTCATAACCATATGAGAACACATAATTTTACTCCATACATATATATATATATATATATATGTATATAAATGCATGCATGTAGATAAATTGAGTAGTTTTCTAGTTCATCAAACTACTGAAATACTTCCAACTTCTAAATATTCGCCATTTTTTGTTAGACCAATCGGTTCGACCCCTTTCCTTATCTATTAATTGATACTAAATAAGTACCGTCTTTACTTTTTAAAAACATCATTTCTTGTCAAGAAGATACGCCATATTATGTACAATATCGTACAATCTACAACATTAACAACAATACTACTCAAGTCAATATTTCATGTAAGAAGGATTTAGAAGTTGTTTTGTCAAAATTAAAAAAAAAAAAAAGTATCAAACTATCGCCTATTAAAGAGTTGAAGAACCACAATTGCAAATTACTTAAAAAAAAAAAAATTAAGTCCAATTACAATTTGAGAGGGGGCTTAAGCTGCATCACTGGTAGGTGGCTTCTCCAACGCTGTCTACAGGGTTGCCGGCGGGTGTCATCCTCCTAGGACCACCAAACGCATCTTCGTCGTCTGTCCTATTTTTCTCCCGAGACAACACCATATCTATTGATGGCTACGTGGATTGTGGATTGTGGCCACTACCATTTGTTTAGTATGTGGAGATGAAATTAATAAAAAGAGAAACGACATCGTCTTACCAAGAAGTAAGGGATTGAGAAAGTATCTGTACCAGACAGAGTCGGAGGAAAAGATGAAGGTGTATTTTGATACAGCATTAGATTTCCTACCCAAAATAGATGGTGTAGCATTTGAATCCAAAATAACGATACACCTTTTAAATTGACCTGTAACGTATCATGTGTCTAATTTACACAAAGTTCCCCCTTTACGTAAGAACCAAAATCGAAAGCTGAAAACTTGCATTAAAAAGAAAAATCGAAAAGTGGAAAAGGCAAGGAATCAAACTGGTTTGACCGCTTACTTGGAAAATGAAGCCAAACTCTGTTAATTTCCTTTTACCCAAAAGTGGGATTCCACATCCAACTAGCTGCATCAGTCAGTATTGTGGTCTTCGAGGACTCGCTAAGACTGTTAAAACATACTATATACAGATATATATATATATATATAGTTATTCAATATGTAATTATATTAAGAAAATATCTGTGTGAGTATGCATAAGCTTGTTCTTACTGTATAAATATATAGTGTCTAACTAGTCATATTATATTATATTATTTAATAGTTTAAAATATTTTTTAATAATATTCTTATACTTATTTATTAAATAATATGACAAATTATAATTAATTAGATAATATTTAAGATTAAAAAATACACAGATAATTTAAAGTCATATCTTCTAATGGTCATCAAACAAGTACAAAGGCAAAGACTGTGTCCTCCCTCTCTCTCTCTTCTCTCTCTCTCGTCCTTTAGCTTTTCATAACACGTGAAACCATAAGAATTCCACAGTGTCACATAAAAGAGAAAATGAATCTCAGACTCATGAAAAAGCTCTGCAGCTACATTTTTACTGTTTCTTTGGATTCTTGTGACACATTAAAAATTTCCCCTTCTCCCTCTGCTCTCTCTTGCTCTGTCCCTGTTATGTCCATTACTGCAACATTATTTGCATAGTTTTTCTCAATGCCCTGACACCACCCCATTAGTCATTTCGCATGCTTTGCTTTCGCAGTTATGTTGGAGCAACTTGAGCTGATAGTACTGATCAATTTTCATAGCAACAATACAACACACATTTTCATCTCTTTCTCTCTCTCTCTCTCTTGTCTTTTTACTCAATCCTTTCATCAGTTACAGTTATAAAATAGTGAAGCAACATAGAGGGATTAATGTCTTTCATGTTTCTCCTTATTCATTCAAGTACCAACTTCCATGGCTAAGAAAAGTGGGACTACTACTTCTTGGTTGACAGCGGTAAAAAGGGCATTTAGGTCTCCCACTAAGGAGAGCGAGAAAAATAGTTGCAGAAGAAGAGACGACAATCATGAACATGAAGATGAAGAGAAGGTATTTTTATGATATGGTGCTGATTTATATACAATAGTAACATATACAATATAAGATGTGTTGTTACATTTTTTTTCGAGTGACAATTTAGTTGAGATGCAAATTTTTGTCCTGATACTAGTTGTGCATTCTCGTCAGTTTATTCAAAAGAAAAATGATCATATATTTTCTATCATTATGATCAACAATCTTGTCTTATTATTTTTGGATTTGTGGTGCAGAAGGGAGAAAGGAGAAGATGGCTTTTCCGAAGGCTGCCTGCTGTTCATGTTCAGCAATGTGACCCGAAGACAAACACAAATGATCATGATGATCACGTAGAAACCAAAGAAATAAGCCCTGTACTTTTGGCCGCTGCAGATCAGCAAAGGCATGCAATTGCCGTGGCAACAGCCACCGCGGCGGCTGCGGAAGCTGCTGCGGTTACTGCCCAAGCTGCAGTGGAGATAGTTAGGCTCAGTTGGCCGCGGCCAGTTTCCTGTTTTGTTAGAGAACATTATGCTGTTATAGTCATTCAAACTGCCTTTAGAGGATACTTGGTGAGTTCTATAAATGAAAAAGTACTAGACTCCAAAATAGTTAAAAATTAAAAATTTTAAAAAATAAAAGATAAACAATAACAATTAAAAAAAAAGAAAAAGAAAGGAAAAGACTGCTATTTTGAGCGAACTCTGTGTGAGTAGTTAATATTTGTGAATTGTGGGATTTTCATTGTTTGATTTTTGATATGATTTTTATGCACCTACCACTTATTTTGTGTCAGTCAGTAGTGGTTTATACCACTTTTTTAGTTATAAATAGTATAAAACTCTCACATATTAAAGTAATAATAAAAAAATCGCTACAACATAAAGCTCTCATATATTATAGTAAAAACAGTTCTAACTAACGGTTTCCACCGTTATGCCAAAGACCCTATTAATAAGTTTTTTTGTTGTTTGATTATGATATAATTTGATATAACCTTACTAACATAAATTCTACTTTCATCTTTTATTCTTTTCTTTCTCTCTCTCTCTCTTTTTCTAGATTTTTATTGTTAAATTATAATACTACAGGATCACTAATTTGGAGTAACTAATTAAACCTACCACATTATAAACCCAATTATCTTAATTAAACCACATATGTTATTTTTTTCCTTTCCTTTATGTGAGTTTGAGTTTTATTAAGGCAAGGAGAGCTCTACGTGCACTAAAGGGGATAGTGAAACTCCAAGCATTAGTGAGAGGACAAAATGTGAGAAAGCAAGCGAAGCTAACACTGAAATGCATGCAAGCATTGGTTAGAGTACAAGATCGTGTAAGCCATCAACGAGCAAGGCTTTCACTTGAAGGCAGAAGGAAGTCAATGCTTGCTGAAATCAACACCTTCTGGGATTCAGCTTATCTTCAGGATATTTGCAACCGAGTATCGCTGGTAAGCAATCTTAACTAAGATATACCAGTTTGCGATTTAGATCATCTGTCCAATTTCAGTGTTTTTGGTGTTTGTATATAATTATATCTAACTAATCATATTACGACAGGTTATTTGAAAAAGTTGTGGCATAATCTATTTGGTTAAATATGAGTAATAATAATAAATGGATTTATTAATTATGTGTTTATCATAGTCGGGAGAGACAAGCCGTGGTGTGGGATGTGATTGGAATGATTGCCCACAAACAAGCGAGGAGATTGAAGCCAAGCTGCAGAGTAGAAAGGAAGCTGCTTTGAAGCGTGAAAAGGCTCTTGCTTATGCTTTCTCTAATCAGGTTTTCTAATTTTCTGGCAATTCTCTTTTGTTTATTTATTTGTTTAGTAATGCATTTTTCATTTTAATTTCAACGACCAAATTATAACAAGGTGCAGGAAACTTCAGTACATGATAAAATCAAAAGTACAATATATTGCTGTTAGGTGCACATTATATGAATGTCATGTATTTTATAGGAAGAACAACGAGGGCAACTAGTTAGTTGTAAGTCCCTTTACTCTTGCTTAACTCTACTTGAAAGTGGTGGCATTTTCTCTCCCCTTGTATCAAAAAAAATTATTTTAACTTTGGACAAAACAAAAGGATATCACGTTTATTATATATAAATGGATATATTTATAACTAGTATTGTTATTTTTAACCGAGTGATAAGAAATTAAATTTTTATCACGTCATATTGTCAGTTGTTGCTAAATATATCCTTACTAAACTTGTAACTATTGAAAAGATTCCACTGAATACAAATCTATAATATATATATATATATATATATTTATGGTATTATGGAAATCCTATAACACAAGACCTCTAGAGTGTGACTATATGATAAGAAGTTAATCATTTCCAAACTATGTACCCTTTCTCAATTGTAGATATGGAGAGCCCGCAGGAACCCATCAGCCGGGAATGAAGAAGGGCTAGAAGAGAGAACCAAATGGCTTGACCCATGGATGGCCACAAAACAATGGGAAATGGAATACAACACAACAACTAACGATAATAATCAGAGAAGAGACTCCAACATCAGAACTGTTGAAATGGACACTTCCACGCCCCACTCTTCCTACTCAACGTCCAACGCTAGAAGATCATACCACTCCCAAAAGGCCCACACAAAAGGGCCACATTCCGGCCCAAACATCCCTTCCTTTCCCATCCACAAAGCCCAATACAATGTCTACTCACCCTTGAGCGTGACACCCTCTCCCTCAAAACCGAAGTCTTTGAAGGTCCGTTCAGCCAGCCCAAGGTGCCCAAAGGAGGAGAGATGTTACTCTGCGACGCACACCCCAAGCTTAGGGAGTAACAACACTAGTGGTAGTTCCGCGTGTCGTTACGGGATGGGCTCGAGTGGGCCAGTGGTGCCCAACTACATGGCGGCCACAGAGTCTACAAAGGCCCGGGCCCGGCCCAATAGCACGCCCAGACAAAGGCCCTCCACGCCCGAGAGAGAGCAGTACCACAACTCACGGGGAGGAGGTGCCAAGAAACGGCTTTCTTACAATCATGTCGTTCTTGAGCCACACGACAACAACAACAGCGGTGTTGGAATCGGGTGTGGCAGTACTTTTGCGCAGCACTTGAGGAGCCCTAGCTTCAAGAGCTTGCAAAATGGGTATTATTACTATTATAATAATCATGGTAATAATTTGGAGAATTTGTCATGTTATGCGGAGAGCATTGTTGGGAGAGACGTTTACCTTGTTCAACCAGTGACCTCACATGGTTAAAGTGAGGAAAAAAGGAAGATAATAAAATTAATATCTCCGCTTCAATGCCACGTTAACTTTTTTTTTTTTTTGGAGGAGGAGAATAGATTTGAGTAGGAAATCACGAGAAGTGATGAGAATGATGTTGTGGACTTGTGGGGTTTTATTTTTATTTTTATTTTTTGGGTGTTGTTTTGAATTGTTATGAAGCTGTTTTCCTAGATGATATGAGCAGTGAGTTTGGGTTGTCTTTTTTTTTTTTTTTTGTTTGATAGAAAAGTATTGGTTGTCTTATTTTGTCAATATATTTGTATTTAATGCTTGTATTGCTATTCTCAATAAATATATCTTGGATTTCATGCATGTAATTTAGCTAAGAGATTACATGGTCCACCGTTTGCATTCACGTGTCATAAAATGCTAATAATATAGGGATGATAACAACCTAGTATATATAGTAGCAGTCTTTGTCGTGAAATATAGTACTCATAATTTTCTTTTACAAAAAAAAACAAAATGTAAAATCTTTATTCCTGATAGGGGAAATACAATAGTCCTGCTAGAAAGTTCTTTAATTCTTGAAGGGGAAATACAATAGTCCTGCTAGAAAGTTCTTTAATTCTTGAAGGTGTTATTGTTATCATTTATACAAACAAAAGACTATAAATTCAGTATTTAATAGCACTAAGAATTGAAGATTTGGTATCCCTGCAAAAAATAAAGTTCATTTGAGACATAATAAATTCTTAAGGGGGTTCATAGGCAAGCTCGGATGAAAAGTGACACAAAAATGAAAATGAAAGATAAAAGAACCGACTGCAAGATCCGGTCATATGTAAAGACAACAAAAATAAAAAAAGCAATAAAAGGAAAACAGAAAGAAAAGGGCATTAGAATTTTTGTTTCCTTTGCCTCCTTAAAAAGTCAAAGGCTCCACAATCATTAGCAAACATAACCCTCAAATCATTCATAATTGCCCAAAAAGAAACCTTTTGATGATTAATCACCATCTCAAGATGAGCTTCTAGAGGATGTTGTTGTTGTAGTAGTTGTTGTTGTTCTAGTGGAACCAGCCATCCCAAGGCACAAGGCTTCAGCCAAGGGCCCACCAGGTTGTTGTTGTGGTGAAGTTGACCCAACATTCCATGACACTGCATTATTGCTCATCCATTGAGACTTGAACAAGAAATCTCCTTCAATCCCAAAACCCATATGGGAATTCTCAGTACTCTCTTCACCAGTAGTCCCATTCCCACCTTGCATTGACAGGGTAAGAGATGAATAGGGAAGAACTTTGTCGTTTGAAGGAACGACACTGTAGTTGTGGTCTCTCTCTGCCATGGACCAAGCGTCAATAAAATGCCTTGTTTGCTGGCTAGGTACCAATTTGGATTCAATCAATGAGCTGCCAAACTGCTCATCTAGCCCCCCTTGAGATTGGTTGTTATTATTATTATAAAAATCAAAGGCTCTTTCTTCACTTTGTGGCTTTGTAAAATCCGCTGTTGTTGTCCTTGATTTGACGTGCACAACTTGGTGCCACTCTTGGCTTGAAATGGCAGCTTCTTCACCTTTCATGAACCACTCGAAGCCCCTAAAATTCACACAATCAACGACAAAAATGGCACATCAATTTACACAAGAAACACAGAAAACAAGAAAGACCCACATCATCAATAATCAAAAGACAATGAATGGAACAAGCAAAAGGAATTAATTAATAATAAATGTTTACCTGGTTTGGTCATGTGATGTGGAGGAATATGGAGGTAATTGTCGTTTTTCTCTTTGGCCTCGGAAATTAGACGACTTTGGATATGGAAAGCTAGTGTTGTTGGTGTAGGTGTTGGTGAAGAAGTGGGAATGTAGTTGTTGATGTTGTTCCACAGGCTTTCTTGAACGGGGACGACTCTTGTGAGAGTGTCGTTCGCAGTACTTCTGGTCAGGGACAACGTTCCTTGAGCATCTCCATTTCTTTCCATCTGTTCTTCTACACCTCCATGGTTCTGTGTCCGAGCTATTTGGCAGCAACCCCAACTCCAAACACCCTTTAGACCCTTCAAAAAATAAAAATAAAAATAATTTTTTTATTCTAAACCCAAAAAAAAATTGAAAAATAACAGGTGGGTAATACAAGAAAAGAATTTTTACGATTGGAGTGGTGCAAGAGAGGCAAATTTGGAGAGGTCTTGGAAATGGGTATGAGTAATTGAGGAGGGACAGGGAGAGAGGCCATCATGTATTTGTAAATCACGGTCTGTCTCTCAAGCTCTTGCCTTTGAGCTGCTGTGAAATTAGGCACTCTCACATTTGCATTCACCATAACTCCTGAAACAAAAAAAAAAAAAAAATTCAAACTCAAAGTAATAATATTAAAAAAAAAAGAAATAAGACATTTTTTTATTAAAAAAGATTTACCAGAGGAATTGTGGGACGTTAAGGTTTCAGAGCAAGGCAATGGCATGAGGAATGAGGCAGAATCAGTAGTAGCACCGACAACATCGTATATATCACTCATGGAAGCAACAACAACTTGGTTGTTGTTGTTGTTGCAGAGAAAGGGTCCACTACAAGCGTCACTACCTTCACAACCATGTTCTTCACCACCAAAACCTCCACTACCGCTGAGAAGAGTAGGCTGCTCATCGTCATCGTCATCATGATGATTACCATAATGATGATCACGAAAATGATGATGATGATGGGTTGTATTTATCATCATCATTTTCTTGCTGTTGCTTGTCGTTTGCATCTTCAAATCCAACCCAACATCGCAGCACTCTTTTTCCACTGCTTCCTTCTCTGAAGCCACAAACCCAATTCTTGTCCCCATGAAAATCAACCCAAAAAAAAAAACTTTAATAATAACCCAAAAAAAAAAGCTACCTTTCCCACTACCCAATCCAACCCCAAAACAAAAAAACTTCAAAAGGGCAAAAAAGAAACCAAATAAAAAAAAAATAAAAACACAGCCTTAATTACAACCCACGCCAGCTATTCCACACTCCTTGACAAGTTTGGCTTCTTTCTCACTCCAAAACCACCATAACACTCTCTCTCTCCTCTTATTTCTTTTTTTTTTTCTCTCTCTGTGTTGAGTTTTGAGTTTGAATTTTCTGAAGTAATTGAGTTTTTTTTTTTTTTGGGGGGGGGGGGTGTGTGTGGTTATGGAGAGGCGGTGCCGCCATTTTTAGCCATGCGTTTTTGCTTTTGCTTCCTTAGCTTCCAACATTCGTTCCTCAAGAGGAATACAGACAAAAATTTTAAAAAACAAAATTATTAAAAAAAACAGTACAGTATTATACCACACCACCCAAGATCAGGAGGCCCACACCCACTCCACTCTTTCTTTTTTTTGACGTTTTCTTCACGTCAAGAATCTTAACAGTGTCAAGACGTTGTGTCCGGTTTGACTTTTTGGGCCCAAAAAAATGCACTTCTTCACCTTACATTTACAGTCGGTTTGAGAGAACAATTTCAACCTTTTTTTTTTCTATGGTTTAATTTTTTTTAGCTTAAATTTTATAAAAAAACATTATAATAAATATAGTTTAAACCACAAAAAAAGTTTAAACTTTAGTCTTCAAAATAGGCTAGTCTATTAGTATTATACATTTTTAAACTATTAGATTTCATCAAAATTATTTTTTTATAGATTTAACAACAAAAATACAGACATCTAATGGTAAGTTTTTCAGTTCCTCCTTAAAAATTCATGAAAAAGACAATTTTTATGATAAAAAAAGTAATTTTATTTTATTGATAAAATATAAATATATTAACTATTAAATTTTTTTAACTATTGAATTTATAATTAAAATTTATTTAATATTATATTTTATAAATTTTTAACATAAATAACCATAAATCATTCTGACAGATAAACATGATGTATTATACTATCAAGTAAAACTGTTTTCAACACGAATAGAGTGCTCAATTGGTCGTGACTTTGTGATGATAGTGGCAGGGTTTCATGGACTCGGGGCAAGTTTTTTCTTTTGACTAGGTTGACTGACAGTCTCCGTCAAGAACATCACTTCACGTTTCATTTTTTTTTCCTTCCGTTAAAACTACATTTGTCAAAGCATTTGCCAACAAAACGAATAAGAAAGAAAAAAAAATTTGTCATTGGGAAACGTGATGCGGGCCCACTTTTTGGTTTTGTGTGAGGATGTGGGGGGACCAAAACCAAAAGGGGCAGTAAGCAACCAATTTTTCTCTCTTTTGGTCCCGATTAAATTAACAATATATTTTTTTTTTCCTTCCAACAGTAATAAGTGAGAACCAACCACAAAAACAAGATTTCGACCCCCCACAATTTGATGAATTTAGCTTGATTTGGAGAATGTTAACCAATTGGGGTTTCAAAGGAAAAAAAAATTAAATCAGATGGTTCTTCAACTCTTTAATAGTTAATATTTTAATCATTTTTTTAAATTTTAATATATTAACCTTTAAACTTTTAAAGCCTTAACAATTAAGCCTTTTTACAAAAATTCGTTCAAAACTCTTTGAAAAAATGCACGTGCACATCATGCGAGGAGATTGCAATTACTAAAATGTCCCGTTCATCTTAACTTAAGCAAATAAGAAAAAAGAAAAAAGACGAAGAACCTTCAAAACAAAGCCGTCGCAATCTGTCGGAAGCCCAGCCCAAAGCCTCTCCTTCGAGCTTCCTTCCATCGCATAACGGGATTTTAAAAAGTAACTTTAAGAAAAATTAATTTTAGATAAATAATTTTTTTGACAGTATTTTAATGTAGAAAAACATATTTTTTATACATAAAAATTATTTCAGTTTTTTTCTTTTCATTCTGTTGAGGTTCATCATTTTATTACAGTTATTTTTATTCTTTTTTAAAAAAAAAACTGAGACAATTTACCTAATTAAAAAAACGTATTTTTTTTGTAAAAAAAAAAGTCATTTCTTCAATTAAGATTTTTTTTACCCTTTTGTCAAATTCTTTCCACAACAGGAGATTTTTAAAAATGACTGTTTGAGAAAATTTTTTTTGATCAATGACTTTTTTTTAAACAATTTTTGACATTAAAAAAAAATTTTAAACATTAAAAGGTTTCAGTTTTTTTTTTCATCCTATTGAAGTTTTTATCATGTAATAATTTTTCTTATTTTTTTTAAAAAATTAAGATAATTTATCCATAAAAAAAATGTGTTTTTCGATCAAAAAAAAAAAAAAAAGTCATTTACTCTATTCAAATTTTTTTTTGCCCTTTCTTCAAAATCTTCCTCCCACAAGGGATGTCCCAAAACCGTGTGAGACGTGTCCTAGATCGGCAGTGATAGCCAACAGCAAGATCCTCACCATTGACTGCTCCATCATGCTCTTGCCTTCCTCGCCAAGCTTTCCTCCATCTGCGATGCCAACATCTACTTCAATTACCAGCTTTCTGGTAGCTTCCAACAAATAAAAAAAGAAAAGAAAAAAGAAAATCGATAGCTTAGCTTGTGATTTGGGTCCCCTTCTCAAATGTCAAATATCCCTCTTCATTTGCACAGTTGGGAATCTACATAAATCAAATACATACATACATATGGGGAATTGGGTCTAATTGATTTGGGGAATTAGGGCTCACATTTTGTTCCCCTGCAAAACCCAAATACAGATAGAAAGAGACTCCAGCCAAAACAGATCTGCCGTCAAACCTCTCTCACCGCCAGTGAGCCCCGCCGCACCACCGCCAACCACTTTATCTTTCTTTCTTTTTTCCTCTGCATTTTTGGGTTTTGTGTTTCATGGTTAGACTCTTTTAGTCTATTTTTGGTTGTTTTTGGACTGGTTGGGAACACAATTTCTTTTGTGCTGTTGAGTTGAACCTTTTTTTTTTGTTGACAAACTGGTTGAGTTGGGTTTTTAGCTTGTTGAGTTGTAGCTTTTTGTCTTATTGAGTTGCAGAATTCTCTTTGAGTAACGGAGTTATTGTTGAGTTTCAGATTTGTCGATATCCCCTCTCGCTTGCCCTCTCTGGCTTATCTTTTAAGCATGATCATGGGGATGTTTTTGAAGGATTTTGTTGCTGTGTGGTATACTAGAATTTTGTAGCAGCTCCGGCCTTAAATTTTTTTCCCAATAGTTTTAATTTGTTTTCTTATTTTTATAATTAAAATTTTGTTAATTTACTAAAATATCCTTCTATGTTTAATCATAAACATTTAACGGAATTTGGTGGAAATGACTTAAATATTAAGTTCTTTCGTCTCAATAGATAATTTTTTCTCTTTTTTTATATAAAAAAATATTCAAAGACTTGTTTGTTAAAATTAAAAAAAAAACTAAAGTATCATCTATTAAAACATCAAGAGGCTATCAATGCAAATTACTAATAAAAAAAAACTTTCTATTTTCCTCTTTACCTAGAATGTTGTGCGAGTTTAATACAAATGATATAAAACTAATAATTGGATTACGGTGATCTGTTATCTAGGTGGATCAATAACGTATAGGCGTACAATGTATGTCTGTGTGATGTTGACCAGTGGAAATTGTATTGGAGTTAACTTAGGCAAGCCCATGTTTCCTACATGTCAGTACTACTAGTGGTTGCCAGCTGAGCGTGGAAGACATATTTAGCATGTCATGCATGAATGATGGAAATGGTTTCGAGTATTATAGATTTTTTATGTTGGGCCCATTTTCCAATTTTCATGTGATATTAAATACAGTCTTATATTTTTAGGTATGGAATTTGATTGAGTCTTTCATTTTCATTACCTTTGGAATTTGTTAGAAAATTGAAATTCAAATTGACTCACTTTCTAGTGTTACAATTATCAATTAAGGCTTAGTTTACCGTCTAATCACTTGTGTTTGGAAGAATTGATGATTGAACATGTCAAGGTTGGTCATCCCAATAGCTTGCTTGGCACCTACTTTTGAAACCACAATTCTAAACGTTCACAATAAAAAATTCTTAACAGCTATAATATAAAGTGAAAAAATAAGTATAAAACTTTCAATAACTATAATGTTTTAAATCAACATTAGCTCTAATTATGTGTGACACCCGTTATTCTCCTAACGGGTATTGAGGTAATTAAATTAATTTTTAATGTATAAAAAAATTGCTTCATTTAAATTTATTTTATAATATTTATTTTTATCTATTTTTAAGTTTTCTAAAATTCTCCTATATTTATTTAGTATGATTACTAAAAAGCCTTAGAACTTCTAATAAATCTCAAAAATGTCATATTGGCATTATGTGTGTTAAAGTCTTTAGATGAGACATAAGGATATCTTTTCCAACTACTCTTGACCCTCATTTTCTTTATTTCCTCCGTGACATGCTTCAACATGTCTCCTCTATAATTGTTTCTATCACTTCTCTTCAAAGACTTCATCTTTTCTTCCTTTCTCTTCCACGGTTCCCACACTCTTCTTCTCATTTCTTTGCTGAAGCAAAATACTTAGAGAACTTCTTCAAGGCAGCCATAAAAATCAGCCACCATCACCTCCATTTGAGCAAGAATTTCAGTCATACCGAACTAAAGGAACCTGTTTTGAAGCCATTTCAAGCTTCCAACTAACCATAATCTGAGGTTAGAATCTTATGAACAAATTTAGTCTTTCATTTATAAATTTTCTTTTATACTAAAGGATTATTCAAATTTGCGTTCTTAAACCTAAGTATATGTTTGTTGCTATTTTGGAGCATATGTATGAAGTCTAAGTGTATATGCCCTAGACAGAAAATTTATATTGTTAAACTTTATAATACCTCTATGGGCAGTGGTTATTTCTTGAAATTCTAAGATTAAATTAAAATAAATTTTATGAATGTAGTTGTATGTTGTGCTTTAGTTTTAATTGTCCTTATGCACGCCTTAGGATCAAGGGAGTATGGAGCTAACGTTAATTGATTCCAGGATTAAGAGACTGTTGATAAGCTTGAAAGGTAGGGATTCTATTACTCATCTTTTGTGAGGTTTTTATAGAATTAAAATTGATTGTTTTGCCGCAATATATATATATCTATGTTGAACTGATATTATATGTGTATCACATATGAAACTATGACATGGACTCGTCTTGTATTGTACGGCGAGGAACATAATGAATTGACACATGTTATAAATTGAGAAGCATGGTTAGGAAAATTAACTCTATTAATAATGATTTAATATAGAGAAATTGTGAGACATGAAAAGGGCGACGGTTACGTCCTTGGGCATGAATACCCTAAAAGGTAAAGTAGGGGGAAGGCGATGACGCTTCCTTGGGTTGAAAGTCCCAGAACACACTGTACAGGAATCGATTTGGTGAGGACTCGGGGCTTGATGTCCCCTCACCGGAACACCCTTGGAATGTTTATAGGGTGATCAAGTGCGCCCATTTGGGTTTCGATGAGTTGAGTGATACTCAATTTAACATGGATACCTAGGAACAATGATGATTGGTAATATTTGTATAAATGTGTAATTATGACACTTGGTAATGATTATCTACGGTATCCATAAGATGTGATCATAATAAACCTCATAATCTGAAATATGATGTGACTTACTAACCATGCAGATTTTAATGTGGTAATGATAGAGGTGAGTAATGGCTTTCTCTACTGAGCATAGTGTTGCTCATTCCCTTATGTTTATATCTTTTCAGGACTCACTAAGTGTGAGGTGGCTACGAGAAATATAGTTGAGGACGTGATGTAGCTATATTACATTGGGACTGCTTCAATTGTTGAGAATGTTTTTCATGATAATGTAAGCATCAATTGTTACTTTCTGTGACTGTATTACAATGTGTTGAGGGATAAAATGATGATGACAACAGTTTATATTATTAAATTTAAGGTGCTACATTAAAACTGTGGTTTAATTGTCGTTTATATTTTTATTTTTGAGTTGAGAGTTTTCATTTAAGTCCCGGGCAAATTTTATTTTTAAGGTTTTACTTTTATTATTTATTTTTATTTTATCTCATTAAAAACTGTTAACCCCCATATAGGGGCGTTACAGAATTTTTGGTATCAGAGCCTAGGTTCGGTTAACCTAGGGAGTGTAGCACCACTTTAAAAAATATTTTTGAGATGGTTTTGAAGTTGAATTTTCATTGTCATCATCAAAATGAACCTTCACATTGATTTATACAGTCTAGAAGGATGTAACATGGAAAGGCCATAGAATGAAAATATCAATAATTATATGAGTACAATAATTATATAGAAGGAAAGTATTAATAGTTATAAGGGAATGATAATTATATGGAATGAGTTTATAAGTAGAATGCTTATGAGAGATTCGTATAATATTTGGATCTATAAGCATATTTAATTCGTATAAACGATGAGAAATTCGTATAGATACGAGGATTTAAGAGCCTTTTGTCTCGTGAAAAACAATAAGAAATATAAGGCTTGATTTATTGATTTTAAAGTTTGACATAGATATGCCAAATTTTTCGTAATTGATTCAAACCTAAGTAATGATTATGTGTGGATTCGATGGAGCACATAAGTGTCAATATCTTTTCTTAAAAGTTCTATTTATTTGAGGAATATGATATAAGTTGGGAATCATGGTATTGAATCTTGAGAGAGATAAATGTTAGACTTTTGGTCTGTTGAGACTGTGTAAAGTCTAGAATGCATGAATCTCAAAATTGAAATATTTTGTTACGTACATTGTATTTAAGTGTATCAGTGAATCTTTTGGTTACCTAAGGTTTTGTTATATGAGGAAATTATATATTGTATAAGTAGAATTGTGGGGATTGTAGATGTTCTTAAGTAGTAACATCTAGTGTCTTTGCTCATTGATATGGTCTATGTTGGAAGACGTAAATCGTATTGATTTCAAGGTTAGTCGCATTCTAAACCCTTGGTAGTAATGATGATGAATCCATTGATAGATGTTAAGTATTATGAATAACAGATGGGTGTATGCATTGTTCAATAAGGTTTTGATTAAAACAAAATCATTTGAGTTGTTGGAAGATTGTGTTGTTATGAAATGATTTTAAATATCATTCAGGAAGATCCTTGTTGTCGTTAAATTAGATTTGTTGTTTATAGTTAACTTTATCTATAGTGGGCTTTGAATTGGGTTTAAGATTCATACGAATTGGTTTTCAATTTTATGTTTGTTATTTAACTTGTTCTAAATGTGTTAAGGCCCGAAACAACCTGACCATTTTCAACTTAGAACATTTGGGCCTAGTTCAAATCTTAAATCAGTTTGATTCACACTGTCTCTCCCACGTGGTCTCTATACGTGTCATATACAGTGGTTTAATCATTGTTTATATATACGTTTACTGTGCATAGGAGCTTATTTCTCCGAGTTCACTTTTTCTCTCTTAATTTGTTATTTTCTCTCTAAATCGCAAATCCTCTTCTTTTTCATTAAAAATTCTTCTTTTTCTCTAAAAGAAGAAGGAATTCTAGGATTCTGCAATTTACTATCTTAATTTTTCCTTTCTATTTACTTTTCTTTCATCTCATCATGGACCCAAAGTACCAACACCTGAGAAAGTATTTCCCATCACTCTCCCAAAAGATTCTCAGAAAGAAATACAAGGCTAGAATTACTCGGTTGTGGATTCTTATGCGTTTTGGTATCCCTTGTGATGTGAGAATGTTAATAGAGGGGAAAATCCGTCCGAGTGACTTTAGTCAAGATGTCGGTTTACCAGGAACAGGTACCAGTCGTAGTGCAATGAAAAGAAGAGCTCGTGCCATCGTGATCACTTGTAACAAATGTGGAAGACAAAATTGTAACGGTAAATGTACTTCACCTGGTTATATGTCTACGAATAGAGAGGATAAAATAAGGTTTTGTAGGGATGGACTTTCAAAGGAGAACTTGGATAGCATCCATCCTCCTCTCCACGGTCACCCTAGTGGATATGTTCAAGGAGCTATTTTTAAACTCTGGCCTAAATTTTATACAGAAAGACAACGCCTCAGGAATATGGTATTTCTAGATCCTGTTTGTCAAGCCATAAGAAAACTGGATAGGGAATAAGTCATCGCTCTATAAAGGTTATTTAGTCTTTACTTATTTGAAGCAGTTTTAGCTGATGTTCAACAGTTTGTGTTTTTCTTTTACTCAGAATATTTGCTTTTGTGTTTGAAATAATTGTGATTATTAGATTGATACAGTAAGTGTTAATATCTTATTTAATTTATGATTTTCTTAAATATATATATAATAAAATATATTATCTTATCATACACGTTACATACGGTACAGTAATATGTTTGAATTTTGAAAAGCTTATCCAGATATTTCAAGATTGTGTCTCAAATTTCAAAAGTTCTACAATATTTGTCGTTTATATTAAATTTCTAGACTTGGTGTATATTTGTCAAAAAGTCTACAGTTGTGTCATGAGGGTCTTCTGTCAAATTGTTCTCAATTGTCAAAAGTTATACAATTAGAGTCTAATCTTTTTCAAAAAGTGAATCAGATTTTCTGTAAACTATCAATCACCTTATCTTACTTTCTTATCCGCACAAGATTTTGTTTAAATCTTTGGATTACCTTTTCATTACCTACTCGTCTATCTCTTTAGCCCTTTTTGTATATTTCTCATCTTTAAAATCTCATGTAGAACCCGAAGTCTAAGTGGAGCAGACATTAAGCAACCACTTCTATAAACCAAATATGTCTACCTCCCAGTCCACGAAGAAAATAAAGAATGTCTGTGTCTTTTGTGGTTCCAGCCTTGGAAAAGATAAAGCTTATTTAGAAGCTGCAAATCACTTAGGGCAAGTCCTAGCACACAAGAAGATTAACATAATCTATGGGGGTGGTAGTATAAAAATGATGGTAAATATGGCACTAGCAGCTAGGTCTAGCGACGCTACTGATGTAAGAATTTGGCCTCATATTCCAGTTGAAGGAAACCTTTGTAAGGAAGCCATAGGTAAGGGAGAAGGAGTCAGGAGTATCCCTAAAAATTTTAAAGACATAATCTATAATTCTGATGCTTTTATAGCATTACCTGGTGGTCTAGGCACTCTTGAGGAAATATTTATAGTTGCTTGTGGGCAATTGTTGGGCTTTTATTCCAAACCTTTGGGACTGCTGAACGTAAAGGGTTTTTATGACGGTCTTTTGAAATTTCTAGATTACGCTGTGGAAGAAAACATCACTACAGAATCGGAGAGACAAATCTTTGTCACTGCTTCAACAGCTGAGGAATTGATAGATAAAATGCAAATCATACATCCAGAATCCGACACTGCAACATCCAAGCTTGAATGGGAAAGGGAAAGCCGGGAGCGGCCAATTGATTTGAATCTCCATCTGTAATCTTTTTGTTTTATCTTTGGCATGTAGGCATGTGTGTCCGTATTTCGTGTGTTACGAATAACCGTTTGCCTTGTATTCTGTGTTTCTTGTGGTACGTTGTTGTTCAATCTTTTAGATTCATTGAGCCTAATGCCGGGATGGCTGGATACGGAGTACTTGATGCTCTCGAAACGCATCCTTCTTAAGGTCCGATCTTTTGTTTATCGATGTTTTTGTATCCTCTAAGCATGCATGATATGGATAGCTGGTATACGGAGTGCCTTGTACTCTCGAAACGTATCCGTATTATGTTTGTAATGTGTAATATTCTGTTAATATTATGTGGAAGTACCAGAGTCAGTTATGGGGATATTCCATATGAAATATGAGTATATTATTTGGATTGAATGTTTGTGTCATGAGGATAGCTGTTTAATGAAAAATATGCCGGGTATGTTTGCAACTCTGAGATTCCGTTTAATATCTCTATGAGTAAGTTTAATGTATAGTTTTGAATAAAAGTGTTTGTGATATATGTTTTATGATTATATTCTAGTTTATTAGTTGAGGTATGAAATCAAATATATTTGACTTTTCCTTACTCAAAAAGGAAAAGGAACCTAAAGATGAAGTATATAAAATTTCTCTGGCAATCTCCTTAAATGTGATTGTAAATCACAGTCCATGGACAATGAAGGACTGGAATCATGATATGGTCAATATGTATGCCTGATCAGATTCTTAGACTATTATACGGTGTTATAAGTTGAAACTTGTCAGAAATACTCTTATTGAGGGATTTAGGAGTAAGATTTATTATGCAAGTAAATGAGTGGAGATACGATAACTTAAATTTGGAGGACAAACAACATTAACGGTTTAGACTCGGAATTGGAATCATAATGGAATTAAAATTTTTACTAGTATTGCTAGAATTGAAATTTCGAGGACGAAATTTCTTTAAGGGGGGTAGAGCTGTGACACCCGTTATTCTCCTAACGGGTATTGAGGTAATTAAATTAATTTTTAATGTATAAAAAAAATTGCTTCATTTAAATTTATTTTATAATATTTATTTTTATCTATTTTTAAGTTTTCTAAAATTCTCCTATATTTATTTAGTATGATTACTAAAAAGCCTTAGAACTTCTAATAAATCTCAAAAATGTCATATTGGCATATGTGTGTTAAAGTCTTTAGATGAGACATAAGGATATCTTTTCCAACTACTCTTGACCCTCATTTTCTTTATTTCCTCCGTGACATGCTTCAACATGTCTCCTCTATAATTGTTTCTATCACTTCTCTTCAAAGACTTCATCTTTTCTTCCTTTCTCTTCCACGGTTCCCACACTCTTCTTCTCATTTCTTTGCTGAAGCAAAATACTTAGAGAACTTCTTCAAGGCAGCCATAAAAATCAGCCACCATCACCTCCATTTGAGCAAGAATTTCAGTCATACCGAACTAAAGGAACCTGTTTTGAAGCCATTTCAAGCTTCCAACTAACCATAATCTGAGGTTAGAATCTTATGAACAAATTTAGTCTTTCATTTATAAATTTTCTTTTATACTAAAGGATTATTCAAATTTGCGTTCTTAAACCTAAGTATATGTTTGTTGCTATTTTGGAGCATATGTATGAAGTCTAAGTGTATATGCCCTAGACAGAAAATTTATATTGTTAAACTTTATAATACCTCTATGGGCAGTGGTTATTTCTTGAAATTCTAAGATTAAATTAAAATAAATTTTATGAATGTAGTTGTATGTTGTGCTTTAGTTTTAATTGTCCTTATGCACGCCTTAGGATCAAGGGAGTATGGAGCTAACGTTAATTGATTCCAGGATTAAGAGACTGTTGATAAGCTTGAAAGGTAGGGATTCTATTACTCATCTTTTGTGAGGTTTTTATAGAATTAAAATTGATTGTTTTGCCGCAATATATATATATCTATGTTGAACTGATATTATATGTGTATCACATATGAAACTATGACATGGACTCGTCTTGTATTGTACGGCGAGGAACATAATGAATTGACACATGTTATAAATTGAGAAGCATGGTTAGGAAAATTAACTCTATTAATAATGATTTAATATAGAGAAATTGTGAGACATGAAAAGGGCGACGGTTACGTCCTTGGGCATGAATACCCTAAAAGGTAAAGTAGGGGGAAGGCGATGACGCTTCCTTGGGTTGAAAGTCCCAGAACACACTGTACAGGAATCGATTTGGTGAGGACTCGGGGCTTGATGTCCCCTCACCGGAACACCCTTGGAATGTTTATAGGGTGATCAAGTGCGCCCATTTGGGTTTCGATGAGTTGAGTGATACTCAATTTAACATGGATACCTAGGAACAATGATGATTGGTAATATTTGTATAAATGTGTAATTATGACACTTGGTAATGATTATCTACGGTATCCATAAGATGTGATCATAATAAACCTCATAATCTGAAATATGATGTGACTTACTAACCATGCAGATTTTAATGTGGTAATGATAGAGGTGAGTAATGGCTTTCTCTACTGAGCATAGTGTTGCTCATACCCTTATGTTTATATCTTTTCAGGACTCACTAAGTGTGAGGTGGCTACGAGAAATATAGTTGAGGAAGCGATGTAGCTATATTACATTGGGACTGCTTCAATTGTTGAGAATGTTTTTCATGATAATGTAAGCATCAATTGTTACTTTCTGTGACTGTATTACAATGTGTTGAGGGATAAAATGATGATGACAACAGTTTATATTATTAAATTTAAAGTGCTACATTAAAACTGTGGTTTAATTGTCGTTTATATTTTTATTTTTGAGTTGAGAGTTTTCATTTAAGTCCCGGGCAAATTTTATTTTTAAGGTTTTACTTTTATTATTTATTTTTTATTTTATCTCATTAAAAACTGTTAACCCCCATATAGGGGCGTTACATTATGAGTGCCAAACAAAAACCAAGTTTAGAGAGAGAGAAATTGAGAGAAAAAACTTTCTTTAGCATGACGTCAGAAAATAGACTATTTATAAGGCTCTATTTTTTAGCCATTAGATCTATGTTAAAAACTGTTCATTTTGCATACATTATCTAAATTGTCACAGATATATACTACCCGTATAAGATCATATCGGAAAAAAATATTAAAAGAAAACTGTAATTAGTTTTGTCAGAGCACTTGGAAAAATAGCAGGGCTAATGTATTTAACATGAATTAAGATTAATTTTTCTGATTACACAACAACCAAAAGAGAATAATTTCTTTTCTTTTGTGATGTGGGTTCTCATGAAAAGGGCAAAAAAAAGTGGGAGAGATTCTTATTGATGGTGTGTTGAATGAGATTAGCCAGTAGATGAAACCTCAACCTCAAATAGTAGCTCTAGTACCATAAAGGACTTGTAGTTTTACTTGCACTCCATGTCTGGTTCGTTTATACACATCCAACTTCTAAAAAAAAAAAGAGAAAAAAAAAGAGAAAACAATAAAATTGCTATTCATTTCGGTACAGATGTTGACAACTACATATATAACAAAAAGGGGCAAAGATAGCTGGTGGCATGGATATGAGGCTGCTTATGACCCCTTTACAGCTATGCTTTCTGTCATGTATCCCCTTTTGCTTAATTCTCTTCTGTAGCTTTCGTTTTAATTCCTTGCGCCTTTTGGATATGGGGAATTTTCATTCTCAGTCCATAATTGAGTAACGAACCTTTTTTTTTTTGGCAATATGTTCAATTGAAAAGAAGAGGGTCATTGTATGCTGTAATTAAAGTAATAGTAATTGAGTTTCTGACGTCAAATATTTGTATATTTGAAAAGAATTTAGAAATCATCAAGTCATAAAGAACTATGAATTAATAGTTACAATTTGTAGGTCAAATTTGACACTAGATACACTTAAACTTGTCCTTAATTTATGATGTGGAGATAAGGAAATGCTAAAGAAAAGTCTAATTGTAGACTTGTAGAGTGTTTGAAAACTTTGGTTTGAACCAATTGGTTCAGAACATTATAACAATAAAAAATGTTATATTGTAACTTACTTTACATTGTAACAAGAGAAAGCTTTATATTGTTGAGTTTAAATCAATTGGTGTAATATAATTCTCCAAACACTTGATTAGTCTAGTGATAATTTTATACCAGTCTTGATATTAAAGTTCTGGATTTAAATTTCTCTAGAGTAGCAAAAGCAAGAATTTTTTTTTTTTTTTAATGAAAAGCAGAGAAGAAAATTGTACCATGAAAACTATATACTTAACTATGATTTCTGATGGGCCCTTGCCGGTGTAAAATGTTGACCCCAAAAATTAAGCGCATAGAAAGCCAGGTTGTCATGGTACCAAAACCCTCTCCGGGAATGATTGGAATTGCATCTTTTGTTACAAGTTCATGGTATTTGCTCCTTATTTACAAAGTCTAATAATCATGAGATCATGAGACTGTAGTACCGTCTATATACTTTATAATTCCCAAGAGTGTTATGCAAGTATAACCACGGTTAATGGTTTAGAATAAATAGAACAAAATCATATACCTAAGTAAACACGTTTGAATTAAAAGTTCAAACCGAAAATATTATAATAATTTAAATATTATAAAAAAGGGTAAAAAATTGGTTTTAAACGGTCGACAAACATCATTGAAGTGTTTGAAGAGTGTTTGTGAATCTAAGTTAGAACTTAAAGTTGAAATATAAACAATAAAGCATGTAAGAGTTTTACACTATAACATATATTTACTTTATATTATAGTACGTGAGAACTTTATACTGTAACAGTTAAAACCTTGTTCCTAAACACACAAGTAAAATGAGAATTTAGAGCTACAAAGAAAACCCCTTTGATTGTGATGACAAGGAATGTCCATACAATGATTTTAGCATGAATGGCTAAATAATTTTCTGCAGAATGGAAATACATATGATGAGAGAAAGTCACTAACAAAATAGACAGTTCTTGGGACCTTATCTCTGATATTCTCAAACAGATAGACAAATTATTTACCAACCCCAAGTTAGTAAATCCCACTAAGATTTTTGTTTTTTCACAGAATTTTTGCAGGGCTTCAAGCTCAAGGAACATCTCAGGAATCATTGTGGCTATTTATATGACTAAAACAAAGTACATGCAGGGTGTTCTTATGGCAATAGCCTATGGGGTCATAGATCATGTTGTAGATTGTAGACACATACAAAATTGGGTAAAATGTGGACCGTTCTGTGGACCGTTTAAGAGAAAACAACACGCTAACGGTTGAGACCAGCCTTGCTTTTATGTTTATGACAGCATGGTCATGAGTCGTGACTTTTGGGAAAAGAGCCAACTATTTATTTTTGTTTTACCCTTCTATGGCTATTTGTGTGGGGGTAATTAATATTTTTTTTATTATTAATTTACTTTGTTTCTCTTTAGACTTAAAAGTGTATGTTTTAAGTTTGAAACTTAAATTTTTGTTTTGTCTATTATTAGTTACAATTATTATTAATTTTAATTAGTTAAAACTGATGGTTTTAGTTTTAATTAATATTTTTACTTTAAATATATATTTTTTATTTAAACATACCAAGATCGAACTTATTTTTTGTTCAAATTTCAAATAATAGTTTTTACTAGTTTTGGCTCAAATCAACATTTTTATATACTTGTCAAACAATGGTTAAACTATAAATTATGATTTCAACTTATATTATTGGTTTTAACTGATAGTTTTAATTGTTTTTTTAGAGGCTTTGTATTGGCCAAAATTTTAATATTGCAACTTTATTTTGAGTAGAACTACTATACGATTTGTTATAGTATACAGACAATTTTTAACCATTAAAATTTAAGGAATTTTTACTGCAAAAACTATCCTTCTCTTTTATCTCTAGCGGTAAGAATTATTGTTTTAACCGTTAGATTAACTTTTTAAAGATATAATTTGTGATTAAAAATAATTATGTATTGTACATTGTAAAGTGTTTAAACATTAATTAAGAACTAAAATAACAGTTTCCACCGGTTGAAAATGATGATGGTTTCTAAAAGAAAGTTTCCCATTTTTATAAATTTCAATAGTCCAAAGATATAGCATAGTACGACTGAATTTAACTACGCCTAAAATCTTCATGCTGTGGATCTCAAGTTTCCTTAGATTTTGTTTAGAAGTCAAGATTCACACATTCACATGGAAGACAAAATAATCAAGTATATGTGCATGTGCAGGTGGCTTTAGAATACAAAACTTGAACTTTCAATAGAATTTAGGTAAACTTTTTGCCCAGATCTACAGCAAACACAATCTTCAGAATTCAGAAATTATTAATGTATTACTCAAAAAACATCAAAACCTTTATACATCATAACAAATCCTCCAAAAAAATAAAAATTACAAACTTCAATCATATTTACTCCATTCCTATGGTTTCTCAAGAACAACATGATGCAGATTTTTCAGGACACTACTATAGTTACCCTGCTTAAGAAAATTTAAAACTCCCAAAAAATATTATTAGGCAAAAAAAAAAAAAAAAGAGAGGAGGTTACAGAGAAAGAAAGAACAAAATAAAAATTAATCAAGCCTTATACAGAGTATGCATTGATCAACATATCTTTCAACTTGTAATGAGACTATTAGATCTGATTGGACTCTTCTGTTTGAGAAGAAGTTTTAGCTGAGCCTTTTGACACTCCAACTTGGCACCCCAATATTGCCTGTTTTTGGACCCAACAGCCCTAACTACTCTTGGGAATTCCACAAACCCTTTGATCCCTCTCTTTATGTGAGGATTCTCAGTTTCTGGCAATACAGCTTTTCTCTGGAAAATGGGCAGTGCTGACTTATCATTACAATTATCAAGTCTGTTCTCACTCAAAACTGACTGATCAGTACTATGATCTACTTCACTGCAGGCTGATGAAGACTGCTTAATGTGATTATGATCATGATCATGATTAAAACTAAATCCTGACCTTGTGGATTCCATTGAATCTACACGATTGTTGTTCTCATCATTGGAAACCCACTTCTCTCCCAGCACAAACTGTCTGAATTTTCCCGAGAAACTAGCAACCACTCTTGAAGCCGCATTTTCCTTGCTTTTCAACGCCACTGAAGTGCTAGAAGTGGTAGCACTTGGACTAGTACTGGTACTAGTGCTTTCTGCTATGATCCTTTTAGAACATTCCAATTCCAGGAGCTTTTCTTCTAGAACAATCTTCGCCTCGGCGAGCTTCATCTGAACTCTCTCCTCCCTCAAAACCTCGGACATCCTCATCATCTTTCTCTCCTCCTCGATCTCCCTCTTCATCGCGCTGATCTCCGCCTTGTCGGAAGAAATCTCTCTGGCCAATTCTTCGCACATTTTCTCCATGGTCTCTCTTCCTCTTCTCTCCTCCGCCGCCTCCTTCGCCAGCCTTTTGTTCATAGACTCCATCTTCTTACGCGCCTTTCGCTCGTATTCGAGCTCCGTCTTGAGCTCCATGATCTGGGCTCGAGCCACGTCGAGCTCGGACTCCATCACAGGCCTGAAGAAGGTCAGGTCCCAGAAAGATGCCGCGAGCTTGCGAGCCGAGGGAGGGAGGTGAAGGCACTGATGGTTAATGTTACTAGCATCGTTCTTCTGGTGGATGCAGTAGTTCTGAACCGTCAGATTTTGACGCTGGCTATTATGATTGTGATGGGGTTGATGGTGAGGATTATAAAATGGGTTTTCATAAAGTTTCCAGGTTGGGCAAGTGGCGGTGGTGATGGGCTCACCAGAGGAGGACTCATTTCTGGGGCTTTCAGGGCTATTGAGAGCCATCATCATCATCCTCTTCTTCTCTTCCATACCTTTCTTTCTTACTTTGTATATGATATATGCTTTTCCTTTGCTTTTGTTGTGTAAACCTTTACTTTTCTTTGTTTTATGACTTTTTTTTTTTTCTTTTTTATGTAGGCCCTTTTACTTGGTCTATGGAGACTTAGAAGCTTGTGTGGAGTGCAAAAACTGGAGGAAGAAAGAAAGATAAAATTCACATGCACCCCAATGTTACTAATTCCATTGTGGAGGAATGAGGAGTGAGTCGGTGCTCTGTGAATGTTATATCTTTGTCAAAATTACATTAAATACCCATCTAATGAAGAAGTTTTTTCCTCTTTCTTTTTTCTTTTTTTTCTGTTTGATTTAAACCGTGACCATCACATGGTTTTAAAAAAAAAAACGTTGCCGAACGGTTAATTGTTGGAATAACCGTTTGACGATTGATGTCCAATTTAAATGCTCCACGTGGACTAATCATGGTTTAACATGATGTTCTGTTTTATTTATATAGGCAGGAGGAGAAGGAAGGAGAGGCCCTAATGTGCCAGCCAATTTAGTGTCTCTTTGCTCAACACAATTTAAATCACTTCTTAATTGACAAGATGTGTTTCTTTATTCCATCACACTCCATCTAAAATAGGAAAGCTATGTATGCTTGACTATGTGTAAGATTCTCAATTTTTCTATTTTTCTTTATAAAATATGTAGACCGGGAATTTTATAATACTTAAAATTTTACAAAATTTCAAAAAAAAAAAAAATTGTATACCATTTAATTCTAGACCCGATTTATTTGTTATATTGACGTTGGTATTTTGATAAGATTTAATTTATGATTGTAATATGCTTCCACAAAAATGATGTTGTTATCTTTGTTAAAGAAATGTCAGAAATCAGCCATACCAATAGTGTCCCTTGCTAAAGCAATAACTATTTAATTTCTTACTCTTTTTTTCAATCAAAGAAAATAAATTTAGATATGCACTTACTAATTCAATGCTTTTGGATCAAATAAATTCATTTTTCTTACTGCACTTTAGGAGAAAAAGATCTTTACTTTTTAACTTCTAAAAATTTTCCTTACAAATTCGTTTTAACCATGGAGCTTGTAGGTCATAAAGGTGACGGTTCCAATAAATACTCTACTTTCTCCTAACCGAACTAGCCTAGTCCAATAAATTAAAGCTTGGCCCACAAAAATTGCACCACCTACCCAAGGTCCCATTTTCTTATCTACTAGACCAGGGACCTCCCTGGCAACAAATATTAATTGACACCTCTGGAGTTTGACCCGAAAATAGGTCATGTTATCTAGTAAAAATTAATGACAATTTTTACGGTCACGATAGAAAAAGTAATTTACCGATAAATATTTTTTAAAACGTGTTTGTTTTATTAGTTTAATTGAGTTTGGTTCAATTTTAATAGACTTTATAATTTAAATTGGTGTTTGTAAAACATTTAATTTAAACTATAGATAATTTAAACTCGACTGAATTCTTCAACTTAAAATTTAAATTTCCTCTGTTTTAATATTCAAACCAACATTGAACATTAATTTTACTCCTATATAATTGTATTTATAATTTAACTCTATTCTCTCATGTTATTTTTAATTAAATAATTTTTTTTACATATTTTATGTTTATTTTTTAATTAAATAATTTTTTTACGTTTTAAACTAGAGATATCAATACTCAGTCAAGCATAAATTCGGACTGGATATATTGTTCAAATTAACACTTTAATTGTACATCTAAATGTTAGTTCAAATTATTATTTACGCTACACAATTCAAATTTTTTGTTTAAATTAACACAATTTAAATAAGTGAACTTGATAAAAGGTTAACCTTTAAATTTATAGAAAAAAGTGATTTAAAATTTTTAATTAGATGCAGAGCTCTATTTGTAGCTCTGTCTGTGAGGTATATATGGGAGGAAGACCCTAAAAACTAACCAGTAAATAATAGTACTTTTTCGTTTGGAGTTAACACTTGTATTACGATTTATAACCTTTAATGGGAGGTTGGATATGATAGTCAGAGCTGATATTGCAGATAAACATACCCTGACTGTAAAATCAAAAGCATTATCTCTTATTATTATTATTTTTTTTTGGCTTTCATCTCAGAAATTCCCAGCTTGAAATGTCGGAAGGCTGGCCACAATACCATCTCCGTTTTAATTAAAAAAAAAAAAAAACACATAAAAGCCTAACCATTCATTTAGGAAGCCATTTAAAAAAAACTCAATTTGCTACAACTCTCACATGTTATATTAGTTTGTTACAGTTTTTAGGTTTCAACTTCAAGTTCTAACTGATTTCTAACCAACTCTAAGAATTTACGAGTCCAGCACATAGTGGGACTTAAGTAACTAGAGGTGGCAGTCCAAAATAAGAACATCATGCGCCTTTAATGTATGCAAAAAAAGCATATTTTATTTCTTTGAAGCGACTAGCACAAGAATCCTCCTTTATATCTAACTTTATGAAATAGAAGCTAAAACAACCCCACGGTGTTGGAAATTCTCTCAAGCTACTAACCTTAATATAGGGGCATATATATTAAATTTGCAAACTTAAGTAGAATTTCTTATCTATCTTGTCAAGGAAGACCACAATGATTTCTTCCACAATTTAAACCATAGTCCTTAAAGTAGTGAGGCTTATAATGCTCAATAAGAGCCAAACTATTTTAGCAAAGTTTCTCTCGTCAAACGATGGGATTTTTGAAAAAAATTTTCAAAATATCTTTATTGGCTGTCTTCTTTTTTTTTTTTGGGTTTTTTTATGAGACAAAAATGAATCAAATGAGAGTTTTTTTTTTTTTTTTCTTCTTTTCTTTGAATGGCCCTAGTATTGATTATTATTTTTGTGTTAATCCCTCTCCAGTCATCCTAAAGAAACTCGATTACGCTAATCAGCCTATCATGTCTTTGAAAAACTTTTAAGGACAAGGGGCCCCAAAAGCCCATTAGCGGGGTACTTTTAAGCTAATCTGTTTGCTCTACATTTCCCGTACATGAATGTCTCCTTTTTTGTTTTTGTTTTTTTCTTTCTTTCTTTCTTTCTTTTTCATTGGTGTTCCTTTATCTTTTCCCTTATATGGTCCCCAACTATGGCTTCCAAAGGATAGTTGTTTAAGTGATGGAATACACCACAATCCTTTAACCAAAATCCCATGTAATATGGAACTAGTGAGCACTAATCACAATAAAGCTTCGTTCAAGCTAAAAATTCATTCTCATTTAATTCAATCAATCTTCCTTTTAATAAATCAAGAATTCAATCTTATTAGAGCATATGTAACAGGGCATTCTAAAGGTTTTTATTTTTTTATTTTTTGAAACTTGAAAATTGAGGCCGAAGTTCAAATTTCAAATATTGTGATGAAGTCATGTGTGAAATTAATACTAAATTATACGTGTCTAAAAAATATTATAAGAAAAGATCAAAAAATATGAGCGCATTAATTTATATACTTAGTCATACATCAATTGCAATCTTTTTCGTAATTACCAACATTTTTCTGGGATGTCCTTGATCTTTCTCTTCCAACCACACATTACTTCACTATTAAGGGGCACTTTTTTTTTTTTTTTTTAATTCAACTTTTTGCCTTCTTGATTCGTGGCCATGGAATGTTACTTTCATCTTATATATAGACCATGCGTAATCCTGATAGAGATGTAACTTAATTTTGAAGAAACTTTTCTTCTATATGCAACACCAAGAAGCTTTATTAACTAAATTATTTCGGTATCTTTTCCCACAACAATCTTAATTGAAACGAATATTATAGCATGCCACTCACACTAAACTACAATGTGTCCAATCAAAATCAATCTGTTTCAACACAAAAAGTGGATGTTTAAGTGTCAATATCAGGTTTTTAGGCTTTTTTCAAAAGAGACATGTGCTTACACATGCGCATGTAGGGAGACCTAGACAAGAGTATTATAGAGATAAATGCTTTTCTCTATAGTCAAAAAAAAAAAAAAAAAAAACAATCCCACGTTCCATTTATGATTTTTTGTTCAAATTATTTCATGTTTCCTTGGTCCTAAAAACACATCAATGAAACCCGTTTGTTTCGATATTTGAATCATTTTTTTACAATATTTTCTTCCACAAAAATTTAAATCTTCATTCAAATACTCTATTCAAATACTCGAACCAAACGGGTCTAAGTGGATTCAAATGACTAAATATTAGTCGAGTACTTTTTGGGAGATAGATAAACAAGGATTAGTAATATAGTCTCTAATTAAGCTTGATTGAACTGAGGTAATTAGATTGTCACTACATTTGCATGTCTTATGGTGTAGACGAGTTTTTTTTAAAATACACGTTTTGTTTTGTTTTGGTTTTTCTTAACCATAGTTACAAATTAATAAATTATAGAAATAAGGGCAAATTTTAATTATAGAAATTTTATGTACCTTACCTATAAAATCATACAACTATGCAACATATATATACATATATGTGTTATATAAATGGTGGTCACAAAAGGACAAAAGCATTGGAAAGATTGGTCATTGCAAGCAAACAAGAAATACTATTTAAGGACCAAACTTTATGATTCATTCACGAATTTTGAGCTGAAATTTGGCTCTTTCTTGAATTCCAATTTTAGTAGCCAAATTATTTGCCCAGTCTATGAATATATCTCAATCATGGTACTAGTATTGATGTATAGCTCTGGCCTTCCATGAGTAGAAAATTCAACAAAGGACTTAAGAGACAAGACTCCACAAATTTCTCTTGATTTGTATTATCAGATAGTACATGGAAGGCAACCAATTTATGTAATAAATATTGTTTCAAAAGAGATATATTTCGAGCCCTCGGACCCGACGGCTTTTATGCAGCTTTTTATGAACACAATTGGGATCTTGTGAGAGGTTCCTCAATGGTGGATAGTGGGCCCAGGAGGTAAACCATACGCATATTTTTTTAATTCAAAAAGTTAAATCCCAAAGTAAGTTTCGGAATTTCGTCCAATTAGTCTATGTAATGTTGTTTACAAAATTATTACAAAGACTTTGGCAAATCAGTTGAAGACCGTTTTGCCGGAGGTTATTTCAACTATGCAAAGTGCTTTTATTTCTGGAAGGCTTTTTTCTGACAATATTATTGTTGCTTATGAGCTCATGCATACTCTGCAGAAGAAAACTAGTAGCAAGGAGGGATATACTAAAAAAAATAAGGACTTTTAGTCCCAATAATTTTTAATAAAATTTTTAATCACAATAAAATTTATAATTAATTTTATATTTAATTATAATTTTTAGTTTAATTTATATTAAAATTAAAACTTGTAACACAAAATTTTTAATCATAAAAATATTTATGACTAAAAACTTATAACTAAAAATTTTAATTATAATAAAAATTATACTAAAAATTATGACCAGTTATGAATTAATCACAGCCTTTTACTGTAACTAAAAGTTTTATGGAAGATTATAAGTCTAGTTCTTTACAGTAACATAGGGCCTTGAAACTCGAGCCACGTAAGGCTTACGACAGACGACATTATGGATTGTGTTTCCATCGCCAGTTTTTCATTTTTGGTTAACGGCATTCCCAAGGGTCGTATTGCACAGTAGTGGGGTCTCTGGCAAGGGTGTCCTCTCTCTCTCTCCATATTTATTTTTTATTTGTGCTGAGGGTTTGACATGTCTTTTAAGCCGAGCTGAGAGGAGGGATTTGTAAAAATGAAATTTTAGAAAAATTATTTTTGATCAATGACTTTTTTTTGTCAATTTTTCACATAAAAAAAATTTTTAAACGTCAAAACAATTTTAGTTTTTTTTTTACCATGTTAAAGTTTTTTATCCTATTATAATCATTTTTTTATTTTTTTAAAAAAACTGAAACAATTTATTTATACAAAAAAAACGTATTTTTTACTTAAGAAAAAGTCGTTTCTTTAATTAAAATTTTTTTTTGGCCCTCTCTTCAAAATCTTCCAGCTGGAGAGGGATGGGAGTATCCATGGTCTCGCATGCTCCTGAAATGCAACAAAGTTAAGCTACCTATTTTTCGCGAATGATAGTGTTTTCTCTTGTAAGGCTAGAGCTCAAGCAGGTCGGGCTATTGGAGATATCCTTTATCTATATGAAAAAGCCTATGGACAATTTGTGAATATGGCGAAACCAGCCATTACCTATAGCCTTTGTGTGAATGAAGCTATAGAGAAGGGATTCAATCAGCACCGCTTTGGATACGGAATAAGCTTTTGACAAGTACCTGGGTCTCCCTTCAAGGGTCGGGAAAAGCAAGAGAGAGACATTTCGTGGCATTGAGGAGAAAATGTAGGGCAAGTTCCATGTTTGGCGAAGGAAATTGTTCTTGGTAGAAGTTAAGAAGGTTCTTATTAAAGCGATGGCCCAAGCCATTCCCACTTCTACAATGAACGTGTCCACGTTCCATCGACATTATGCAATGATTTACATTCAATAAGTGTGAGGTTTTGGTGGGGTAATTCTCCTGCAAAAAATAAGGTGCATTGGATGCGTTGGGCTAATATGTGCCAATCTAAGCAGGACAGTGGCCTTGGTTTCTAAGATTTGAGGGCATTTAATCAAGCTCTCTTCGCCAAACAAGGTTGGTGTTTGGTTTCCTTTCTGAAGTCTCTTTGTGGCCAAATCCTTAAAGCTAAGTATTTTTCCAATTCTAACTTCCTTAATGCCAAAGTTTCTAGTGGATGTTCTTACCTTAAGAGGATCCTTATTTAGGGGAAGGAACTGTTAGAATTCTTAATTCTAGATATTCATAATTCTGTAGAACCCTAGAATAACAATATCACAATCCTAGGATCATATCATGCTAAATTATTAGGAAATTAAATTAAGGAATAAATACTCATATCTGTGACAATATCTATCGGTATTTTTGTAGAATTACTCTGATGATAAATAAACGGGTTATTCTCTTCCTCAATCAAATCACCTCAGTTCTTCAATAGGTTCTTTCTCTTCTAGGAGGGAAAAGGAAAAAGCTATAAAATGATTTGATGTCTTAGGAACCATAACCTATAATGCCTTTATATACTTTTCTATTAAGATCTCATTAAATCTAGTTGGGTCAATATTGAGTATCCACTAATTAAACTCATACCTTGGTTCAAAGCCTATTGGCTTTCCATAAACAAATCACTTAAAAATAGTTCATTATAATTAAATAGCCATCATATAGTTGTTATATTTAATATATTGCCCACTAAATATGGAAAAAAAAATTTCCCAACAATCTTCCACTTAGTTTACATATAATTCCTAAAACAATTATATCATTAGTAGCTTAGGAGTACAATTTTATGCTATTTATTTATAGACTTCACTTTAGTTTTAATCTGGTCTATCTCCTATAGTAGTATGAGATCAAAGTGGCTTTCATCACACAAAATCATAACTAAACTTTTAATGGTCACCATACCAACATATTTAATGACATAAATCAAGTATACATAAGTAGCATGGAAATTACATGCAATGTGATCTCAAACATGCTATTTCCAACTGGTCCTTACTGAAGTCATGTATATCTGCATAATTACAAGCTTCACTAGAGAACTCAAAGTCCCTGCTAATGGCATCAACCATCTCCTTTGCATCGATCTCGACTGAAGCTAACTGGTATCCCAACTGTCTAACCAGACTTAATCCTTCTCTAAGCGCCATAGCCTCAGCTAGCTTTGGAGTCATATAGCCCATCAGTCGAAGAGAAAAAGCAGCAAACACGTTGTTTAATTATGCCATAATCTCCATCATTTCACCATCTTTATTGTTAGCGGTTCAACTTCACCCTTTTCCACTTTCTCATTAACATTCTGCAAAGAGTAGTGATATAATTTGTTGGCCTGACCAGGCAGGAAAGTGAAGCCCATAAACGCATAGAAAGCAAAAGTGGCAAACTCCGAAACCACGATGGTGATCCAAACATGCTTGTACGAGATCATGATCATCGTACTATCCGACGCAAACAACACAGCACGAGTTAAGAAAACGTAGCTCTTAACCACGGCCAAGTACAGCTTCGCCTTTTCCAATAACTTGGGAGAAATATTGATCATGATCAATTGATCTTGTGATCGCAAGAACTCCTTAAGCGACCATTCGTTCATGGTGAGCAATGAAAAGCAGCAAATCAAGTCTCCCACCAGGAAAACCGCCTTCCAAGTGAACGTATAGTCTCCGACAGGCCCCGATTCATCAGCGAATACTTTGGCGATAGTTCTGATGATTTGAAGAGAACTTATGACAAAAAACACATCATCTTTACGTTTTCCGGTGAGGAAAAAGGTCTCAAGAATGACCAATATCCGATAATATTAGTGCTTACCAACACGGCGAAGACGAACACAATGCTTTCTGTTAAGGACCTGTGAACATAGAAAACAACCTTAAAGCGGTGTACGAGGAAATAACCATGGAGTTTTATGTATGAAAACTTCTCTGCCTCGCACAGCAGTGTTAAGGCCTTAAGGATTAGCACGGCGAGGATCAAGAAATGGACACCGGAAACGGCATGTCGTTTCTTGTTGATAAGCAAGAGATGAGTCCAAAGCAAGGTGAGAGCAAAATAGGCGGAGAAGAAGAGGAAGCAGACTCTAGGGAGAGGTTTTTCCCCGGCAGAGAGATAGTTACGGCCGCCAAAGTCTCCGTGTCCAGCAAGATTGAACATCGATCATTCGACGATCATGGAGACCTTCATTCCATCAACGCAATTGGCGAAGAGAAGAGTGTAGTGCTCATGGATAGCTAGATGAGGATGGCAAAAGGGGTGGAGGCCATGGTTTCCTTGGTATGGATGGAGTGTACTAGAAAGTTAATTGGAAAAACTTCACTTTCTCAAGACTTTTTATAAGCATGATAATCATGAGAATTTACAAGAAGGATTGTTTTTTCTTGGGTGTCAAAATCAGTTATCCTACTAATGTTTTGTGGTATTTATGCACTATTTGATTTTATCATGCGCCTTGTTTCCCTTCACTTCTCAAAACTTGGCACTATTAGTAGAAATTTTCTGCCACAGAAAAAACCCGTCCTATAAACATTTTAATATTGAAATAATAACATAAATATCTCTTCTATTTAAAAGAACATTTCCAATGGAATGCTAAATTGATATATCAATAGTAAATTTGACATTTAAGTGTAAAAATACTCTCTAACTTATCTAGAAAAATACTGAATTTGCTACATGCTATTTTGGCATTTGATTCTTATTAGTTGATAGATTAACTTTTTTACTTTAATAATTACAATATTTTCAACTTTTAATCATTTTAATATTAAAAGTTTACTTTTATAAATTTTAAGGTTTAATAAGGGAGAGTAAAGATATGATATTTCAAATACATTATGCATCAAAATAATTAAATAAACACATCATATATGCTATTTTTACATTTTGCAACGACAAATTTAATATTAGTCTTAGTATTTACATTGGAGATGGTCTAAACTCATTCAAATTAAAATGTATACTGATAGTGAAATGGACGGCAATGGTTTCAAGCTCGCCAGATGAAGATAAATGTTTTCTAAGATAAATTTTGGTGGAAAAGGCGGGATTCGGAGAAGCAGAGAGGCAAAGCCGTGGATAGCCAGATGAGGAGGAGGATGGCAAAGGGGGTGGAGGAGATCATGGTACCTTCTTGTTGATGGAGGATACTAGAAAACCTCACTCTCCAAGACTTTTTTTATAAGAAGGATGAGCAAAAGTATTTGCTTTCGGCCAAAAAATAGTATTGTGCAATTTTAAATTATTGTGCTTATCTATAATTTGTCATATGTATATATTATTTTTATTTTAATATCTTTTTATTTAATATGGAGATGTGTTTTGACTTTTTATGATACAATACGTCATTTGATTTCCAAAATTAACTCATCATTTATTTAAAAATTAACTCTCAAGCATAAGACGCGTATTTAGGAAGAAAATCAAGAAACATACAACTAGTCAGTTTTCTCACTTTCCTTTTCCACCTAGTCTCCATATAGAATGAATATTTAGGACCTGGTGTTTAAGCCAATAAAATTTTACTGGTTCCCTCTCTTGGTGGCTTTCGGTGAAGTAAACATTAGTACGTATACTTACATTTTGTTCCATTGCATTTGGCAGAATGGTTGCTTAGATTTATTTATTTGTCAATATTTTTAAAAGATCCGCTCATCAATTAATATGACTCTGATGCAGTTTGGATTGTATGTTAATTTGTACATGAACTTGTCAAAGAATATTGCCAAACGTGTTTTCTTCGTCTGCAGTCAAGCACTCGCAATCCTACCATGATATATGGCGCTGCCATATGACCAATCCCTCAACATAATTGCGTACAAACAGTTGCCGAGTTGGTCAAGTCCGAAGACTTCTGCTGTGTGTCTCACGTCTCAAGTCTCCCGTCTTGTGTCTTCTTGGCGTCATAGAAGACTATCCGTACATTTGACAACAATGGTCTGAACTATTTTGATTTAAAACACTTTAGTATACGAGAACAATTCAAACACAATGTTGTCTAACACACTATAACTCAAGTCAAAAAAAGGGGTTATCAGAAAGTTGAGATTAATAGAATCAAATAATGATCAAGTTCTCAGCGTCACGAAAAAACATTTAGAAGATTCTTTTATTTAAATTTAAGCCGTGGATATGGATCACCTCTATGATTAGTTGATAAGCTTGAGCGCAAACCTAGAATAAAAGAAGTATTTCTTGAATAAATGATTTTCTTAAAAGGGCACAAAGAGACTACAAAAGGCCACTAGAAAACCCTAATTGCTCAATCACGCTCCTGCTGCCTTATCTTCTCTCACAGTAAAACTCAGGTTAAGAGTACACCACTCTAAAATATCAATGTCTACTACTTTCTGTTCTTTTTTTTTTTTTTTAATTCTTTTCATATCTTGAGAGGATTTTGTTTCTGTGGTACCGTCGCTTCCAAACTCCTGTTCTCTAAATGGTTTTTAACCCCCAGTGCAGCAGCAATTTTAAGGCAGAGCAGACAAAAACAAAACATAGAAAAAGAAAGAAAGAAAAGAAAGGGAGGGTCGTTTCTCATAGAGCACATGAATACAAAGGCTGGCGTTAAGAAAATACAACAAGCAGAAGCGGAATGTTTTCTCTGATGAATAGATTGTATCGACTTGAGAATGATGCTACATAACAACGTATGACGTTTGGTTTATCAATTCAAAAAAATTTTGTTATAGTGTTTTCTCTTTCAAAATTGAATTGCTACCGTGCTTTCAAATCGAAATGCCAATCTAAACATCACAAAAAATTTTGTTTGAGAATACCTAGAATCACTATATCAGCTAGCTAATTTTGCAGGAGACTCTAAGGTCGAAAATAGTAATGTGCACTGCTAATTTTCTAAGCATCAAACTTTATCTAAAATGAAAAATACGAAAAGAAAATATGTACATATGACGCATTCGGATTAACATTAAATAATTAAGAGACATCGATGGCATGTTTTTGGATACCCGTTTACCAAGTACTTCACATCCAATTCATCGTATAAACATGCTAATCCAGCACAGCGGCAAACAATATGAAAATTCAATGCTAAAGAAAGAAAAATAGGATAATAGGTCCATATGAAATTAATCTTGACTCTAGTTTTACACGCCAAGTTCTTAGCAACAAGTAAGCTCCTGCTTGGAATCAGATGTTGACAAGTTATGTATGATTCTTGTTTCAAGATAACCAATTGAAACTAAAAATTTTGGTTCAAAAACTACAGCATGTGAAAGCTTTACATTGTAGCTATTTTTTGTTTTTTATTGTAGCTGCTGAGAGTTTTACATATTAATTCTAACCGACTTGCAAAACACCCTTTAACTTTTAAGTTCAGGCTTAAAAATGAACAGGCCATTATTTTCTTTAAGCATTCAACACCAACTAACCAGTATGCCACACCATTGGCGCTCCGCACAAGCTGTTAGGTAAAGTTGAAAAAATAAAAGAATAATAATGATAGATATTACACAGCAATAAAAAATTAATAAATAAATAAAAACCACTATTTTGCTATTCATAAATCTCCAATCCTTTACTCGCACTCTAAAAAAAAAATAAATAAATAAATAAAAACACTCAAAGTGCAAAGAGATCAGTGAGCTGCTGCACACATATTCTGACCAATTAAGAAAGTTATTTAACTCAATAATGGGTTGTTTGGCATGTTGGAAACAATGTAAACTCTCAACAGCTACATTAAAAGCAAAAAGTTACTAAAGTGAAAAACTCTCACAAGCTACAGTTTTCAAACCAACATTTTTAGTTTCAATTGTTCTTTCAAACCCCCGGTAAATGTTCTTTTAGCTAGACAAAAATCCACATTTCTAGCAGAAAATTCTAAATGAGCCTGGCATACATGACTTCTTCTGCTCTTGCATATTGATCATCACAATCACTCCCATGATGCAGGTTAATGTATATTTAAATTGTTCTGTGCATTAGCCATTTAGGTTCTACCCAGAATAACTACTCCCAATGCGTCAAATGAAAGCTGACAAAACTGGCAAATATGCTCTGTTATGAAAGGTCTTAAGTCTAAGTCAACAAACAGATAAAAAGCTTACCTTTATCCCAAAAAATGAATGCGAATTATTATCTACTTACACATACAATCCAATTCGCAGAGAGCAATACAGGGTATCTAATTCATAGATTTGTAACAAGCACATGGAATTGTCCTACTAACTCAAAAACTAACAGGCAAGGTAACGTCAACATAATAATAAAGAAGCCCTAGCACAAATCTAAATCAATTATGCCTGCAAGATTCGGATCAAAATCAACCCGTTGATGATTGTGGAAAATCTACCTCGCCAGCCCCAATTTCAGGGGCTGCACCGTCTTCTCCGACGCAAATCACAATTCGAACTCGTCCTCAAGCTTCAACGCTTCGGCTGCAGCCTCTTCTTCCTCGTCATCGATCACAAAGTAAGGATTGTGCGCCTCGGGCTTGAACTTGTATCCCGTAAAAACGTAAAAAGCTAGCGTGGCCAGCTCAGAGGCGACCACGCTAGTCCAGAGGTATCGATACGAGGTGATGGTCTCCAGGGCGAAGAAAACAACGCGGGTAAAGTAAACGTAACAGATGACCACAATGTAATACTGCCTGAAGAGCGTCAGCTTCATCAAGTTAACGGCGGCCTTTCCGTCGGTCTTCGCCGCCTCACGGAGGTTCTTGATCGACCAAACGATCGGGAACAGCACAGCGCAGCAGCAGATGACATCAACGAGCAAGAAGATCTGTTTCCACGTGAACCAGTCGTGTCCGTAGGGACCACTCTCGTCAATCACAACCTGAGCGATATTAGCCACGACCTGAAGAGGAATTACAATCATCAAGACCTTCTTTTCCCTGTCCTGCAAGAACGGCTTCAAGAAGGACCAGCCGGTGCCGATCAAGACGATCAAGGTGAAGAGCGTGATTCCTTTCAAGAAGCTGAAGATGTAAAACAAGACATCCCAGCCATGGGCGCTTCCGGTGCGCTTGATGTACGACTTGTCCTCTGCCTCGCAGAGGAGGTTCAGCGCCTTGAGGATCACGACGGCGAGCATGAAGAAATGGATTCCGAAAATCGTGAGGCGTTTCTTGTAAAGCACGTAAATCCAGAGGCCGGCGAGGGCGAAGTAGATCAAAGAGAAGAAGAAGTAAACCCTAGGCAGGACAGTTTTGCCGGCAGAGAGGTAATCGCGGACGTTGTTCTTCCCGTCGAGATTATACATCGCCGATCGGACATGCATGGAGACCTTCACCCCGGGGATGCAATTCGCGAAGAGAAGCGTGTACTGATCCGCGTCGGTCTCGTTGTACACGACATCAATCCTCTTCTCGTTTAGGGCCTTGCCGAGCGAGCCGAAGGTGACGACCTTCTTCACCATGTCCGACTTCAGCGCGCAGTCGATCTCCCGATCCTCGAGCTGCTGAAAGGCGTGGATCCAAGATTCCCTGGTGCAGAGGAAGAAACCGATGTTGGACAGGTCGGAATCGGAATTCTCCGGCGAGAGCGAGACCGACGAGACGTTGAGCTCGAGGCGACCTCTGTGCGTGAATCCGAACTCGTCCAAGGGGATAATCGCCCGATCATCGTCTCTAATCTCGCTGGATCGGATTTCCGCAAAACAGAAGGAGAATGCCATGTAAATCGAGCCGATGAGGAAGAGGAATCGGGCGGAGATCGTCATGGTTGAAAGCTTCGATTTTCTCAGATCTGAGGATTCGGCTCAGATCTGAGTTTTAGATAAAATTGTGATTTTCTTTTCTTTTGGAGGAATTAAATTGAGAGAAAAATGGATCTATTGAGGACTTTTCGATTCTTGTTCGAGACGGGGAAATGAAATTATTTTTTTGAGATTTCCCTTTCAGAGGTTCTTGGTTGGGCCTAGGAGGAACTCCAAACCGTACACGACCGACGCGACTTGGAAAGTTATTCTTTTTGTGAAAATACGTAAATGGGGTTATCGTGTTTGTTTTATTACATGGTTTGCCAGCGAGTTGGGAGTATGTTGTTGTGGGTGGAATTGTCATTTGATAATTGAAAGAAAATGGAGTGGAATTAAACCGGAAAGGAGAAAGAGAAAGAAATAATGACTGGGCCTAAGAGTTTTTTTCCATATATATTTTTTGTTTTGTTGCTTTGAATATATGACCGTTTGGTTTAAATTTTTATGAGAAAAAAATATTGTAATAAAATAATTTAAATTGTAATTTGAGTATTGAAATAAATGAGTTTATAGTAATTTTTTAGTATTTTTTATGCCTTTTCTTTTGACCATTAAGGTAAATAATCGAAATGAGGCCTATTTTTCCCTCCTTTTTTTTTTTAAAATTTATATCTTGGATTGAATGAAGAGTTAACTTGGAAAGAAAATCACTCGTAATCGTGGATAGTTATTGCCACAAAATTTTATTTGATTAAAATATAAGTTATCTATATGCCGGATATTTAATCAAAATTGAGTATAAAAGCTGTAATATTTTACAGATTATTTTTTGTTGGTATTATAATATTGAGAGTTTTATATTATTTTATTGAAGAATAAATTTTAAAAATAGTACTGGAATATACAATAGGTTGAAAAGGTGTAATAACGATCAGCACATAACGTTTCTTATTTCGAAAAAGCATTATTAGGTAAATTGTCTTAAATAATTTTCTCACTTTTCAAATAAAAAAAAAAAACCAACATCGCAAATATTCCAGCCCTAGAGAAAGCAAATACAAAGAGAGAAGAAGTAACAAAACTCTCGCCTTTCCATAAAAAAAAAAAAAGAGAAAAAAAAAGAAAACTTTTTTGCTGCCTTATAATATAACACCCAAAAATTTCTGATTGCATACTATGTCATTTTTTAAGAGTTACTATAAACAATTTATATACAAAATTTGTACCCTAAAAGCTGTGCTCAAAATTTTGTTAAGTGCCTTAAAGGCAATGTAAGTGTCACAAAGATTAGTGATTAAATCTAATTTTTTTATGACAAATCCCATAAGAATAAGGACCTGTTTGGGATAGCTTGTACTTTTGTTTTTAAACTGTAAAAAAAGAAAAACATAAGTTAGGGCTTTTAATTAGGGTTTGAATAGTGCATGAAAAAATGCTTTTTGATTTTAGAAGAACTTTTGAACTTGTTTGGTTAAATAAGCCAAAAGCCGTTATTGATATAAAAGCAGTGCAATTCAAAGATATAGATGAAATTCTTAATTTGTTATTTTTAAATATAAGGTCAAAAATGTAAATAAAGACACTTTTCATAAATGTTTTTTTATAAATATGGGTCTATTAAATTAAAATCATGTCATAATCCTAAGCAAAGTACGAATTAAGTATTTAATGATATGAAGAAGAAAGTTATATAATGAAAAAGGGAATGATGAGCTGAAGTCTTGTTGCAGAATATGTAGCAATAGATTTTGAAATGAAAATGTGATATAAGAATAATACTTTATGAGATACAATATAAGAAAAATACTATACAAAAAATATGAAAACTATACGACATAGAAATTAAGCTGTACAAAAGTTATGCAATATAAGAATTATGTAGTATGAAAATTATACCGTATAAAATTAAGCAGAATGAAAATTATATTGTATAAAAGATATAAACAATTATAGAACGTTATGAAGCTTGTAAACATTATAAAAAAATATATCGGTGGTATAAAAAAAAAAAAAATGCGAGTGCAGAATTGAACTGCCAAAAATTCAAACTTGGTCGAAGTTGCAGAACTTTCTCAATTCTTCCCTCAAAAATCAGATTTCTCCAGTGAGGACAAATCATCAATAATCTTCAATATGTTAGGCCAATGCAGTTTTTGTTTCCCGTTTAAGGTTCGTTTAAAAAGCAAATATAATTAACATTCATGAAATTGTTCTGAACTTGTAAGATCTTTGAAACATTATTAGTATCAAACAAGAACTTACTAATGTTAATTTTGACCTACCATATACACACCATAAGAAGGCGATATATGCAAGGATTTGGCTCCTATCATAAACATATATAATAACATATCAGTCTACATGCTATTCAATTTCCTCGCAAATCCTATTTTTTCCATGCCAAATATTTGTACAGATTGTTTTGATCAAACAGATTTGTCTATATCATCCATCTTCAATTACAACAAATCACATGTAAATTAAGCTTAAAAGATGCAAACACTTTTACACATAGATCCATTTCATAGTTTCTGTATGAAGTTGTATTGTGTTTTTTGATTGTTTTTAAATATAATCTTTGTTTTTAATTTTGACTATCTTTTTAGTACAGTTCAATGAAAATACTCTTCGTTAAAACGACTAAAACTCACAAACATCTGCAATTAGCCCTATTTTGAAAACAATATACAAAAAATTATTATGACCCAAAGTGAAGGCAACCACTACCTTTCAACGACATTTTCTATTTCTATAATGAAAACATAACATCAACAATAATTTAAATTATTTTCTAGTTTGTACATTTACGCATGTTAAAAGATGTGCATCACAACTTGCGCCTTATATACGGTCACTCAAGGCATTGACGTTTATATGAATCCATTGTCCAAATTAGCATTCATTACAAGAAAGGAAGGGTAACACCCGCCTATTTTTTATGTAATGAATTGCGTTAAGTTAGTAACGACGTTAAGAATATTTTATTAATAACTTATGATATACTTAATGATATATGATGTTAATGTTACTAACTTTTATGTCAAGTTTTATGACATGTGACGACCGCATGGAATCGTTGTGCTCAAGTGTTCATGATTATTTTAATGTATGTTTAATTATAATGCAATGATGTATGAATGCTTTAATGTATGGCATTTTTGGATAGTTTGGCAGGCCGAAGAAACCCATCGGCAGGCCGAACTTGGTGAAACCGGCAGGCCGAAAGGGAAAATCAGCAGGCCGAACACGGCTGACGAGCAGTCAGTAGAAATCTCTCTAAAATTTTTGCTGAGTTAATTACATTAATTGGATGACTTAATGTGATTAATTAGCATAATAATGGAATGATTTTATTAGTTAAGGAAATAAGGGGTTTGACTTTGCATTGATTTGTGTTATTTTAAATGGTTTCCTATTTTTAGAGGGTAAATTATGGTAAGATTGTTGATTTGTTAGACTCTCCCTCAATCATCTCCACCTACACGCGAATTCTGGACCAAGAACAGTCAGAAAATTCTGACTTAATGAAGGGAATTGAGTTCCCATCAATTATGCTCATTATGTTAAATTTTTTTTAACGTTTCTTTTTCTGATTTTCTCTCATTCTCACGTTTTTCTCTCTCAGTTCTGAGACATTCTCTCATTCTCATTCTTCCTCTTCTCTTCTCCACGAATTTCTCTCTCTCTATCCCGAAAATTCTCTGCAAGAAAATTGTAAGAAAAGTTGTATTTTCCTCGGTTAAAATGAAGGATTTTGAGAAGAAATTTCAAGGTAAGAATTTAGTTTTTTTCCAGTGTTTTTGAAAAGGAATTCTCCTCCTCAATTCGTCTACAATACTCTTCTTTAGGTATTGTATTTGTTTTGGATTTCAATATGATATGCATGTATGCGTTATGAAATGTTTTCCTAAGTTTCAAGTTGTTTCAAAGTTTTTATGGTGAAATATAGATTTTCTATCTTCTACCCCTCACAGTAAATATTACTGTTTAATCTTGATGTATGAAAAAAGTAATGATATTCAAGGGGTAAATATGATGTTTTTCATGAAAGCTGTCAAGAATGTGCATGTATGATATATGATGAAGGTATTTTATGTTATTTTTTTTAAAAGAAAACTATTTTAACAATGTTATTTCTGGATTTTTGTTTATGAATTTTTATTTATGTTTAATGATTTTATGATAATGAAATAATTTTATGCATGATAATATGATGTTTGTATGAAGTTTTAAATTAAAATATATGTATTTTAATTGTTCGAAAATATTTTATTTAAAAGATATTTATGTTTAAAATGTATGGTTTGTTTTTATATGCTTAAGGTAATTTTTATAATTTAAGAAAAATCATAATAACATGTTTATGTGATGACAATTTTTATGGTTATGAATAATGATTATATGTGATGACAACGTTATGTTTTTGGAATAATGATTGTGAGTTATGTTTATTATTATGAGATGAATGTATATATGAATGATATATGAAAGAATGATATATGAATGAATGTTTTATGATAAGTGTTAATTTTACTGTATTTTTAATGGATAAATGGCATGAAAACTCATAGAAGTAAGCATATCGAGACCGCGGCGTCATCACCAAAGTATTTTAAGGTTAAGTGAGCTAGCGTTAAAGTAAGTACATTCTCACCTGCAACATGACACGTTTTTACAAGATTTGATGTTATGTTCATAATGATATTCATGATGATTTTATGGATATTTTCCTTAAGAATTATATGAAATATTTTCATGATTTTAAGTTGTGCATGATGATTTTGGCATGTTTCAAAGTATGAAAATTATGTATATATGTATCACCTAATAAGTGTTGAACACCAATGTTATGAAATGAAATGTTATGATGTCATGTTTAGTTTTGGATTAGCTACACTTCTCCTCTCATGACGACGCATCTATGATGAAGTTTATGGTGTAACACTTGGGCCCTTAAGATAAAAATGAAATAAGTTATAAAATGGTCAACGTAATGAAAGATATGTATCTATGAAATTGTGTTTAAGGCACTTTTATGGTATGATGACAATGATGATGATGATGTTTATGTAATGTTTTTAAATTGTGAGAATTTTATGTACTTACTAAGCATTAGCTTAATCATGTTTTATGTCATGTTGCAGATAAGGGTAAGAAAATCATGGATTAGGTGGAGGACATGGAGAGGCGTGTGAGCACCAAGCACGATGAATTGTAACCGGAAGCACGCCAAGAAGAACGCTCTTATGTTTTTAATTAAGTTATATAATTTGGAACATATTTTTATGTTAAGTTTTAAGAATACTTATACTATGGTTTTATAAGTTATTTTTATCATTTTTAATGAATTATGAACTTTCGCAATATTTTACGAAAAGTTGGTTTGTTTTGAAAATTAAGTTTTCTCAAAGATTTTTGGCTCGGTCGGCCTGCTGAACATCCTTGGTCGGCCTGCCGAAGTCTGAAAGTTCGGCCTGCCGAACGTGGTCAAGTTTTTGGTCTAAATTGCAAAGCCTCTGCCGGCCTGCCGGTTGAGAGAACTCCAGCCTACCGATCATGTTCGGCCTGCCGAAGTCCCAAGTTCAGCCTGCCGAATCGTGGGAGTAAGTGACTTTTGTATGATGTGTTGATTAAGGAGATTTGATGTGATGCTTGATAAGTCCTGATTTTACAACTTGATATACCTACATTATTTAATAAGTTCATGATTAATTTAAAGTATAATTGAATAAATTATGATATGGAATAAGTTAAACAATGTTATTTTATAAAGTGATAAGTTATAAAAAAAAAAATTAGATGTATGAATGGATCCTGGTTATGTATGTTTAACTACGTTTATGTTTGAAAACATTAGCTATGTAATTACGTTTATGTTTAAGGTTTAATAAGTATGAATGTAAGAATATAACGATATCTGTGACGTCCGAGCTAAGGGGCATTTCAGGAAGGCTTTGGCGATTGACATTTTTAGCGACAACACATGTTGTTGTTAAAGGACTATTAGTGACGACAAGTCATTGCTAAAAGCTTTAAGAGAACGACTTTAATCATAGACTTTTAGTGATGACCGGGGAACCCTATTTAGCAACGACAAAATGTCAACAAAAATATCATGTGAAATGTATTTTACTCAGGCCGAAAAAGGACTTTTATGTCATTACTAAAAATCTGGTACGAAGCACCAAATGTTTGCACCAGAATCTCGCACCAGTATGTGATAGCAGCTATTACCAATTGTTGTCCATGAAGACTTTTAACAACGACAAGTCAAAATTTAATTTTCAATAAATTTTTAACTGGCAAAAATGGGCGGGTGGCATATATTTTTTGGACTTGTCTTGTTATTGCCATTGGTGTAATTTATTATGGTTTATCTAAAAGACATCATTAGACCTATCTATAGCGATGACTTTTTTATTTTGTGTTGTTGCTAAAAATTGTCGATTGTATACTCCTTGAAACTGATCTTCTTCCTTAATTTCTCACAAAGCTCTTGCTCTCTCTACCTCCTTGCCTCTGACCACCATCCCCGTCTTGCACCAGCAATCCTCCAGCCACCGCCCAACCACCACCGCCTCACTTCTTTCTCTTTCCCTCCTTTTTTTCTTCCCTGCACCAAAACGCAAAACAAAAACTACATCAATATAGCTTACAAGGACCATTGCATATACATAAATAAAACTTTATTACATGCCAACATCATCAAAAATAAGATCCTAAACTATTATTAATCTTAAAACAAGAGAAGTTTAGATTGTACACCCTTGAAGATCTATCTTTGAGGAAACTCCACCAAAGCCTCTGACTTTGTCTTAACTTTTTGGCTAGAAATTTTTAGTGGGTAGGAGAAAATTTTTCTTGAGAAATGAAGGAGTAAAGAACCAGTTTTCTCAAAGAAGACAAGGGAAATTTTTTTTACAGAAATGGAGAGAAAAGAGAAAAAGTGGTCTCTTAGAAACATTAGGCATATTTATGGAGTTAAAACTAATAGAACTTAACTTTTGATCTTATTTTCTTAGCTCTTAAACAAGTTTGAAAAACTAAAATATGGCCTAAACATTACTAAAAGTGGCACCATTCTAGTGGAAAAAAGGGAAGAAAAATTTTCCTCATAACTTTATGTCATGTCCAACTTTAATGGATAGTGCTGAAAAAGGTCTTCTTTGGAGACAAGATTCATTTTTGTAGGTGTCTTTTTGACTTTTTTTTGGAAGCTTTGTCTCCAAGTTTCTTCCAAAGTAGATATTTTCTTGACTGGTTGGGGAAAACTAGCTAGTTAGCAGGAGAATTTGGACGTGTCAGGTCTTTTATCTTTACTTATCATAGTCCAAGACTAACCTTCGAAATCGCATATTAAGATTGGACTGTTATTGATCTTAAAATTATTTCTAGACTGCATAAACATAAACATGATCATTTCTATATTCTACCTCAGTATTGATATAGTCTCTGACAATGTCAATTCCTAAACTCGGATAACATTTTTACCTAAAATGCTATTCTTATAATCCTGATTTTTAATTAATAAGTAGTTAAGGATTTATTATGTGTTAGAGTGTTTCTTGATACACTACTAACACCGTACAACACTTGAAAATTCTTATATTTAAATTCTTAAGTTATTTATGAATTGAAATTTCTTGTGCCTTAAATTGCAGTGAAAATTATCAACCAAATTATTTGACCACAAAAGTTAATAAATTTAAGTTTAACATTTACTATAGAATTTTGGAATATTTATATCAATTCCATAAATCCTTCATTTGTAACGACCTTACTTTTGTGGCCGTTACTTAACTATTTAAATATATATTTATTTAAATTACGTAATTTTAGCAACATTTTTAAAAAGGACTTTACGAATTAAATTTAATTTAAAACTATATATATGTTTTCGTTGCAACAGAAATGGTACTATATAGTATAGTCATCCTGAAACATGCATCATACTAAGGTCATACAATTTACATGTTACCCAAAAGATTCATATTTAATAAAAATTAAGTGTGAAAAATAAAAACGCACTGTATTCATTTCTCATGACTCCACTCTGATCATTCGTCGGTTCACCACCGTCCATCAGATATTATTGACAGGTTTTTTTGCCAACAATATGAATATTCTTGAATGAGCTTCTGTTCAGTAAGTTGGAACTAGAACTCGCAAAATATTTAAAGCAACATATAATGATAAAATACATTTGTAGAATTATGCTCAGTTATGATCATGTCTTATTAATTTATAGGGCCCGAGTCATCGTATCAGTTGCACGTGATCAATGGGATCTTAGGGTTTGCAAGTTCTCAACAACTTCATGATCTAATTTAATTATTTTTATTTTTAAAAATTAAGTCTCTCCACAGGTCAAGAGGTTGATACAACTCTAATTTAATTTATCCCTAAAGGTTGTACTAAACTGTTTAGTGAGCATATAATATGACATAGCATAGCATACTTTGACTTGAATCAAAACATGCTTACTACTTTTAGAAAACATATTTATTTAAAACTATTTATACTGTAAGCGAGATTCCTGCTTATAAGAATTGAAGTTAGAACAAGTTGACATTAGAAATTATCCTTGGCTTTTCATTATGGCCCACATAGCTTGAAATTTTAAGCATACAATCGATTAAATTTTGTTTGTTTGGTGGTTGATTAAATGAGTTGGCTATCATGGAATTTTAGAAGTTTAACCTTTGAGCTCGTTAGTTTGAAACATGGTGGTTTTAATCATTGACATATGCTTGTGTGGAGAAAATGGGCGGTCTCTCTTCTGGTCTAGAATTTTCCTATCCTTTATCGGGATAAATTCTGTATAAAAGCACCCATTAAGAATGTAAGAATAATCTATTTTATGCTATTTTAATTTTAGCATAAACATAAGATTATTTTTAGCCATAATTCCTTTAGCAAAGGATCACAAAAACTGTTATTTATATTACAAGGATTAATTATTTAATTAAATCCTCATGATATTCAATTTTCCTTAATTGCCTTCAATTTGAATTAAAATTGATAATTAATTAAATTAAAATAAATAATTAATTATCTTATCGTTACTAAGTTTATATAATCTTAATTAACTAAATTAAAATTTTTTTAAATTCATGATTCTCGAACTAAGTTCCAATTAACTATTGTCTTAATTTGTTTAGTTTGCTTGTAATGGGTTTAAAGCTCATTAAGCCCAAAAACACTCCTTAGACGATTTATGTGTCGTACCGTTAAAACTATGACCTGAGTGGTTTTTGGACTAAGATAGACATTGGACCCATGTCTATCATTGAAATAATAAAAAATCTAGCGTGTTGGATTTTTTTTTTTTTACAATATCTATTTTATAGTTCATTTGAGAACCATTAAGGATTTTCTTTTAAAAACTATATATGTATAACTCAAGGTTTTGAACCAAAATTGCTCTATAAAATAATGCTTGAATTTGGTAAAACATAAAATCTTTGGTTTGTATAGTTTGTCTAGAGTACTGTAATTTCATGGTTTATTAAAAAATAGAATTCTATTACTACACGATCTTCATTTGTAAAAACTAGTACTGAAAGATACATTGTTTGATTAGTTTTAGAAAATTACCATGAAATTATATGTTAAAGATAGTTTTTTATTTTAAAATTTTCTTCTTCATGAAAGTCACTTATTTTAAATAAGTGTTTTTAATAATTTTGACACTCATTTAAAAGTCTCGATCACTATTCTTAGCATAGTTGTTGTCCATTTTAAATTTTCCAAATTTTACCGTTTAAAAAGATTTAACTGCTTTTATAAATCCCAAATAAAGTCTATCTTAGAAATAGATTTTTCTAAAATTTTTACACAAAAGTTCTTTATTTCTTTGATAGTTAAAAGTTTTGAGTCTAGTGAAAAATAAAGTTCAGGCTCGAAGCAGCCCGAAACATTGAAAAACCATGTCAGCTTATAAATACAGTTTATGGATAGTTTTAGAAAACAATCCATAACTGTATCTTAAAGATAGATTTTACACAAAGTTTCTTCATGAAAGTTGTCCGTCTTGTTGAAATCTAAAACTTTTTTATTCGGTAAAACACATAATTCATATCCAAAATGGTCTGAAATAAGCAAAACAATTGTAGCTCTTGTAAAATAGTTTTTTTTCATAGTCCAAAGTTGTTTTGGGTAGTTTTTGAGTAGTTTCGAAAACTGTTTTGAGCAGTTTGTAAAAACTATTTGGAAATCCTCTTTAGAGTCAAACTGTAAGATTTCACAGTCACGAAGTTTTGTTCAAAATGTCAAAAACTAAAAGTTCTGTGTTTGAAAAAGTTTTAAAAACCAGCTTTAAGGCTTCCGTTTACGAATTCAAAGTTTGTGAAATTTTTTTTCACAAATCAATACTTGCAAAAACATAAACGTAACATGCATGTACTAACTTTTTTACTAGCACACACATACATAAATTAAGCTAACTAACACATAAATAATTATTACAAACCATTTCCTCACCCAATCATCAAGTTACTCACAAAAATACAAACTTTAACCTCAACAAAGGTAAGAAAAAACTTTAGGATTCTTATCCTTGATGACCAAACTTGAATCCTTCCTTAATCATTCTCATGGATTTGGGAAAAAAAAAATGAGAAGGAAAACTTTGGGAGAACTCCACTTGGTGTGGTTGGTTTTGGGCGAGAATTAAAGAGAAAATAGAGACAAAAAATGAGGTCCTTTGCTGATACAAGTATTTGTAGGCCAAAAGCAAATCTAAACACTTCACTTAACTAATACTTAACCAAGCTCTAAGTTATTCTGATGGAGCTAAAATCTTGCTTAAGGAGCCCTAATTGTGGCCCCATTCTCTAATAGAGGTTGGTGAGATTTTTGTATCTTAAATGCACCAAGGATGTAACACCCGCCTATTTTATGTAACGGACCACGTTAAGTTAGTAGCATTATTAAGGAATGTTATTAATAAATAACGTTATATGATATGATATGTGATGTGCATGTTACTAACTTTTTATGTCAAGTTTTGTGACAGGTGACGACCGCATGGGATCGTTGTGCTCTAGTGTTCATGTGAAATTCTAAGTATATGATTATTTATGATGCAATGATGTATGAATGTTTTATGTTATGGCATTTAATGACAGATCGGTAGGCCGAACATCTTGCCCGAGAACAGCAGGCCGAAGAAACCCACCGGCAAGCCGAACTTGCTGGAACCGGCAGGCCGAAGGGGAAAAACCGGCAGGCTGAACATGGCTGACGAGCAGTCAGCAGAAATCTCTCCAAAGTTATGGCTGAGTTAATTACGTTAATTGGATGAATTAATGTGATTAATTGGCGTAATAATAGAATGTTTTTATCAGTTAAGGAAATTAAAGGGTTTGACTTGCATTGATTTGTGTCAAATTAAATGGTTTCCAATTTTAAACAGGCAAAACATGGTAAGATTGATGATGTGTTGTGGTTTCCTTTTCTTTCTCCTCTTTCCTTCCACGCCAACAGCCCTTAACAGTCAGAAAATTTCTGACTTAATGAAGGGAATTGAATTCCCATCAAAGGTGTTTATTACGTTAAAAATTTTAACGTTTCTTCTTTTTATTATTTTCTCTCTCTCTCTCAAAAAGTCTGAGACATTTTCTGATTTCCCTATCTTCCTCTTCTCTTCTTCTTCACGAAATTTCTCTCTCTCTCTCTAAAATTTTCTGAGTTTATTGAAAGAAAAAGTTTTGCTTCGTTGGTGAAATCAAGAGTTTTGGGAAGAAATTTCAAGGTAAGAACTCAGTTTTCTTTGTGTTTTTGAAAAGAACTTTTCTTCTCGTTTTGTCTACAATATCCTCTCTAGGAATTGTATTTTTGTTCCGAGTTTTTTATTACGATGTTCATGTGATGATTCTTCACGTTTCATGTCTTCTCGGTTTTTATGAAAATTGATATTTCTGTCTTCTACCCGTCGCAGTAATGTTACTGTTTAATTTTGATGAATAAAATGTAATGTTCATTCAAGGGGTAAATATAATGTTTTCATGAAAAGTTGTTAAAATATACATATGTATGAGTATGTATGATGGATGTATTCTATGATTTTGAAATATGTTGATAATGATGTTTTTGGGATTTTTGTTTTATTAAACGTTTTTGTATTTACATGATTTTATGATAATAAAATGATTTTATGCATGATAATATGATGATTGTATGGATTTTTAAATTGAAGCATATGTGTTTTTTTAAATTATTAGAAAACATTTTTTTTAAAGATTTTCATGTTTACAATATATGAAATGTTTTAATTTTTAAGAAAGTATGTTATGAATGGCGTTTATATGTTTTAATGATAATTTTTATGATGATGATTATGGGATATGTCTGAAATGTGATGAATGTATACATGAGTATATGTATATGAGAATATTATATGAATGAATGTTATGTGTATGGATATTTCATGATAAGTATTGATTTTTTATTGCATCTTTAAATGATAAATGGCATAAACACTCAATGAAGCGAGCACATCGAGACCGCGACATCGTCACCAAGTGCATTTTTAAGGTTAAGTAAGCTATCGTTGAGGTAAGTACATTTTCACCTGCAACATGACACATGTTTTTACAAGGTTTGATGATATGTTTACAAGGATATTCATGATGATTTTATGATGATTTTCCTTATAGGATTTCTTATGAAAGATTTTCATGATTTTAAAGATATACATGTATGATGATGACTTGTTTCAAAGAATGAAAAGTATGTATGTATGTATCACCTAATAAGTGTTGCACACCCAATGTTATGAAATGTTATGTTATGATGTCATGTTTGGTTTGGGATTAGCTACCCTTCTCCTCTCATGACGGCGTGCCTATGATGATGTTTATGGTGCAACACTTGGGCCCTTAAGATAAAATGGATTAAGTTTTAAAGTGGTTAACGTTACGAAAGATATGTTCTATGAAATTGTGCTTAAGGCACTTTATGATATGATGACCATGATGATGATGATGATGTTTATAAAATGCTTTAAAAAATTGTGAGAATTATATGTACTTACCAAGCGTTAGCTTAATCATGTTTTATATGTCATGTTGCAGATAAGGGTAAGAGAGTCATGGAATAGGAGGAGGATGTGGGAAGGCGTGTGAGCAACATGAACGATGAATTGTAACCGGAAGCACGCCAAGAAAAAAATGATTTTATGATTTAATCAAGTTTTATATTTTGAACATATATTTTTATGTTAAGTTTTAAGAATACTTACATTATGGTTTAATAAGGTATTTTATCATTTTTTTAATGAATTATGAACTTCCGCTATATTTTACGTAAAGTTGGTATGTTTTAAGTTAAGTTTTCCAAAGGAATTTGGTCTCGGACGGCCTGCCGAACTCTGTGGCCAGCCTGCCGAAGACCAGAAGTTCGGCCTGCCGATTGAATTTTCTGGCCTGCCGAACATGGATGAATTTTCAATCCGTATTGCAAAGCCTCTGCCGGCCTGCCGGTAGAGAGAACTCCAGCCTACCGATGGTGATCGGCCTGCCAAAATCCCAAGTTCAGCCTGCAGAATTGTGGGATTAAATGGATTTCAAATGATGTATTGATCAAAGAGAATTAATGTGTTATTTTTATAAGTCCTGATTTTACAATTTGATAAACCTATATATATATATATTAATGAATAAGTTCATGATTGATCTAAGTATAATTGAATAAATTATTATATGGAATAAGTTAAACATTGTTATTCTAAATAATGATAAGTTTATTAAAAAAAAGAAAGAACAACGTATGAATGGATCCTGGTAATGATGTTTAAGTACTTTTAAAATCAATAGTAACGATTAAGTTTGATATTATTTATAAGTTTAATGTTTATGCATGTACGAATGTAAGTATGTAACGACATCTGTAACGTCCGAATTAAGGGGCGTTACAGGCTTTGGTATCAGAGCAAATCTTCCGATTACAATTCATATCGCTACACGTCAATCCAAGTCCTCCAAGTAAGTACGATATTAAGTTAGATGTATTGATGCAAGTATAATGATAAGATTAAGGTTTGAATGATTAATGATTAATGACATAGTAGTGAAAACCTGTCTCATAAATGAAAGATTATTTCTAAGACCTAATTATTTTAGGAAATTTACGATGGACGGTCACAGAAGAATGCAGACCCACACCCAGACCAACGAGAGACTTATGACGATGATCGCTGAACTGCAAAGGCAGTTGGAAGATCAACGAAGAGAAATAGCTGCATTAAGGGCCAACGGCCAGAATGGTGAACAGCGAGGTAATGATGTGCCTCCTCCTCCTCCGTAGCCACAAGTACAAGTAGATGAAGTCCCAGCTCTTGTTGTTGAACCAAGAGCAGCCTATCAGGAATCTCTTCTGGTCAGATGGAAGAGAGTCAAGCCAGCTGACTTTGAGGGTTCAAAGGACCCGTTAGTCGCTCAGGGATGGTTAAAGACGATCGAAGCCACTCTGAGACTCATGGATTTCACGGACAATGAAAAGGTCCTCTGTGCCTCATACTGCCTTACCATGGAGGCCAGGATATGGTGGGACGGCATCGAACAGAGCAGAAATGTTGAAGAGATGTCATGGGCTGATTTTGTTCACGAGTTCAACACGAAGTTCTTCCACATGAATGTTACGAGGAAGCATTATGAGGAGTTCAAAAGCCTACGCCAGGGGGATATGATTGTCACTGATGTGGTGACAAAATTTGACCAGCTTGCTCGTCTATGCCCAGGGATGGTTATGAACGAAGGTGAAAGGGTCAGACGGTTGATCAGGGCCCTTAGACCGGATATTGCTGCAATTGTTGATGGCGCAAGTCCGCCACGGACTCAAGAACAGGTCGTTATGAAGGCCCAATGAGCTGAGTTCCACCTGTCGAAGTTAAGAAGGAATCAGCCTCAGCCCAACTAGCAAGCCAACAATGCTAACAACCAGAACCGTCCTCCCCACAGGAACAACAACAACAACAACAGCAGCAACAATAACAATCAGAACTGGAGGAACAATAAGAGGAAGGGCAATCCTCAACAACAGCAGGGCCAAGACAACAAGAGGCACAATGATGGTCAGCGCAACAACAATGATAGGCGATTCCAACCATGTGCCAAATGTGGAAAGAAGCATCTAGGGGAATGCCGATTGGGGACAAACCAATGTTTCATATGTGGGCGTGAAGACCATTTCGTAAAAAACTACCCCAAACTGATGAATGCTAATGCCCCACAAAGGGCTCCTCCTCAAGCCCAGTTGCATCAGATGCAAGCCTCCCTTGAAGGGCCACTAATTAGTCAAGGGAGACTTGAAGCCCCACCGACCAACGCCCGAATCTATGCCATGACGAAAGAACAAGTGGCTGCTGAAGCCTCCAATGTGGTCACAGGTCAGATAACAAGCTTATGTAATGATGTTTATGTTCTTTTTGATACGGGTGCCACGCATTCTTTTGTATCTATGTCACATGCTAAGAAGTTAGGGGTTCGTTTAGAGCCTATGAGACAGGGATTCACTACGACACTACCCTCCGGGGAAGTGATATTATCCACGCACTATTTACGTGCATTACCCCTATGGGTTTCTAATAGAAAACTTCTCATCGACCTCATTGTGATCGACATGCATGACTACGACATGATTCTTGGGATGGATTTCCTAAGCAAGTATAATGCCGCAATCAAATGCCAAAAACGAAAGGTGACCTTCCATCCTGAAGGTGATCAAAAATTTATTTATGTTGGCGAGACCAGGAAGAAACCCCACATGTTTCTATCGGCAATGAAAGCAAGGAAGCTTTTAGCAAGTGGCTGCATGGGTTATCTAGCGAACGTTGTAGACAAAAACCAAGAAGGAAAGACAAGAATGGAAGATGTACATGTTGTTCATGAATATGAAGATGTGTTTCCTGATGACCTAACGAGTCTACCGCCAGAAAGAGAAGTTGAATTTGAGATTGTGCTCGCTCTAGGCACCGAACCAATCTCTAAAGCTTTTTACAAAATGGCCCCGACAGAATTAAAAGAGCTTCACACGCAATTGAAAGAGCTACTTGACAAAGGATTTATCAGGCCAAGTCATTCACCATGGGGTGCTCCAGTTTTATTTGTGAAGAAGAAGGATGACACTATGAGACTCTGCATCGACTACAGAGAGCTGAACAAGGTGACGATCAAGAACAAGTATCTGTTGCCTCGAATTGATGATTTGTTTGATCAGCTCAAGGGTGCATCGGTCTTCTCAAAGATTGATCTACGATCAGGGTATCACCAGTTGAAGATCAAAGAAGGAGATATCCCCAAGACTGCTTTCAGGTCGAGGTATGGTCACTGTGAATTTGTGGTTATGCCTTTCAGTCCGACGAATGCACCTGCTGCCTTTATGGATTTGATGAACAAGGTATTCAAGGATTTCCTCGATAAATTTGTTGTTGTATTTATCGATGATATTCTTGTCTACTCTAAGAATCGAGAAGAACATGAGGAGCATTTAAGGATTGTGCTGGAGACTTTAAGAAGACACCAGCTATATGCTAAGTTCTCTAAATGCGAGTTTTGGCTTGATAAAGTGTCGTTCCTAGGGCATGTCATTTCAAAGGATGGGATAATGGTAGACCCTGCTAAAGTAGAAGCTATACTTAATTGGAAGCAACCAATGAATGCAAGCGAAATAAAGAGCTTCTTGGGTTTAGCAGGTTACTATCCGAGATTCGTAGTAGATTTCTTCAAGATAGCAGCTCCACTCACAAACTTAACTCGCAAGGGAAAGAAGTATGAATGGACGGATGCATGTGAAAAGAGCTTTCAAGAACTGAAGAAAAGATTAACGATGGCTCCAGTATTTGCAATTCCTGAGGAAAGTGATGGGTTCGTAATCTACAGTGATGAATCCAAGATGGGCCTAGGAGCTGTACTGATGCAAAATGAAAAGGTGATTGCTTATGCTTCAAGACAACTGAAGGACTACGAAAAGAACTATCCTACTCATGATCTCGAGTTAGCAGCAGTTGTTTTTGCGTTGAAGATATAGGGACACTATTTATATGGAGTCCAATGCAAGATCTTCACTGACCATCAAAGTCTGAAGTACTTCTTCACGCAAAGAGACCTGAACATGGGACAACGAAGATGGTTAGAGTTGGTGAAGGATTATGATTGTGAAATCCTTTATCACCCTGGTAAAGCTAACCGAGTAGCTGATGCTTTAAGTAGGAAGTCAGTTGCCACGTTGATGTCTATGCAAGCAATGTCTCCACCTTTAAGGAAGGAAATTCTAGACTTCGGTTTAGAACTTATAGCAGGCCAGCTATCAGTACTCTCTCTTGCTCTGACGATGTATGATGAAATTCAGAGTAAGCAAAATGACGACGTAAGCCTTGTAAGAATCAAGCAAGAAATGAAAGAAGGAAAATGTCAAGAGTTTCGTATTGCGGATGACGAAACTCTGTACCTTAAGGACCGTTTATGTGTTCCCAATGTTGATGATTTAAGGGAAAGGATCTTGGCAGAAATTCATGACACTCCTTACTCTATTCATCCAGGTGCAACGAAGATGTAAAATGATCTAAGGGGTAATTTCTGGTGGTTTGGAATGAAACGTGATGTTGCAAAGTATGTAAAGAAATGTATGACATGTCAGCAAGTAAAGGCTGAACACCAGAGACCTGGTGGTGAACTGCAATCTATCCAAATACCGGAATGAAAATGGGAAGAAATAGCAATGGATTTCATTACCGGCTTACCCAGAACTACGAATGGCTATGATGCAATTTGGGTAGTTGTGGATCGGCTGACGAAGACGGCGCATTTCATTCCTATCAAGATCACTTACTCGATGGAACGGTTAGCGGAGCTCTATGTTAAGGAGATTGTACGACTTCATGGGATTCCCAAGTCGATTATCTCAGATCGTGATGGCAGGTTCACATCTAAGTTTTGGAAGAGTGTCCAGACTGCAATGGGAACCAAGCTTCATTTCAGCACGGCTTTTCATCCTCAGACTGACGGCCAAACAAAGAGGATAAATTTGATTCTAGAAGATATGCTGCGGGCATGTTCTCTCGATTTTAAGACCAGCTGGTGTAAAATGTTGCCGTTAGCAGAGTTTGCATACAACAACAGCTTTCAGGCGACAATTGGAATGGCACCATATGAAGCACTGCATGGGCAGAAATGCAGGTCATCCATATGTTGGCATGAAGCTGGTGAAAAGAAGTTGATGGAAAGTGTTGATGCTGAAATAACCGACTTTGTGAATGAAACGTCTGAGATGATAAAGTTGATAAGAAGAAGAATAGAGACCGCACAAAGCTGTCAAAAGAGTTATGCTAACAAAAGAAGAAGACCTTTAGAATTCACTGTAGGTGAATATGTGTTCTTGAAAGTTGCACCAATGAAAGGGGTTATGAGATTTGGAAAGAAAAGCAAGCTAAGCCCAAGATTCATCGGTCCTTATGAAGTTGTTAAACGAATAGGCAAAGTAGCTTATCAACTGAAGTTTCCTTCTGAAATGTCCGCAATGCACGATGTATTTCATGTCTCCATGCTCAAGAAGTATGTTCCGGACCCTACGCATGTGATTGAGCCACAAGTGATCGAGATACGAGAAGATTTAAGTTATGAAGAAAAGCCAACGAAGATACTCGATCGAAAAACCAAGACTTTGAGGAATAAAGAAATTCCATTGGTCAAGGTGTTATGGCGAAATCAGCAAGTTGAAGAAGCTACATGGGAACGTGAAGATGACATGAAAGCTATGTATCCGCATTTGTTCTAAGTTTCGAGGACGAAACTTTTATAAGGTGGGGAGAATTGTAACACCCGCCTATTTTATGTAACGGACCACGTTAAGTTAGTAACGTTATTAAGGAATGTTATTAATAAATCACATTATATGATATGATATGTGATGTGTATGTTACTAACTTTTTATGTCAAGTTTTGTGACAGGTGACGACCGCATGGGATCGTTGTGCTCTAGTGTTCACGTGAAATTCTAAGTATATGATTATTTATGATGCAATGATGTATGAATATTTTATGTTATGGCATTTAATGACAGATCGACAGGCCAAACTTTTAAGATCGACAGGCTGAACATCTTGCTTGAGAACGGCAGGCCGAACTTGCTAGAACCGACAGGCCGAAGGGGAAAAACCGGCAGGCCGAACATGGCTGACGAGCAGTCAGCAGAAATCTCTCCAGAGTTATGGCTGAGTTAATTACGTTAATTGGATGAATTAATGTGATTAATTGATGTAATAATGGAATGTTTTTATCAGTTAAGGAAATTAAAGGGTTTGACATGCATTGATTTGTGTCAAATTAAATGGTTTCCAATTTTAAACAGGTAAAACATGGTAAGATTGATGATGTGTTGTGGTTTCCTTTTCTTTCTCCTCTTTCCTTCCACGCCAACAGCCCTTAACAGTAAGAAAATTTCTGACTTAATGAAGGGAATTGAATTCCCATCAAAGGTGTTTATTACGTTAAAAATTTTAACGTTTCTTCTTTTTATTATTTTCTCTCTCTCTCTCAAAAAGTCTGAGACATTTTCTGATTTCCCTATCTTCCTCTTCTCTTCTTCTTCACGAAATTTCTCTCTCTCTCTCTAAAATTTTCTGAGTTTATTGAAAGAAAAAGTTTTGCTTCGTTGGTGAAATCAAGAGTTTTGGGAAGAAATTTCAAGGTAAGAACTCAGTTTTCTTTGTGTTTTTGAAAAGAACTTTTCTTCTCGTTTCGTCTACAATATCCTCTATAGGAATTGTATTTTTGTTCTGAGTTTTTTATTACGATGTTCATGTGATGATTCTTCACGTTTCATGTCTTCTCGGTTTTTATGAAAATGGATATTTCTGTCTTCTACCCTTCGCAGTAATGTTACTGTTTAATTTTGATGAATAAAATGTAATGTTCATCCAAGGGGTAAATATGATGTTTTCATGAAAAGTTGTTAAAATATGCATATGTATGAGTATGTATGATGAATGTATTCTATGATTTTGAAATGTGTTGATAATAATGTTTTTGGGATTTTTGTTTTATTAAACGTTTTATGTATTTACATGATTTTATGATAATAAAATGATTTTATGCATGATAATATGATGATTGTATGGAGTTTTAAATTGAAGCATATGTGTTTTTTTAAATTATTAGAAAATGTTTTTTTAAAAGATTTTCATGTTTACAATATATGAAATGTTTTAATTTTTAAGGAAGTATGTTATGAATGGCGTTTATATGTTTTAATGATAATTTTTATGATGATGATTATGGGATATGTCTGAAATGTGATGAATGTATACATGAATGTATGTATATGAGAATATTATATGAATGAATGTTATGTGTATGGATATTTCATGATAAGTATTGATTTTTTTATTGCATCTTTAAATGATAAATGACATGAACACTCAAGGAAGTGAGCATATCGAGACCGCGGCGTCGTCACCAAGTGCATTTTTAAGGTCAAGTAAGCTATCGTTGAGGTAAATACATTCTCACCTGCAACATGACACATGTTTTTACAAGGTTTGATGATATGTTTACAAGGATATTCATGATGATTTTATGATGATTTTCCTTATAGGATTTCTTATGAAAGATTTTCATGATTTTAAAGATATGCATGTATGATGATGACTTGTTTCAAAGAATGAAAAGTATGTATGTATGTATCACCTAATAAGTGTTGCACACCCAATGTTATGAAATGTTATGTTATGATGTCATGTTTGGTTTGGGATTAGCTACCCTTCTCTTCTCATGACGGCGCGCCTATGATGATGTTTATGGTGCAACACTTAGGCCCTTAAGATAAAATGGATTAAGTTTTAAAGTGGTTAACGTTACGAAAGATATGTTCTATGAAATTGTGCTTAAGGCACTTTATGATATGATGACCATGATGATGATGATGATGTTTATAAAATGCTTTAAAAAATTGTGAGAATTATATGTACTTACCAAGCGTTAGCTTAATCATGTTTTATATGTCATGTTGCAGATAAGGGTAAGAGAGTCATGGAATAGGAGGAGGATGTGGGAAGGCGTGTGAGCAACATGAACGATGAATTGTAACCGGAAGCACGCCAAGAAAAAAAAATGATTTTATGATTTAATCAAGTTTTATATTTTGAACATATATTTTTATGTTAAGTTTTAAGAATACTTACATTATGGTTTAATAAGGTATTTTATCATTTTTTTAATGAATTATGAACTTCCGCTATATTTTACGTAAAGTTGGTATGTTTTAAGTTAAGTTTTCCAAAGGAATTTGGTCTCGGACGGCCTGCCGAAGACCAGAAGTTCGGCCTGCCGATTGAATTTTTCGGCCTGCCAAACATGGATGAATTTTCAATCCGTATTGCAACGCCTCTGCCGGCTTGCCGGTAGAGGGAACACCGGCCTGCCGATGACGATCGGCCTGCCGAAATCCCAAGTTCGGCCTGCCGAATTGTGGGATTAAATGGATTTCAAATGATGTATTGATCAAAGAGAATTTATGTGTTATTTTTATAAGTCATGATTTTACAATTTGATAAACCTATATATATATTAATGAATAAGTTCATGATTGATCTAAGTATAATTGTATAAATTATGATATGGAATAAGTTAAACATTGTTATTCTAAACAATGATAAGTTTATTAAAAAAAAAAAGAAAGAACAACGTATGAATGGATCCTGGTAATGTATGTTTAAGTACTTTTAAAATCAATAGTAACGTTTAAGTTTGATATTATTTATAAGTTTAAATGTTTATGCATGTACGAATATAAGTATGTAACGATATCTGTGACGTCTGAATTAAGGAGCGTTTCAAAGGACAACATCACTTCAAGTCAAAGTGATAGTCAAATCTCTTTTTTGATCTTATCTCTAAATATCCAAATAGATATATTTGCACTGTCAGGAGAAGACTAACTTAACTAATAGAAGATTTGTAATATCAGTCGGGTCCTTTCCTATTTTTTGAATACAGTTGAATGCTAAACACGGTATTGAACCAATATCGATATAAGCTTTAATTGCGTATCGATTTTTGACTGTGTTTAGTCTTAAATTAATTCTAAACTTAATAAAAATCTATACTTGACTTTTTTTACTTCTAGACTCGGTAATAACATAGTTTTTTGACATTGTCAATTTTTGAGCTCGTGTAGAATTTTCTACCGAATTGTTACACGCGTAATTCTAATTTTTTATTAATTTGCAATTAAGGACTTGTTGAGCGTCGGAGTGTTTCTCGGTACATTGGTAACTTCTTACTGTACTTGAAAATTCTCATAATTAATTTCTCAACTTATTTATGGTTTAAAATTTTTTCCGCTTTAATTCATGATAAAATTTATCAATCGAATTATTAAATCATGAAAGCTAATAATTTTAACTTTAAAATTTACTATAGAATTTTTGGAATATTAATATTAATTCCATAAATCTTTCAGTCACAAAAATTCTTACATGATATTTCTAAAAAAATCCATGATTTAAATATGGAAATTACATTACTTAATTCTAGGTTTTCTCCGTCTTTACATCAGTTACAAAAATCATACATGATATTTCTAGAAAAATTCTTGGTGTTAATATTTAGATTCTAACATAAATTTGAGCATTCTATTACATTTAATGGTATTGTACATGGTATTGTATACTACTGAAACATGTGCTCATAAGCTATAAACTTGTACTTTTTATGAACTTAGTAGTATAGTTTTGGAAAAGTCCTTAATCAATTATACTTGTTAATTACTTGGATTTTTTTGGGGTCTTATACCCACAGAGAGGAACATTATGTTAAAGTCATGACTTCAGTGTCAATGATGTTGTTACGTACACTTAAGCCCATAGTTCAAGACATAAGATAAGTAGATGATAAGATATTCATAAATGAGTATAAATAGAATCATGCATGATATTTTTGCTTGTATTCCTTTTTAAGTAATGCTTTATGAGAAGCGTTTATAAAAAACATTTTATGAGAAATGTTTCATGAGAAACGTTTTATAGGAAATGCTTTATGAGAAAAGTTCTTATGAAGAAATGTTTATATGCTTTGTGAGATGTATGAACTTACTAGGTAAAAGCTTATTTTTAAGTTCTTTCATGTTATAGGTGGTTCTATAAGAGACTAGTATCACTGATTGATGAGCTAGGTGTGACGGTGAGACAATTAATTTCCACTATTTTGAAAGACTTTTTAATTACTAAAGTATGAGACAGACTAGTAGTACATTAGTATTGTTTAGCAAGATGGCATGATTATATGTTTTATACTTCTTAAAAAAAAAATGTTTTAAATGTAATTACGGTGACCGTTTTAAAAAAATTAAATTAAAAAAATTCTTCCACATTTTCTTTCGAAATCAAGTTTAAGCAAACTAAGTAATAACTTGAAAAAAGTTGGATTGTTACATTTAATATCTTCTATCTCATGAAATCTTGCCCCACTTGTTAATCATGCTCCAGTCATATGCAAATTAATGAACGTTGATAAATAATTTTGCAGTTTAATCTCTAAAAAATCATTTATTATTATTATTATTATTATTATTAGTTACTTCTATGCTTAAATTTTCACGTTCTAATTTGACTATTTTACTTTGACATGAATTCGTGACCATTTGAAAGAGTAGTTTTAACCGTTTTTTATAGTTTGAACTACTTTTTGGTTTAATTTTGTGAGAGAAAATACTATAATAAAAGTAGTTAGAATCATAAAAAATAGTTAAAACTACAGTTGCCAAATGGTCAAACGACTAAAAAAGATGGTCCAAACCAACCTGTAGTGGGTTAGGCCCCTTCACATGAAGCAATTTTAAATAAGCCAGTTAGGTATGGGAGCATTTGTTGTTTAGCATGAATATTGAAAAATGAAATCCAATGCTGTTAAGGGTACAAAAAATGGTTCGATAACTGTCAAGAAACTTTTTAATAATTTGGATACCACACCAGTAAGGGGTTTGTACTATTTGTCATAAGTTCTTTTGGCTTCACTGTCCCTCTCGTACCTTGATACCCTCTTATCATTCACGTGCAATAATCTTATGGACATGTGAAATTGACTAAACGGATTTTCTGTTGGGACAAAAAATTTTAGCCGGTTCTGAATTTGCAATCTTCATTTTAATTCCAAAGCAGCTTTTTATGGTAAAAGAGGAAACATATTTCTCTTAAAATCCTCTTCATTAGTAACTTAACACATCTAATGAAAAATTCTAAATTGTGTTTGGAGCTATTTCTATGTCCGCAGTCATTTTTCATAATTCTCATGGTAAAAAAGGGACTTTAAAAATCAACCATTTTTCTAAGACAAAAAACAATGAGAGGTATTTGTAGGAGTTGATTATATTGTTCATTTGACTCTCATCATAGTAAAATTCTGCAGCAGTGAAAATAGCTCTCATAATAGGAATCAACCACTGAAAATTTTGCATGTTCTTTCTTTTTGTCGTTTTTGTGGTATGATGTACATCCTTTCTGTTAAGGACTGTCACAAGTTCATTTGGTCTCATTGGTTTCTCTTCTTTTGTATCACCCCTTTTGGAGACCTTAATTTATTTATCTATGAAGGGCTTGTGTATTATGAGAAAAACTTAAGCTACTGAGGAATTTGCATGTAAAAAGTAGGAGGCACCAAAAGATAATACTAAACTTTCAAACCACGATAATTTTGATATAGCTTTTACGGGAAAGAGGATACATATTTCACTTCAAACCCAGTACCACATCTAAAGTCAAATTCTACGTGGTATTGTCACTAGTCCTCATACATGATTGATAATTCCAATAGCGCGAATGGTAACTTTTTCAGCTACTTTTGGCTGCGAAGTAAGCCACAGCACCAACAAAGGGAGCGTTGTTGTAAGTAGTAGGCTCGGATTGTTGATAGTTATTCCGATCATCGGCGAAATTGTCACGGTTATCGGGGCCACCGACTATAGCCCCGACAAGGACGTTCGGATTCGGAGAAGTGGAGTCGTGGTAGCGGAATCCATCGTTGCAAGGAATGCGATCAGGGTGCGCGTGAATGGACGGCACGGAGGAACCCCTGTGGTGCACATGCTGAGGAAATCTCTCCCCAAACCCCACCATGTAAGACATCCTCGCTGGATTGTCTCCCAGAATGTAGTCAACCTGTTTCTTTGCCTGTGAGATTAGCTTTTCCGCTGTGATTGTTGAGCTTCCACAGGCTGCAACTTCTCCGTTCTGATTGAGGTACTTGGCGTATGTGAGGAGGAGTAGAGCTGCAGAAGTGACATACTGAAGATTGTTTTCACTTCCTTTGTAGAGAAGTCCTCCTGCAAATTAATTTTATGTAAATATTATATTACTTTACAATTGATTAAGAAATAACAACAAGATCCAATCTCTACTAAAATTGTTTGTTGTGTTTCACCCTATGTTTGGAACAATGTTACGTCTGTCCTTTAATGTTTTATCATTGTGTTAAAACTATCTTCCTATGTTTTAACAATTGTATTAAGGGAGACACTGGCGAAGCACTTAGGGTTGCCCCCACACAACTTTTGAATTATTGGTTTTTTGCCTGCAAAGTTTTTACAAGTTTAAATTGTACCCTTATTATGCGTAAAAAAAAAAATTACAATTGTACCCCCACAAAAAACTGGAATATATCATTATGCTCCTATTTTCTTGGAAAAAGTATGATTTATGTTCCCACTTTATAATAAAAAAATAAAACTACAGTTATATGCAATTAAAATTATTAGTAAGTTTTTACATAGTGCTCCCACTAATAAAATTTTTTGGCTCCACCACTGAAGGGAGGTAATAGATTGTGTTAAAACATTTCCAGTATTTGTGGTAAAGATATGAGATAGGTGCAATATTCCTGAAATTACAAGGTGGAACGCAAGATTTCGATAGAACATACGAATGATTCTTGTTATTATCCTCACTGTCCTGTAGGCGAGGCGCTTATTGTGTTTTGTAGCAAAATTAAGGTTTCTATGGTAGGACTTGAAAAAATAAACTACTAGTAAAACTATTTTTCAGTTGTCATATTTGTACAAATACTCTCTGTTCCATAGATATTTATATATATATATATATATATATATATATATATATTTTATATTTTCATTTGATTTTGACCATATTCAAAGATGAGACACGTGCACTACTAGTAAGACCCAATAAACATTGGGTTAAATAATGACCAAACTTAGATTACGGCATGTTTTCTTTGGGACTTGAGAAGCTAAGTCAAACAAGCAAAATATTGTTCACCTGGTGTGTATTGGGCTTGGAAACCGGATGTTCCGGGAATTAGGGAGCAAATGTAGTTATCTGAGTGAGATTTGTATGGCCGGAACTCCTCAGTCTTTTTCTCAAAGAAGTCCTGGAGAGAAACCAAGTAAAAAAGTGTCAAGTTTTTGTGACATCTTAATTTTGCAGGAAGCAAAAAGGGAAAATTTGAGAAGGAAAACAACCTTGGAAAGGAGAACTTTTGTTCCGGGTCGCTTGTCGTCCCAGCTGAAGGAGTAGTTGTCATCATAAGCGCCCATTGTATGGCCATTGGACTTGATATAATCCAAGTATGAAGGGTTCTGAGAGGCTCTATGAATCCATGAAGCGCCCCAGAGAAGCTCATCCTAATAGAGGAATTGGAATCTGTCAGTAATTAATTATGAGGAAATAGAAGAAAAGAAAGCAATATTCCAATGCTTTTATATTACCTGGTATTCTGAGTAGGAGCAGTAAAATGGGCAGACCACTGACTTGAGAGAATCGCTATAAGAACCTCTGTACCTATCCGCAAAATCGAAGACCTGCAAAAATCACATTTTTGAAGCTTTCTTGTTTATGAAGGCAATGAAAATGGCAAAATTGATGGACAATGAATTTTGTTTTGATCATTATGTCTTACTTTCATGGCGGTCTGAAGTAATTTTCCAGAGTAAGAAGGGTCAGAGTTCTTGAAAACTATTGAAGCTGCAGCCAGTGCAGCAGCTGTTTCTGCTGCGACATCAGATCCCGGGCTCTGCGTCGACACCTTGTAAACATTCCGTGGGGTGTCCATATCTTCAGGCCTCTCCCAGCACTTGTGATCCATGTTTGGTTCTCCCACCTGCACCAACAAGACAAAGCAGCAAACTCCAAGGTCTTTCACATAGTTTGAAACAGAAAGCTGTAATAACATTTGAGTCTTTTCTATTACGTAAGAGAAACAGAGTTTTTGTTTCATTATCTTCAATTTTCATAATTTTAAGCTTTGGTTTAGCTTTATTACTTGGACATATAAGGTTCCAGGGGTGGCAGTGGCTGCTTTTAGAAGATAATCCGACCCCCAGCGAATGGCTGCTCTGGCATGCTCAATCTGGCTGCCCATTTCGTTGCCGAATTCGATAACACTCCATGCCAATAACGTGGTGGTGAAGGCCATTGGCAATCCAAACTTGACATTATCTCCAGCATCATAGTAGCCGCCTGTTAAGTCCACCTGCAATTCACACATTTTAATTAGTATCACTGCTTTGATACTATGTTAGTTTACTATTTTGGCTAAAAATACTTAAGTTTAAGGACTAAGGCCAACGATAGTTTTACATTCTAACAAGTATCATTCCAATGCAAAAATAAGAAAAACGTCATGTGTTCTAAGGACTAAAGTACATGATCAGATGAGCCATCAGACAAGCCAGAGTCACCCCTCCAAGTGAGCCTCTGATCAGACGGCAATTTCCCCGACCGTTGCCCTTCGAAAAAAAGGATAGATTTCTCAAGAGCACTAGAGTAGTCCTTAGAAGTAAAGGCATAACAACATAAAGTGAGTGAACAAAAACTTAAGCATAGAATTTGAGTTATTAAGGAGGAGTTGAATGAACACGTCATTTTTTTTTTCTTTTATCTAAACACCCCACAAAGCTTATGACTTTCAGTACTTGTAATAAGAAGTGGTTTGTGTACGTCTATTTATAGGCAAGAAGCGAGGAGAAGTTGAGAGGTTCGTTGGTCGTTAAGAAGTGAGCCACAAAGAGGGCAAGAGATTCATGCTTTTCACGGGATTAACTGCGGCAAATCAGACATTTGAGTTGTGGGGACCACAAGCAATGTTTTTAATTTATCTTTTTATTTATGACTTTGTCCATTTCTTTGGATAGATAATAATAATAATAATAATAAAAGATAGCAAAATATTCACAGTTCAAGGTCCGGTGCGTCTTAAGATTATATTTTTGTCCAAATTATTTCAGGGTTTTTGGGACTTTTTTTGGGAGTAGAATTTGACTGTTAAATAATGTTTAGAAAAGTCATGCGAATTAATAAGCGTAATCTACGTGAGTGAAATTGGCGGGTTGGGCATGGTTTTAGACTTTAAAGACATCGGACGCCACAATTTTAGGCGCGGTGTATAGTATTTTGGAAATTTGGAGGGTCGTATATAATTCTGTATTTTGTCTTGTGTCGTGACAGAGTCACGGATACATTCAGAAAAGGAATCACATGGGCCGTCAAGGGGAAAATAAAAGAAAAGGAAAGGAAAGAAAAGAAAAAGGGGTATGAAGCCTATCAATGACTTGAGTAGTGCCTAGAAAAAAAAAAAAAAAAAATGGAGGTGAGAGGGTGTGTAATTTATTAATAACCTTTAATTTGTTACATCAGTTTAAACTCTCTAATTTGAACTGTCTATATTAAAAAGCTTTTAACAGTCATAACGTAAAGATCTCAACGGCTACATTGTTTTGAACTAAAAATGATTTAAGCTATTGGTTTTAACTACTCTTTTAAATACTCTAAAATTTTTACACGAATGGTTTCGGTTTTTATTATTGGTTAAAAAGGCATAAAAACTTCAACAAAAATACCGTATTTTCATGTGATTGGGTTGGGGAATAATTTAAGAGTCTCACATGGTTGGTCAAGGATTTCACAATATTTTTGATGAGAAAAGTTATTGCTCATGTCCTTTGAGAAGTAAATAGAGGTGCGTTTTTTGTGTTTCTAGAGTGGACTTCGACAAACAAAACAAGCCTCGTATCTCTCTTTTCATAATATCTTTTATTTATTTATTTATTTATTTTTCCTTTCTTTTGAGACCCTTTTGAAAGTAGGCAATGTCTTTGCAGGCCTGTGATGTGAACACCTAAATTCCAGTGGCATAAATATGATTATTTTGGGAGGACTACCTAATTCATAGACCATGATAAAAAAAAAAAAGGGTTTAATTCTATGATATCACATGAAATACTGTTTCCCACCCAAAACACACGGTATGATGGTACTTGTCGATTCATTCTTGCTAATTTCCTGGTTTTCATAAAACTGGTGAAATGGGTAAAGATACGTGCATCCGGTGGCGGAGCGAGAATTTTTTTTTCTTTTCTACGTGTGTGAATTAAATCAAAATTTTGAACTACAATTACAAAGCAACAACATTTGAACTTCATTAACTATTTGTACCATTGATTTTTTTTTCCCTTCGAGATAAATAAAAGTTGGAATAGAGTAATATTCAATTCATAAAGTTTAATGGCCAAAAGGGTGTGAATTTATATAGTAATATAGTTGACTTTTGATTTATTGGATATTCTGAGCTTAAAATATGAGTACTTAAAATTCAAAATTTAGCGTGTAATTAATTTTTTTTTCTAAAAAAAGATTGTGTAAATGTTGTAGGAGGAAAATAAAGGAAGAAATTTTAAATAATATTAGTATTGGGGTAAAAACTTAATTTAGGTTTATTAATAAAAAAAAAAAAATTCACATCATAAAACACGAATTTAAAGTATTAAGATGATATCTATATTTTTAAAACTACATGATATTGTTTTGATATTTTTTAAATAAATATCAATGTTAAGTTTTCTTAAAACACGTTGTATGAAAATTATTAAAAAAAACTCTTTTTTTTTTCTCACTCAAAAACGGTGATAAGATGTGCGTACATGTTATCGTATCCTAGCTCTATGATGTTTTGGTCTGGTCCGTGGTCGTTGGTAGGGATTACAACTGCCAAGAATGTCCGATTCCTCAATTTTAAGACTTGGACTCGCCCTTTTTCGCTTTCAAATGTCCCAAAAAGCTTATCAAATAACCACAGATTTTACGCCAGAATTGTTGACAGAATGACAGAATTTTCTTGTTCACTTTTTTTAATTTCAAACAGAAACAGTCCAAGGCAGGCTAAGTTCTAAGCAATCAGTCTCATGTGACTCCACAACAAAGAACTAATGCATTGCAGGTCCTTGTTGTGTGTTCTAATCTAGGTTGACTTGATCTTCGGGTTTGAAATTTATTGGCAAATTGCCCGCAAGAGACTCAAAATCATTGACAGGATGTTTGGATTGATGGTTCGAATTCTTAGATTAGAAACATTATATGTCATATTCACTAGTTGACTTTTAGTGCGGTTCAATTCAAACTGTCATTCTATGTTTATTTGATTCAAATTAAACTGATAGTTCAAATTAGGCTAAAATGTCCAACTTAGAATTGAAATTTCCCTTGATTTTAACATTTTGAACTAATATTACACCATGATTTCACTCCTATATATTATATTTATAATTTAACACTATTAGTTCATATATTTTAAATTAAATGACTTCTTTTTTACATATTTCATGTTTATTCTTTCATTAAATAGATTTGATATACTTTAAACTAAAGTTATCAATACTCATCCAAACACAAACTCAGATATCTTATTTAGATTAATACTTTAAATGCACATCTAAATGCCAGTTCGGATTATTGTTTAAATTACATAATTTAGATTTTTCTGTTCAAACCAGAAAAGTTCAATTTGAGGGTCTTGTTGGAAGTTTAAGATATTTGACATGTACAAAGCATGACCTTCTTTATGCAACTGGACTTGAGAGTCGCTACATGGAAATTCTAACAACAACTTATTCCAAAGTTACAAAGAGAACTCTTCGATAGCTTAAAGGTACGATCAATTCAATTTTTAATGATTACAAGCTTGTTGGTTATTATGATAGTGATTGAGCCAGAAATGTTGATGATCAGAAGAGTACAACCGGTTTCGTATTCTTCATGGGAGACACTACGGGTATGTTTGGTAGAGTATTCAAATCAAGGTTTGAATCATTTTGTTACAGTTTTTTCTCTCACAAAAATTTAAATCTTCATTCAAACACTCTACTCAAATACTCGAACCAAACGAGCCCTACATTACTTAGATGTCAAAGAAGCACCCAATAGTCACACTCTCAACATTTGAAGCAGAGTATGTTGCTGCTATTTCATGCACTTGCCATGCAATTTGGCCAAGAAATTTGTTGAAAGAGTTAAGCATACCTCAGAAGGGTCCGACAAAGATTTGAGTCGATAACAAGTTAGCAATTGCTTTAGCAAAGAATCCAGTCTTTTATGATCAAAGCACATTGGCACCCGCTATCATTACCTAAGTGTTGCAGATATGGAGCCAAATCAAGTAGACAACCCAGCAAAAGGAAGGAAAAGGGAGAAAATCGCGTCCTCGAAGGCAGGGAGCAAGCGCCGCGGCTCTGGCAGAAGAGCGCTGCGGTGCTGGGGCGAAGGCGCCAGGTGAAGAGCGCCTAGGCACCAGGACAAGAGCGCCTAGGCGCTATGTGGCAAGCGCCTAGGCGCCAAGGGCTTTACGCCTAGGCTCAAAGAGGATGGCGCCTAGGCGCCAGGTGAATTGCGCCTAGGCGTCGCAGCGCTCGTTTCGAGCGCCGCAGCGCTGACGCGCTGTGCTGCGCGATGTGTTTTGAATCAAAGTCGAATTCAAAGGTCCCAAAAACGGGAAACCACTAGGGTTTCCCATTAGTTGCTATTTTCTCCTCTTTTGGTTATAAATAGACACAAGGTGGCTAGGGTTGTGTGTGTGAAAACTGTGTGTGAAAGTTGTGAGTGGCATAATTTTGTGAGAGGCAAAATTCTTGAGAGCTCCATCCTTGAGAGAAAAAAAATTCCCATTGGGTGTTAGATAGAAGAGAGTTTTGGTAAGCACAGTTTGTGAGTGTGTGAGAAACTGCTCTTGTAATCTGTAATCTCCTTCATCATAGTGGAATCTGCAAGCGGCAGAAACAGGACGTAGTCTCAATTTGGACGAACCTGTATAAAAATTTGGTGTCTCTTTTCTTCTTTTCTCCTATTTATTTTTCTGCAATTGTTCGTTCTTGCGATCCTTGAAATTAGGAGTTGTCTAATTCCCCAACAACTGGTATCAGAGCGGAGGTTTTGATCAAGAACGATGACTGGAGAAGAAGGTATGGCAGCCGGCATCACCAAATTTGATGGTTCAGATTTTTCCTATTGGAAGATGCAAGTAGAGGACTACCTATACAGCAGGAAACTGCACTTGCCCTTGGGTAATAAGCCCGAAGGCATGAAGGATGAGGAGTGGAGTCTCCTTGATAGACAGGTACTCGGTGTGATCCGTTTGACTTTGTCAAAGAACGTTGCCCACAACGTTGCGAAGGAGACAACTACAGCAGGGATGATGAAGGCTCTGTCAGAGATGTATGAGAAGCCCTCAGCCAATAACAAGGTACATCTCATGAAGAAGCTCTTTAATTTAAAGATGTCTGAAGGTGCCTCGGTGGTAGAGCACCTGAACAGTTTCAACACCGTCCTAAACCAATTGGTCTCGGTAGAGATTAAATTCGATGATGAGATCAATGCTCTAATCCTCTTGGCCTCGTTACCGAATAGCTGGGAACCCATGAGGGTGGCCATTACGAATTCTCTTGGGAGTGCAAAATTGAAGTTAGTTGATGTCAGAAATTCTATTCTGGCGGAAGAAGTTCGCAGGAAGGACTCAGGAGAAGCCTCTTCGTCGAACTCGGCCCTTAATGTTGATAATAGGGGCAGGAAACTTGACAGGCAATCCAACAGAGATAATGGCAGGAGAGGCAAGTCGAGGAATGGGAGAAGCAAGTCAAGGAACGGTAGGACAATGGTGTGTTGGAACTGTGGGAAGACGGGCCACTTGAAAAAGAACTGCAGGGCTCCAAGGAAGAATGAAGACAAGACTAATGACGCAGCCAACGCCGCCACTAAAGAGCAACAGGATGCTTTAATCTTGTCTGTCGACAGTTCTTTTGATTCGTGGGTGATAGACTCAGGAGCATCATTCTACACCACTGCACACCGTCATGTCCTGGAGAATTATGTTGCTGGAAATCACGGTAAGGTTTATCTCGCTGATGGAGAACCTTTGGATATAGTTGGCATTGGAGATGTCAGTTTAAAAATGCCTAATGGGTCTGTGTGGAAGATTCATAAGGTGAGACATGTTCCCAAACTGATGCGTAACTTAATTTCGGTGGGGCAACTGGATGATGAAGGACATAAAGTGACCTTCAATTGTGGAGGTTGGAAAGTCACTAAAGGAGCGATGGTAGTTGCTCGGGGACGCAAGGCTAGAACTCTCTACATGAACTCAAGTTGCAGAGATACCCTAGCAGTTGCTGATTCTGCTGCCAATACCGAGTTATGGCATTATAGGCTCGGTCACATGAGTGAGAAGGGTATGAAGGTGCTTCACTGCAAAGGAAAACTGTCGGGTTTGAAAACTGTTGATCACAGTTTGTGTGAAGCCTGCATCTTTGGTAAACAGAAAAGAGTGAGTTTCTCAAAGATGGGTAGAGAGCCTAAGTCTAGGAAATTGGAGCTTGTTCACACTGATGTATGGGGGCCTGCGCCGGTGACTTCCCTTGGCGGCGCAAACTACTATGTGACGTTCATAGATGACTCAAGCAGGAAGGTATGGGTTTACTTTCTGAAAAACAAATCTGATGTGTTCGATGCTTTCAAGACATGGAAAGCCATGGTGGAAAACGAGACAGATTTGAAGGCGAAGTGCTCGCAGTCTGACAATGGGGGAGAGTACCTAGGTGAAGATTTCAGGTGGTACTGTGCTGAGAATGGGATAAAGATGAGGAAGACCATCCCAGGGAAACCACAACAGAATGGGGTAGCTGAGAGGATGAACATGACTTTAAACAAGTGTGCCAGAAGCATGAGGTTGCATGCAGGGCTGCCAAAGATGTTTTGGGCTGAGGCAATTAACACAGCCGCTCATCTGATAAACAGAAGTCCATCCACACCGCTGAAGTTCAAGCTACCGGAAGAAGTCTGGAGCCATAAACAGGTGGATCTCTCTTACTTGAGAGTGTTTGGTTGTGTTTCTTATGCACATATTGATTCTACTGCTAGAAGTAAACTGGATGCCAAGTCAAAGAAGTGCTTTCTAGTTGGCTATGGCGGACTTGAGTTTGGTTATCGTCTCTGGGATGACCAAAGCCAGAAGATTATCAGGAGCAAGGATGTGATCTTCAACGAAGGTGTTCTGTACAAGGACAGAGACAGCACAGACTCCAGGGGTTCAGGTTCTGAAGATAAGAAGCCTGAGGTGATTCCATTGAAGGATCTGCCTGAAGTGGAGGTGCAAAATCCAGAGGTTGAAGACCAGGAAAACATAGCTCCAGAAGAAAACCAGAGGACTCCTGCCACACCAGTCAGGAGATCTAGCAGGACAATCAGACCACCGCAAAGATACTCCCCAACTCTGCATTACATCTTGTTGACCGACAAAGGTAAGCCAGAGAGCTTTGATGAAGCCGTGGAGGCTGGAGATTCGGTCAAGTGGGAGTTAGCCATGAGGGACGAGTTGGACCGGACATGGCAACTGGCAAAGTTACCACAGAGTAAAAAGTCCTTGCACAACAAGAGGGTATACCGGGCAAAAGATAAAAGTGCTGGCAGCAAGCGGTATAAGGCAAGGTGGGTGGTAAAAGGATCCAGAGATATGCTCACCAAGATGGATCCGATTGAGAAACTGAAGTTGTGCGCAACTTCAGTTGGACTTCTCCAAGAGGCGTGAGAAGTCGTTGCCGCTGCAGTGGGAGACATGGTGATTGATTAGTCTCCAAGTGGGAGATTGTTGCAGATATGGAGCCAAATCAAGTAGACAACCCAGCAAAAGGAAGGAAAAGGGAGAAAATCGCGTCCTCGAAGGCAGGGAGCAAGCGCCGCGGCTCTGGCAGAAGAGCGCCGCGGCGCTGGGGCGAAGGCGCCAGGTGAAGAGCGCCTAGGCGCCAAGACAAGAGCGCCTAGGCGCTATGTGGCAAGCGCCTAGGCGCCAAGGGCTTTACGCCTAGGCTCAAAGAGGATGGTGCCTAGGCGCCAGGTGAATTGCGCCTAGGCGCCGCAGGGGAGCGCCGCAGCTCTCGTTTCGAGCGCCGCAGCGCTGACGCGCTGTGCTGCGCGATGTGTTTTGAATCAAAGTCGAATTCAAAGGTCCCAAAAACGGGAAACCACTAGGGTTTTCCATTAGTTGCTATTTTCTCCTCCTTTGGTTATAAATAGACACAAGGTGGCTAGGGTTGTGTGTGTAAAACTGTGTGTGAAAGTTGTGAGTGGCATAATTTTGTGAGAGGCAAAATTCTTGAGAGCTCCATCCTTGAGAGAAGAAAAATTCCCATTGGGTGTTAGATAGAAGAGAGTTTTGGTAAGCACAGTTTGTGAGTGTGTGAGAAACTGCTCTTGTAATCTGTAATCTCCTTCATCATAGTGGAATCTACAAGCGGCAGAAACAGGACGTAGTCTCAATTTGGACGAACCTGTATAAAAATTTGGTGTCTCTTTTCTTCTTTTCTCCTATTTATTTTTCTGCAATTGTTCGTTCTTGCGATCCTTGGAATTAGGAGTCGTCTAATTCCCCAACACTAAGAGAGTGTATTAAAAGCAAGGAAGTGCAGTTGAAATATGTGAAGTATTAAAGACCAAATTGCTCTTTACCAAGCCATTGAAGTAAGAAGACTTTGTCAGATTAAGCAACTTACTTAGAGTCACACGATCAAGTCATATTTACTTAGAGTCACACGATCAAGTTAAAGGGGGGAGCCAGGTCATTTAAAGTTCCTCAAGTCCAATTTGAAGGCCAATATAATTAACGAAGCCTTCCACCGAGAAGCTTCTGGTGTTAGAAATCATTTGATTACATGTATGGCTGAGGAATTTTCATGATTATTTATTTGTGTGGTTCTCCTTATACCTCATGTGGTGTAAATAGGCACCTTCTCATTTGGTTTGGGCATCGGCAATGAAGCAGAAGAAGCAAAGCTTAGAGAGACTTGTGAGTGAGAGTTACCAAGAGTCTTGTGAGAGAGGTTGCCGAGAGCAAATACAAACAGAGAGAGTTGTGTGAGAAGTTGCAAGAGTGTTCTCTATAATTATTTTTTGAGTAATAATTAAAGTTATTCTCTTGTGTGAAATTTTATTCTCCAAAACAGATATTGGCAGTCATTATGGTCAATATTTTAGTCACTCATGTTGTTAGAAGCATGGAAAAAAGAGGTTTAAGCTTAAAGAAAAACAAAAATCCCATTCGTCTCATTTTTTTCCCCGCTAAATAGGAAGCACTTGTATAGCATGAAGATGATCAAATATATAGTTCTTTTTTTTTTTTTTACTGTTGTAGTTTAAAACTTTCTTGATCACATAAAAGGAGATTGGTAGAGCGAGTGAAGTAATAAAGGACTAGATACATGCAATAGCCGTTAGGCCAAAAAGCTCATGCTAACTTGGCTTTAGCTTTTAAACCTAGGTAGTTATTCTGCTTTCAAAATTTTTTATGAATAATTCGTAATGGTCAGAATGGTAGGGTATTGTGCTACTTGTTATTACAACATTTTGGTTTGGATTTAGGCTTCTGGTAATGGGCATTGATAAAATGAACTGTTGTTACTCGTGAAGATCTATTACTTCCACGTGTCAAGCAGTTCTTTCCCTCTTTCAACAACGTTACATTCTTTTCTCGATCTAAATCTCTGAATCACGAATTCGCGGGGTACGAGATTATCGAAGTAGCGATTCAAGCCTTAGCAAAATGAGACATTGGCTAAGGCTATCATAAATAATATGGTGCACTTCTCTCTGATTCTCCAAGAAGTTGAAATCCTGTCTTTGTATAGGGTGATATATCAGGTCATTTTAGGACTCTGTGACTGTATAGGAGGATATGACATATACAAAACAAGTGAAAAAACATCAATCCTTGGTTCATGGTTGAGATGTGCAAGGCAGAAATGGTTGTGCTCTTCTCAAGCTTGTAATTTTGGACAGACACTGGAGCTAGGATTGGCCATAGAGCCTGCAGATGATGACACTTTAGGAAGGAGAAATATGTACATTATTTTTACACACATATGTATTCATATGTTTGTGTGTGTATATATATATATAAATATTTACTTGTACAAACTTACATATTTCAGAAAAGCATGGCCGTTTAGACACTGGATCCTCTTCAAGTGGGGGTGGAACTTGGCCGTACACCATCTCACAGCTCATGTCTTCAAAATCTGAGAAAGAAAGATGAACAAATAATGTTCCATATGATCTGCAAAGTTAAAAGGAATAATTAGCTACTAAATGACCTCAAATTTGAAAAATGTTTTGGCCATTAGTGATGAACAAAATCAGGTTTAGTTACTAGGTGTCATGGTTAACGGAAGCCCGAATTCATTAGTGGAGAAATTTTGAGTAGGAATCTTGCACATGTTCATGCACATTCCGGCGCAGCCGCTGTTCTCCAGGTACCTTAAATGAGGATGTATTGAGAATGAGAAAATTAGAATTACCGTATAAAAATTCTCTTCCTCTCCAGTTACTCTGCTTCAATTTTTGATATGAAATGTCTAGTTTTACCTGCACTTCTTTACAAGGACTCCACTTTTTTGCTTCTCTCCGTTCACCTCAACTTCTATGACCTAAATTAAGGTGAAAAATTATGCAATATTTAATTTTATGATAATGTGCCAATTAAGAAGATACTAATACAAATAAAGAAGGTGATTAATTTGAAAAATAATTTGTCACCTCAGAAGGGCCAACTAGCCAGTGGAGGAAAGGGATTGTCAATGCAGCATTGAACTCTGCAGCCCACTTTGTTGGTGGAAATAATTTCCAGAACTGCAAGGATTAAAAGTTAATTATCATTTAACCCATTTTTAACATATTGTTTAACATATTTGCCTCTGAGAAGGCAATTCAGACCACGGGTGGCTCTCGTTATAATTGATTATGACTTGCATATAGATAATTACAACAGAACAAAACATCAATCCTAATAATTACATTAACGTGGTACAATTTTTATTTTTCATTTTTTCTTAATTTATCAGTCTGTTGAATTTTAACAATCAAGACATTGTAGGTGAATGCCTCAAGGAGAAATTCTAATTAGTACCTATGATGTTAAATACTGAATAGTTCATAACTTAAGTTGGTTAAGAATTAACTAATTAAAAAAAATGGCTCACAATTGTACTTTTTTGATAGAGTATAGTATCCATTTGTCATAATTTAAAAGGCAGACATTCCCTCAACAATCAACATATCATTAATTACCAAAAAAAAAAACCAAATTGACTAATAAAACAAGATTAATGTAGGAATTTTAATAACTATATATATATATATATATATATATATATATATATATATATATCCACCTGAGCAGGCGCACCTGGAGGCAGCATGGACAAGAGCACTTCTCTAACAACTTCTTGTAGTTGCATGCGAGACCTGTAACGACCGAGAAAAATCTAATAATTAATAAACATGATTAATTAGGAATTTTTTTAAAATTATTTGGTTAAGTACTTGAAATGTTATGATAGTACATTAAAATAGTTATTTTTATTATGTTAAACTAAAAGTTTATGATTCATTAATTTCATGTATGAGTCATAATGGTGATAATTAAATATTTAAATTGAGATTATGTGATTAAAGTGGAATTTCCTGACTTACCATAATTATGTGAAAATTTCTGTATGATATCAGTTTAGTACGAGTATAGTTAAGTGTACAATTATATATACGAAAATTTTAGGTTTATGGATCAAGAATTTGATCAATTCAACCACGACACAGTATAGATTTCTAAGACTAACAAAAGCACCTTTAAACTCTTTTTTTTTTTTTTCTCACTCAAAAACGGTGATAAGATGTGTGTGCATGTTATCGTATCCTAGCTCTATGATGTTTTGGTCTGGTCCGTGGTCGTTGGTAGGGATAACAACTACCAAGAATGTCCGATTCCTTAATTTTAAGACTTGGACTCGCCCTTTTTCGCTTTCAAATGTCCCAAAAAAGCTTATCAAATAACCACAAATTTTACGCCAGAATTGTTGACAGAATGACAGAATTTTCTTGTTCACTTTTTTTAATGTCAAACAGAAACAGTCCAAGGTAGGCTAAGTTCTAAGCAATCAGTCTCATGTGACTCCCCAACAAAGGACTAATGCATTGCAGGTCTTTGTTGTGAGTTCTAATCTAGGTTGACTTGATCTTCGGGTTTGAAATTTGTTGGCAAATTGCCCGCAAGAGACTCAAAATCATTAACAGGATGTTTGGATTGATGGCTCGAATTCTTAGATTAGAAACATTATATGTCATATTTACTAGTTTACTTTTAGTGTGGCTCAATTCGAACTGTCATTGTATGTTTATTTGATTCAAACTAAATTGATAGTTCAAATTAGGCTAAAATGTCCAACTTAGAATTAAAATTTCCTTCAATTTCAACATTTTGAACTAATATTACACCATTATTTCACTCCTATATATTATATTTATAATCTAACACTATTATTTCATATTTTTTAAATTAAATGACTTCTTTTTTATATATTTTATGTTTATTCTTTTATTAAATAAATTTGATATACTTTAAACTAAAGTTATCAATACTAATCCAAAGACAAACTCAGATTAGATATCCTGTTTAGATTAATACTTTAAATGCACATCCAAATGCCAGTTCGGATTATTGTTTAAATTACATAATTCAGATTTTTCTGTTCAAACCAGAAAAGTTCAATTTGAGAGTCTTGTTGGAAGTTTAAGGTATTTGACATGTACAAAGCATGACATTCTTTATGCAACTGGACTTGAGAGTCGCTACATGAAAATTCCAACAACAACTTATTTCAAAGTTACAAAGAGAATTCTTCGATACCTCAAAGGTACGATCAATGTTGACTTGTTCTATTCAGTTTTTAGTGATTACAAGCTTGTTGGTTATTACGATAATGTTGACGATCAAAAGAGTACAACCTGTTTCGTATTCTCCATGGGAGACACTACATTACTTAGATGTCAAGGTAGCAGCCAATAGTCACACTCTCAACATTTGAAACTGAGTATGTTGCTGCTATTTTGTGCACTTGCCATGCAATTTGGCCAAGAAATTTGTTGAAAGAGTTAAGCATACCTTAGAAGGATCCGAGGAAGATTTGTGTCGACAAGAAGTTAGTAATTGCTTTACCAAAGAATCTAGTCTTTTATGATCAAAGCCAGTCTTTTATGATCAGAGCACATTGGCACCCGCTATCATTACCTAAGAGAGTGTATTAAAAGCAAGGAAGTGCAGTTGAAATATGTGAAGTATTAAGACCAAATTGCTCTTTACCAAGCCATTGAAGTAAGAAGACTTTGTCAGATTAAGAAACTTACTTAGAGTCACACGATCAAGTCATATTTACTTAGAGTCACACGATCAAGTTAAAGGGGGGAGCCAGGTCATTTAAAGTTCCTCAAGTCCAATTTGAAGGCCAATATAATTAACGAAGCCTTCCACCGAGAAGCTTCTGGTGTTAGAAATCATTTGATTACATGTACGGCTGAGGAATTTTCATGATTATTTATTTGCGTGGTTCTCCTTATACCTCATGTGGTGTAAAGAGGCACCTTCTCATTTGGTTTGGGCATCGGCAAAGAAGCAGAAGAAGCAAAGCTTAGAGAGACTTTGTGAGTGAGAGTTGCCAAGAGTCTTGTGAGAGAGGTTGCCGAGAGCAAATAAAAACACAGAGAGTTTTGTGAGAAGTTGTAAGAGTGTTCTCTATAATTATTTTTTGAGTAATAATTAAAGTTATTCTCTTGTGTGAAATTTTATTCTCCGAAACAAATATTGGCAGTCATTATGGTCAAAATTTTAGTCACTCGTGTTGTTAGAAGCATGGAAAAAAGAGATTTAAGCTTAAAAAAAAACAAAAATCCCATTCGTCTCATTTTTTTCCCCGCTAAGTAGGAAACACTTGTATAGCATGAAGATGGTCAAATATATAGTTCCATTTTTTTTTTTACTGTTGTAGTTTAAAACTTTTCTGATGGCCTTGTTAGGCAACACATAAAAGGTTGCACTTGGTCTTCTGTCGGAACGGCGCTGGCTCTCCCGACGGCTCGGCAATGCCACAGCGTATGTTGTTGCAAAAAGTAGTACTTGTGTTCGGTTTGTGACGCAATAATGGGAGGTGTTTTTGTGGGGTGAAGTAGTGGACAGTTTGTAGGCTTAGAACCTTCATGAAAGTTGGCTTTTCACTGTCATTTTTGTATACGGTTTACCAGAAGATTAGATGGAAATTATGATGAAATGTGTTTTGATCAATTTGGATTGGTATTAGTCTCAACAGAAGAGGAATGTTGAGAGTTTTTAGAGAAAATTAATAGGTGTGGTAATATAGGCAGAGAGCCTTAGTCTGGTTCCCGAGGGAAGATTGTAACCACACATGATAATTCTGGGACAGGATTATTTTTGGACCCAACCACATTTTCGTTTTCTTTGTTGCTAGTGGTTTCTTTTGAATTTTTCTTTTTCTTGGGGAAAAATATCATTTTGGCCAAAAAAAAAAAAAATTTAATACCACGCGTTTTTCATAACATTAAGAAATGTATCCAAAAATTTAAAAATGCTACTTTGGTGCCATGAGATTAATTGTAACAAAAACAAATAATTTTAAAAGTGTGACTATCGTTTTTGTATTTTTAAGATTTTATTTTTTTATAAATTTTAAATGTTTTCAAATATTTTCAGACTATATTCTTAAATTTGCTAAAAATTTTGTTAATTAATGAGAATAGTATTTTGGGCATTTTATGTGACGACCTGCTTTTTCAGTCAGTCACTTTACTTACTTAAACAGTAATCTTACTTACTTAGTAAGAAAAATTCTGAAATAATTTTTTTTTCTAAATATATTCTTTAAACGTACTTAAAAACTGTTGCGACCTCTGTCGCCATTCATGTCGAGACTTCGCTCAACACTCGACTTTAAAACCATTTTAAATCATTTCTTAAAACTTAATAAGAAACTTTTACCAAAACATCGCTTAAAACTTAACTTTATAATTATATTAAACAGTTTATAAACTGTATCTTAAACTTAAAAACATTTATTCAAACTTACTTTTACCAAAACATCGCTTAAAACTTAACTTTATAATTATATTAAACAGTTTATAAACTGTATCTTAAACTTAAAAACATTTATTCAAACTTTGCTTTTTCTTAAAACTTTGAAAACACTATATTAAATAGTGAAAAATATTTCTTTTAAACAGCAGAAACCTTATTGTAATGGTATCCATACCCAAATCCTCACATCTGTCTTCCGCAACACCCAACTCTTCTAACGGGTCTTACTGGTCGCCCATAAAACTACCTACAGTATGAAGAAACATTTTATGAGCTTTCGCTCAGTAAGTTCAAACAAAATCTCACAAAGCATTTAAACATGTTTTAAAAACCTTTCTAGAACGTTTCCCATAAACGTTTTCCTAAAGCAATTGCTATAACGTTTTTCATAAACGCTTTTCACAAAATATTTAACATAAAACAATCCTCAGATTGCTCTTCATAACATCATTTATGTTTTCATAAACATTTAATATAAAACATTCCTCAAAATGTTTTTCATAGCGTATAAATGTTTCACAATAAACAAATCAAATACAATCACAATGCATGTTTTTATTTATGCTCAATTATGAACTTTCGATTATGAGCATCTTATGACCATTTTTTTTTACTTTGACTTTTTATCCTTGTTCCTTATATTTTCTTATTTTACACTTTAACTTTCCTTATCTAACTTTAACTTTCTACCTTTTGTTCCTTAACTTTCTTTATCTTATAACTCTTAGTATTTGTACCAACATATTTAATCATAAGATCATAAACGTGATGCTTTCCTTGTGGAAGACTTAAGACCATCGAACTTCGAGGTCGTGTACCTCACATCTGGGAGGTCAAACTTTAACTATACTTTCATTACCTAATAACGGGAGGCTGGTACGACACTTTCTTTTCAACTTTATGTTACCTTCTTATTAACCTTAGTGAGCACATCAAATGCAACCACATCATATGCAAATAAACTTGCAAATCATTGCTTGTACTATAAAATCTATTGCATAACAAATGCAACTTAAAATGCAAACACATTTTGATAATCATAATTTGTACTCTGAAACTTATTGTATAACAAATGCAACTTATTGCATAACAAATGCATCATATAACGCAATCACATTTTACAAATTATAACTTTTATTCTGAAACTTATTGCATAACAAATGCATCATATAATGCAATCATATTTTGTGAATCATAACTTTTATTCTAAAACTTATTGCATAACAAATACAACTTATTGCATAACAAATGCATCATATAACGCAATCACAACTTATTGCACAACTTATTGCATAACAAATGCATCATATAACGCAATCACATTTTACAAGTTATAACTTTTATTCTAAAACTTATTGCATAACAAATGCAACTTATTGCATAACAAATGCATCATATAATGCAATCATATTTTGTGAATCATAACTTTTATTCTAAAACTTATTGCATAACAAATGCATCATATAACGCAATCACATCTTGTGAATCATAACTTTTATTCTGAAACTTATTGCATAACAAATGCAACTTATTGCATAACAAATGCATCATATAACGCAATTATATTTTGCGAATCATAACTTTTATTATGAAACTTATTGCATATCAAATGCATCATATAACGCAATCACATTTTACAAATCATAACTTTTATTCTGAAACTTATTGCATAACAAATACAACTTATTGCATATCAAATGCATCATATAACGCACTCACATTTTGCGAATCATAACTTTTATTCTGAAACTTATTGCAAGCAAATGCAACTTATACCGCAATCACATATTGCAAATCATAATTCTTCTTCTGAAACATATTACATACAAATGCAACATATATCGCAATCGCATATTGCAAATTTATAACTTTTATCCTAAAATATATTGCATACAAATGCAATATATATCGCAATCACATATTGCATATCATAATTTTTATCCTAAAACATATTGCATACAAATGCAATATATTATCGCAATTACATGTTGCAAATTTATAACTTTTATCCTAAAACATATTGCATATAAATGCAATATATATCGCAATCGCATATTGCATATCATAACTTTTATCCTAAAATATATTGCATACAAATGCAATATATATCGCAATCGCATATTGCATATCATAACTTTTATCCTAAAACATATTGCATACAAATGCAATATATTACGCAATTACATGTTGCATATCATAACTTTTATGCTGAATTATATTGCATACGATTGCAACATATTACATAACAATGCTTCATAAAACTTATAACTTACATTATAACACATTATGCATTGTCGAAATGCAGGATTTATACTAATCCTATTTCATATCTAGGTTGCACATCTGCATCTAGATCATAATTTTGTACATAAAAACTAGCCAGTAAGTTCATCTTTTTATTGTTCAGTCTATAGGCCTTTTATCATCTAGTCGTTCTAGACTAGTGACAATGTTGATTTAAAACATGTTTACGTACTTGTCTGAAAACTTCTAAGGGTCATAACAGAGTTTAACTTTTTATATCTCTTTTGAACATGTCTAGCCTTTCCTTGTGCAGAAAAAGGAAAAACTAGCTCTTGTCTTTTTTTTTTTTTTTTGTATATTCGTAGAGTCTCTCTCTTGGCTCTGGTCTTGTGACCTCTTTGTCGGTCACGAGAAATTTTATGAATTCTACTTGATTATCTAAATCGTTCTCACGATTTCTAATCGAGCCTAGGGTGTCTTATAGTAATTTTTCTAGTTTCCTATAGGCAAATTGAAAATTATATCCTTAATGGATTTCTTATAGACCTTATTGTGCATATTCATTATGCACTACATGGTATTGTACTTATATACTATATCTTGTTACATTATAGATAACAAACATCAATCATAACATTCATATCCATATTATTCGCTCGTATAAGTATTATACTTACATATCATATTCATAAACATATCATACATATACATGCCATTCATATCATACTTCCACATTTCATTCTTTCATATGTTACTCATACTCATGTCGTTTATATCATACTTTCACATTTCATGCTTTCACATATTATTCATACTCATGTCATTCATATCATACATCCATTTGTCGTTCATATTTTCATATCGTGGAGTTGCTATACATTTTTCTTCTTTGAATAGCAACTATTTCATATTATATCCATATAATACTTTAAGTCATGTCACATTTATAATGCACACACCAATCATAGTTCATAACATTCATGCATATCAATATGCAAATAGGCTTCAAACATAATGGTTGCAAATTCATTGCAAATCTTATTTTGTACTTTAGAACTTTTTTTGCATAATAAATGCAAATATACTTTAAAAACAACTTGCATAACCATTGCAAACTCATTTACAAATGCATATGAATGCATTAAAAACTATTTACTTCATGCTATAGGTGAAATCTGAACTTACCCGGACTATGCCTTAGCGTTCTCTATTTCGTTCCTTTCTCGTTCTTTTTCCTTCCATTGGTCGGCTTCTGTGTCCTGATCATACGACAACCGACTCATTAATTAACTTTCTTTTTATCAATCCACTTGATTGATAATAAAATGAAACATTAACCATTCATTCCTTTTTCATAACTTGGTATACTATCGGTCTACCATTCTCTTTACTCAACCTTATAAACCATTAGTTTACCTTTCCTCCAATTAGCCTTGTAACCCATCAGGGTTACTTTTCCTTTACTTAAACATCCCTTATTAAATCTCTAGTCACACCTGACGGTTATGTTACTTAACATATTATGAAAAAATCCCCAAAAGCAGCGTTTCCTGACATCAGGCGTTCGACTCCGTTTTGGCTACTTTCGCAAAATGACCATTTTGCCCTGAAAACTCTTTCATTCATTCCTCGACTGAACTTTAAATCCTTAAAACTTAGCATCTATAATACTTACTGCCTATAGCAGTATAGAAAACCAACGTTCTCTAGTGAAAACCTAGGTTCCACACAATTTATAGTTTTGGCCCCAATATAGAAATATTTGCATTTTTGCCTGAGAACCAAAAATAATCTTTTTACACCATTAGTCCCATTTTTCACGAGGAACATTTTTGCTCAAGGTACCATATTCAAAATCGTTTGAGAAAATGACATATTTGCCCTTTTATTTTTTTTAATTTTAACAAATTCTTATAAAATTAAAATCTCACAAACGGTAGAGATTTTTGACGAACTGTTCACGATGCATAACAGTTTCATCGAGATCTACAACTTTGATGTTTTAACTTTTGTGAAAATCTCACTATACATGGGCCTTTTTGGCCATTTTTCAATTCTGCCGAGAAAGAACTTTTTCTTTCGATTTAGTCCCTATGGCATTTTTACAAAAATCCATTTCAAAATTGCAATTCTACCCCTGCAGAAACCATTCCATGCCTTAATCAAAACATTCTCATGCTCAAACATCACTTTTGCAAAGTCTAACATCAAAATTACAAAAATAATACTTTTTGCAAAAATTACCAGTTTACACTATAAACCAAAGTTTCACAACTTAAACATGCCATACTTCACATATGCATGATAGTTCATCAAATACATGCTCAAGAACCGACATAGGTTCAAAGTAATAAAAATCAAAATAAAGTTTACAAAATTTCAAAACTTTAAAATCCAAAACTTACCAAAATAATACCCTTTTGGTTTCAAGCCGTCAAAATCCCTTTGAACTCCCTCCTAAGCTTCCTTTCCATACAAAAATACCATGGATTAATTTTCTTTCTTAACCCATGAAAAATCCCTTGAAAGTTGATTAAAAAGTTTAGGATTTTACCTTAAAACTTGTGGAAAATCCTTGTACTTGCTTATAAAACTTGTTTGGGGCTATTTTTACAAAGTTTGGGGATGAGAAATTTTTTTGAAAGCTTCCTTTAATGGCTGCCGAAACTTGGAGGAGAAGGAGAGATTTTTTTTTTGGCTAAATTCAACATTAAATGCATACTTATCCAATGGGTGACTCATGGTAACCCATTAGGCTACCACGTGGCATGATGTGATTAGGCCACCTTTCATGGCTTGGTGGCCCAATAAAAAGCTAATGGGTGTCCACTTGGTGGGACCCAAAAATTTACACTGTGTAATTTTTTTACCGCACAGTATTTTTCTTATACTGCCGTAGTAAAATCAGTGCAAAAACATATTCCTAGACTGTGTAAAAATATTTTACTTGCCTCTGGTTAATTTTTGGAGGTCGAACATAACATTTCTTATTCCTCCACATTCTCTAAGCAGTATTATTCCTATACTGCTTTAACTTAAACAGTCTAATTTCTGTATTACGTGACCTTAATCAGTCTAATTCTTACACTGTATTATTTTAATACCGTATAATTTTTTGTATTATTATACAGTATTTTTCCTTACCTTAACGCATTTTTAATGCATTAGAAATCTCGGGTGTTACATTTTATGTCTTAAAAATGACCTTAAGGCACGTTTAATAAATTTGAGTGTAATTTCGATGCCACGTTTTAAATTAGATTTCGTATCCTAGAATGTGTACTAGCAAGTGTGGAGTTAATTTCTGTCATACTCTCTAGCAGCAAGGATTGACATGTTAATTTGTCTACCATACAAATGCAAGCGAAAATCAACAGACTTTACAGAGGATTAATTTGTACCTATTTTGCTAATCAACAGACTTTAGCTTGCTCAAGAAAAAAGAGGTCCAATGATGCACCACATGTTTTTATCTTCTTCGGCACATTGGCAGTCTCAGGGACTATCGAGGAGTGGAATATGCATGAACTAAACTTTTTTTTGTCTATTTAACCAGATTTACCGATTTGCCACTGAGCCCACACAGAGCAGAGCATATTGGCACAAAGGCCCCAAAGTGTGGCTATGGGCATTCGAGGAATGGAAAGGGGAATTGTAACAAAGGCGTCCTCGTCACCACAGTACATCTTTTCATGGTATCCTGCTTTTCAAACATCTTGACAATCCTTTCAATGTTTATGATAATTTGAATGATACAGTTCGAGACCTGTTACGTGACAATTGATGATGAACCAATGGAGAAGCTAATCGGCTAAATATTACAGTAGAAGTATTTAGGACATTACAGAAAAATACAAATAAACATGTCAAGAGTAAGTAAAAAGATAAATTTAAGACCATGATTTTTCAATTTGTTAAGCTGACTGGTTTTTCGACTTGTCCTTTCAGATTATTATTTTATCATCGTCTTTTTACGATAGGGACATACTAATAGAGTATGTTTTTAATTATTGGATTTAATCAAAGTCACAATTTTAGTTTAAATTTAACGGTTAAAAGATAGATTTCTAGCGGTGTTTTTTTTTCCGGTTCTATCTCTGGCCTTTTGAGGCTCGAGCCTTTCAGAAAGGCTCTCTCCATCTGAAATGAGAATAATAGGCCAACAACTTTAAGGAGGCTAGATTGGATCTTGCTGGGCTAAGTTGGGTTTGTCCCTTTTTCTTGCAAGCCTTTGCCGACATAACATGTGCTATAGTACTATAGAAGACTTAGGAGACGCCAATAATTGAACTTCGCAAAGGATCAATTTTGTGGATCTTTTTTCTCCAGGACAAAGGTGAATTAAGAGCTTCCTCTTAATGTCATTTCAAGTTTCAACGACCAACATTTAATTCTAGCGGGAAAAAATAAATCATAAAAAAGAAAAATGATAATATCTAAGATCATCATAGGAAAGTTGTGATGAGTTCAATAATTTTATATTTCAGTCTCTTTGGCTGCATCATAAACTAATGATTTTTAGAAGGAAAAATAACTAATTTTCAACATAGTTCAAGTCATGAAACATGATTGCTTAACCTTCAAATTGTTAATTTAACAAAAATTACACTTTTAGCTTGTTTAGTAGGAAGAAAAAGAGGAAAGAGGGAGAGGTTTTTGAGGGGATTAGAAAAGGATTTTGGGACCTATATAATTATTCGTTAGGAGATAAAAAAAGAAGAAGAAAAAAATAGATTAGTCGAGAGATTTCAAATCTTTCAAATAACCTTAATTTTAATCTCTGTCGAGATTCGAGAATAGAGTCTATATCAAATACAATAGAATGAAAGTCTCCTTCTTACTCCATTTTTCTCAAACCATTTTTTCCTTTGTATTTTCTTTGCATCTTAATGTCACATTTGGCCAAAAGTTGGATAGCATCACCTTCAAATAAGATTAGTTGTACAGAAACCAATTGGTTAAACTTAATATTTTGTCAAATTTTATGAAATTAAGTCAGCGAAAGGATATTGGAATCATAGAAAGGAATAATAAAGGGGAATAACAATTTTTAAACATAACTTCCCAATTTCTCATAATACGAGGCTGACAATTTTCAAATAAATATTTTTGTAATTCCAACTAATATAAGATTAAACATCATATTTCACTTGAATTAGATAGAGGATTTTGGGATTTCTCCTTTTGGAGAAATGCATCTACCAATTAGTACTCACTCTTACATTTGAAAACTGAAGAAGCAATTTCTTGTAAAAGTTTGACGTTTTTTTAGTACTTTTTTGTCCGCATTTTTATCCGTAGTGTATGTTTTCAAAACCAATAAATATGGCAAATTATTTTTTTAAAAGATTTGATGGTTGAAAAATAAATACCTATCCGTAGATTACTTTTTCTTATTACTGAAGAAATCTTTTATATATATATATATATGTATATATTCTTGAAAGGAATTCAGTAATACTAATTACTAGTCTTTGAAACTAGTTCGATCGCATGATCCTTTGAAAACTGGTCCATCTCATCTATTTCAACATATCATGGAAATCAGCTTCTCTGACTAGCTCGTCAATCTGCCCCCCAATCTAACATATGGCTAACCTGCTTATGCCATGCATATATACTATAGTCAAAAACTCCAGCTAGAATAAATTTCCACACATGTTATATACATGCACATAATATCTAAGATATATATATTATATGCAGAAGCTCTGTACATGATCTGTGGTGACTCTAATAAGTCCCATGTTTCTGGTTTGCAAATTACCTAGCTGGGACCGGGACCATAACATGTGTGCTGGCTTTGAGACATTACCGTTCCACATTACAGCAGACACATGAACAATATTACCATATACATATAGTTGGCATGCATAACATGATTTCTACATAGTCCTACGTGCCCAATTGTTCAGCCAGCTAGCTTCTATATGAAAAAGTCAACGCGTTATTACATGTTAATAATTCATGTGTACATGCACACACACATTGCTTGGTCTTATTGCTGCAGAAATCTGTTTGTGCATGCACTATGCAGGCCAAAGCTAGCATTGGGAAGACAAAATTTACAGTTAACTATTTGAGACTCATTTACATGTTATGATTTTTTTAATACCATGTTGGAGGCTTTGGTAAGAACGGCTACAAGGCTCTATCTCCCACGCACACCCCAGGTGGACGAATCGTTAGAAGTTTAATGTGTGGGAGACAGAAAGACTATTGCTGTTATGGATGGAAACTTCGGGTGCCAAAATACGTGTCATTTGAAGTGTCAGAGATCAAAGTGGGACGGCCTTTATTTGTTGGAGGTCAAAAGTGAAAATAACTATATATATTGGTGGAGTTTGGTGGCAGTTGAATATAACAGAATATTTATAAATATAATATTTGCATAAAATTGCTGTGCCGGTGCAGAAATACGAGCACTGAGGATGATATCTCTCCATTCCAAACGCATAATTCTTAGGGAAGTTGCTTTGAAGTTTGGATCCATTAATTGAAGCAAACCTATAAATGAAAGTGAGAAGAAAAAACTTAAGGTGGTAGAAGGGCCGACTTTGAACTGTTTGGAGTTAATAGATGAGTCAAAAAAACCGTTGTGCTCCTAGCTAGAGTTGACACTTGAGGACTTTTGCTGGGTCAAAATTAATGATATCTATAGGCATGTCTATTCTTTCTGTTTGAGCGTTATAATATATTTATTTGTCATGTATTTGAGAATATATTAATATATATATATATATATATATGTATATTGAACATGTTTTTTCTAAGACTAATCATAAACTCACACTTGATTCCTAATAGGGTGTTAGGCAACTTAATTCAAATAGAAAAAATTTCAGTCTAAACCGATTTTATTAGTTTTTTTTTTTACAGGATTTGAATACTATAATGTTTACAATTTGGACGGACTATCCAAAAGCCCTTTAAGAGTTATTTTCACTTGTATTAAGCTTATATAGTGCTAAGTTCATTTTAAGGGGAAAAAAGAACACATGTATTAAATAAAATGCTTGTCTATATAGTGCCCTGGTTTTCAGATAATAAATCGTTTTTGTTTTCCAAAGATACATTCTCCTTAATATTTTTATAAACAATACCAGCCTTTCGCTTTTTCTTTTTTCCTAAATTTCTGGCGTCATTCTTGCACAAGAACCGTGCTAATTATTATTTATTGTATAGTTCCAAATTTTATATATTGTTCTAATATTTCACTGTATTGAATAAAGTCTTTTTCTTGTTAACCAAGTTTTTTATTATACTGCTAGATAAACAAGACTAAGGTTACCAATTCTCTTACGTATTGATAATGTGACACTTTGTTGGTATTCTGTCACCACGACCCTTGACATAACACTATACGAACAAAAGGGCTGTCTGGTTTTCAAATTTGTTAGCTCCAACACAAATAATTCAATGCCACTGCAGTTTTGAAGATTTGATTTTTCTAGCTACTTATCCAAAACACAAGTAATTGAAATAGCCCTAAAAATTAGTTAACTAGATATGACCAATATTCATGTTTAGATTCGGGTCTTTCTTCACATATGTAACATGTCCACCAATGGATTGGAGTGCCACTTTCAAAGAGTTCGGCAGTCGAACATACACGTTTATAGCACAAACTTTTTAAGTATTTATACATAAAAGTGATACGAGTGAATAACTAAACTTCGTAAATGATCCTGGGCTAATTTACATGGCTTTTTTAAAATGTCATATTAACTGAACTCTAAGATACTATGACTAGGGGTTATGGTTGTATAGCTGACGGATATTGATTGGAAAGGCAAAGCTCTCATCTCCATCAACCAACTCCTTTGCAATAAGAATATTTGCAGCCTTTGTCGGATGATATGCATCCCAAAACAATTACTTAGATCGGTCATTGCACAATTCGGAGGCTATGTCTCCATCTTTGCCCTTGAAGCATATAAATGGGGGGAAAGTACCCCCACAACATGGTTCATTAGCATTATCAAATCCTACAAAAAATAATAAACATAAATGGATTCATGATTATTAAATTAGCATTTCTGTTAGATTCATGATTGATGCACAATAAAGATAAATGGAATCGAGCTGTTTTATTTTTTATAAAAAAAATAAAAAATATAAGGAATAGTATTTTTTGGAACTTAAAAAAAGCAAATATAGCAAGAACGAAATATTTATTCAGTAAATAAATTATTTATCATAGTAAAACATGCTGTTTACTTTAAATATTTTAAAACCTGTTATTTACTTTTATAACATGATTTAGTGGCATTCTTAAGATCTATAATAGTATAACAAAGAAAAGGACACATGGGGCTTGCAATAGTAGGTAAGCTTAAAAACAAACTCTTGAAAATAATGAAAAGGATACTAATTAAAGAAAAATTAACCCATCTCGTTGATTTCACAAATTGTATTTTTTTTCCTAGCATGGGATACAAAATTTCATTAAGGATAGCTAATAGAGTTAAAGTTTTTCTTTAGCTAACCATATTGAGGATAATTCCCACTGATCTTGATGAAGATATCGTAGGAATTTGCACACACAAAGGTAGCATCCGGGACCAACCCCTCGTTGAATTGGTCAAGCACTGGATTCAGTTTCTTGTTGTAACCTTGGATCATTCATTGACCTCCACCGAGCATTTTCCACTCGGTAATAAATTAGAACTCGAATAAAGGGTTTGCATCCAAAGTGGTCCAACTCCAACCACTATAAATTTTCTTGCTCCCATCTTGTAAAGTCGCTTTACCGAAAAAGAAATAGACAAGAGAAAGAAAAAGGCAAAAAAAAAAAAAAAGGAAAAAACCGATTAGAAAGAGCGCTCGTATTTAACCCACGGGACTTTTGCCCCGTCACTCATGTTTAGGTAGGCCCTACGTGGGTCACATTGATGAGGCCGACTCATATGTGAGAGACGGGGCAATAACCTCGCCGGGTTTAAAGTGAATTTTCAATCAGAAACGACCAGCATAGCCAAACTGGATTATTTATGAAAAGAAAAAAAATGTCGGTAAATTGAGGGTTATGATATTAAGTAGTTATCGCATATTTAACAGGGGGCTTGTACCTTCAGCTGCATAGTCAAGCTGGATACCATGAAATCTTGGAAAATAGTAGGAGGGAACTTGTCGTGACCAAAAAATGGTATTGACGGTTGAACATCGTTGAGTATGTCTTTGGACCCAATTGTTAGCGAGAAGATTGCATTCTTTAATAAATCTTTGGTGCGATTCTCCCCCATTACATTCACCATGTAACTTCTAGTTTGCTCAAAATAGATCACTTGCTTACGAAGTGGGACTCTTCCAATCTAATCAAGAGACATATTTAATTGATCAATTTTTATTCAATAATCATTTAATTAAAGATTGTAAGAACAATTCATGATGAAATTATCATACATATATATATATATATATATGTAATATATAAACAGTGGCGGAGAGATATATAAGTGACTTAGAACCAACGTGTCTTACTCAAATTTTGGTAATATATATTTTACTCTTTAATTTGTGTAATTCATTGTGCCTCCACTTAATAGTTAGAAAATATAATTATGTTTTTATTCAATAAAAAGTTATCTTTGATTTTTTTTTTTTTTTTACAGTGTCTCTTGTACTGGACATATTTTCTGTCTCCATCACTGTATATAGATATAGAACAAAACTCCTGTTTCATCCAATATTCCTGAGGCTCCAGATGCATAATTTATTCCTCTGTGAACAGCTTCATCTCGAGTGTCTGGAACTAGATATGGTGGAGGAAAGGATTTGGCTCCAAGAGTTTGATCTTGTTGCAGCATGTTTCAACAAAAATATGGGGATTAATTACAGTAATGATGACTTTGTTTAAGGTGACATAAACACGTGCTAGGAAGAAGGAACGGCCCATATTAATATTGTAAATGTGCCTGCTATTAGGATCCTCTAATATCTATAAGCACTTACTAACTAGCATTTAATGGAATATTAGGCTACTTAAGGTAACAATTAATTTTCTAGGGCATTAAATCCAAAATGTAGGATGAATTAGCCTTTCTTAGATATTTTTTGCTGGATTGGAAGATTCCGAATCTAAACTTTAATTTTTGAAGTAGGTATGTGAATTTGCTTTACGTAACTGGTGTTAGAATAAATTTGCAACTACAAATTTTTAAGGCAGTGAACTTTTTTAGGGGACTAAACCAAATTATATATTCTTATTGTGTAGCTATAACAAAAAAGGTACACTTAAAATTTTAACAACCAAACGTCAGATAAAACAAGCTCCACATATTGTTGCAAAAGTCTTCAGTTCAGATTGGCTTGAAGGGAAAAGTATTTATGCTATGGTACTACTATATGGCTATTTAGCCTTATGCTTAAAAATAAAGGCCGTTTTTTTTGCGGGAACCGAAAGAGATACTCATATATGGGTATCTATTTTTCAACCGTTAAATTTGTAAAAAATAATTACTTTTGACTAGATTAATAGTTTTAAAACGTCAACCATCAATAGGTTCTTGTATTAGATCTTCAAAAATAAAATAAAATTAGAAATCAACCCACGGACAAAAATTTTCCAGCTAGCTGGACCAACTAAAAGTCGGCATTAAATGCTTAAAAAAAAAACTGAAAAAATTTGTTAAGAGTATGAACTGCTATACATGTGTCCCAAACTGATGAGGTTCATTAAATGCCAAAATATTATGGTGTGGACCATGCAAAGGACGTTCATATAATTAGACACAAAATTTAGTCCGCATATTTACCTACAATGTCCGATATGGTTCGACCGTAGGTGAACCTTCCGATTGGTCGCCCCCCAGATGGATTGAAGTCGATGCCGCACTGAGGCGTATCAGCCTTCGAAAGTGTGAAGATGTAGTCATTGTTCCCAGCGTCCAAAGGGAGTCCCCAAACACAAAGGAAGTGAAACAGAGACAAGGCCTAATAATGTCCAATGTAGAAAGTACCACAATGGACAATACAATATTGAATAGGACCGAATGCCCAGAAATATTCTTTAAGGCCTCCATTTCTTGCACTCAAAAGTTCGTATTGTAAAATTCTTGACTTATTAAACTCATATATATATAGATATAAGATTATTATTATTATTTTTTTAAAGAGCACAATTTCCATGATCTGCTGTAGCAGGTAAGAAAACCTTTGAACATGTCTCAGGCCCTCAGCTGACTAGGTCTCTCAAACAACGTAATGGTAATGTGGAATTTTTCCATAAGTAACTACACAAAATGACGCAAGTGTACTTCTTCTATTTAATAAGTCACTATAATTTTTATGATTTGTATTTTGTACTGTTTTCAGTAATTTCTTCTTTGTTTGAGATAACAACAAAAATATTCAATCATGCATTCGTTTTGTAAAAATGTTGCGCTTCATTTTTATGAGCTCAAGACTGCATGTAGTTTATCTTTTACGTTTTACAAATTGTGTAGAAAATCGTGTTAGATAAGAGGTTGGAACAAATTTTCTAGGAGGTTTTTAACAAAACTGGTAACAATATTGTGTGACTCTACATTCTTGAAAATGTAAAGTGACATAATATTTTGAGAAAATACAAGAGAGATTTTTTTTTCTTGAAAATAATACAAGAGCTTTTTTTTTTGTTATTATTCTTTCTTTGTTGAGAAAATTACATGTTATGTTACACTTCTATAAATATGTATAAATTCATGTCACACTTACTAAAGTTGTGCCACACGACCACTTAATTATACGTCTAATAAATTATATCACATTTAAGCGTGCTTGATATTTATATAAAAAAAAGTTTTAAAAAATAGCATGTATAAAAATTCCCATCTCAGTTTAGGTTTTGAACAGCTTTTTCTTATTTTTGTCCTATTATAAGCATTCCAAATTTATAAAATAAAAGTTTTTTCCTAGCTAGTTAAGTAACATTATAAAAGAACCACTCATTACTAGCATGAGAGTCTTTTTCATAATGAAGAAGGCATATTTGCCAGTATGAGCCAGTACTTAAGAGCGGTCACCAGAGAGAGAAGAAAGATAGTGGAGTTTGCGGATGTAAAAGGAATTTTACTTATCTTGTCACATAATTTTGCTACTTATGTTTTGTGATTCAATCAATTTATAACCACTATTGCAAATAATTAGCATCATTTCGTAAAGGCTCTGTAACGCCCCTACGTGGGGGTTAACAGTTTTTAATGAGATAAAATAAAAATAAATAATAAAAGTAAAACCTTCAAAATAAGATTTGCCCGGGACTTAAATGAAAACTCTCAACTCAAAAATAAAAATATAAACGACAAATAAACCATAGTTTTAATGTAGCACCTTAAATTTAATAATATAAACTGTTGTCATCATCATTTTAACCCTCAACACATTATAATACAGTCACAGAAAGTAACAATTGATGCTTACATTATCATGAAGAACATTCTCAACGATTGAAGCAGTCCCAATGTAATATAGCTACATCACTTCCTCAACTATATTTCTCGTAGCCACCTCACACTTAGTGAGTCCTGAAAAGATATAAACAAAAGGGTATGAGCAACACTATGCTCAGTAGAGAAAGCCATTACTCACCTCTATCATTACCACATTAAAATCTGCATGGTTAGTAAGTCACATCATATTTCAGATTATGAGGTTTATTATGATCACATCTTATGGATACCGTAGTTAATCATTACCAAGTGTCATAATTACACATTTATACAAATATTACCAATCATCATTGTTCCTAGGTATCCATGTTAAATTGAGTATCACTCAACTCATCGAAACCCAAATGGGCGCACTTGATCACCCTATAAACATTCCAAGGGTGTTCCGGTGAGGGGACATCAAGCCCCGAGTCCTCACCAAATCAATTCCTGTACAGTGTGTTCTGGGACTTTCAACCCAAGGAAGCGTCATCGCCTTCCCCCTATTTTACCTTTTAGGGTATTCATGCCCAAGGACGTAACCGTCGCCCTCTTCATGTCTCACAATTTCTCTATATTGAATCATTATCAATAGAGTTAGTTTTCCTAACCATGCTTCTCAATTTATAACATGTGTCAATTCATTATGTTCCTCGCCGTACAATACAAGACGAGTCCATGTCATAGTTTCATATGTGATAATCATATAATATCAGTTCAACATAGATATATATATATATTGCGGCAAAACAATCAATTTTAATTCTATAAAAACCTCACAAAAGATGAGTAATAGAATCCCTACCTTTCAAGCTTATCAACAATCTTTTAATCCTGGAATCAGTTAACGTTAGCTCCATACTCCCTTGATCCTAAGGCGTGCATAAGGACAATTAAAACTAAAGCACAACATACAACTACATTCATAAATAAATCATGTGTAAACCTATCTTACTAGTATGCCATTAAAGCTTTTATATAAATCTCTTTCGAATACCACAGTAAACAATTTTTGTCTTAACACAATATAAAATGTGAACAAGTAATCTATATGTTTTAGTCCCTAATAAGATTCATCAATCACTTAGGATAATATTGGAAAGGTTGCAAGACATTAAAGAATTAGGTGGTGAGCAAAGATGGGTTCTTGGTTCAGGTTAGCAGCTGGTATACCATAACAAACTGGCAGATTTACTAGTTTCCAATACAAAAATTGAATAATTCTTAGAAAATAAAACACAACTCCGATTTAGGTTTATGATAGCTCGTTAGAAAGCCTAGGATGCTACTTTTCAAATATGCAAACCAATTCATAAAATTCATTTTAATTTAATCTTAGAATTTCAAGAAATAACCACTGCCCATAGAGGTATTACAAAGTTTAACAATATAAATTTTCTGTCTAGGGCATATACACTTAGACTTCATACATATGCTCCAAAATAGCAACAAACATATACTTAGGTTTAAGAACGCAAATTTGAATAATCCTTTAGTATAAAAGAAAATTTATAAATGAAAGACTAAATTTGTTCATAAGATTCTAACCTCAGATTATGGTTAGTTGGAAGCTTAAAATGGCTTCAAAACAGGTTCCTTTACTTCGGTATGACTGAAATTCTTGCTCAAATGGAGGTGATGGTGGCTGATTTTTATGGCTGCCTTGAAGAAGTTCTCTAAGTATTTTGCTTCAGCAAAGAAATATGAAGAAGAGTGTGGGAACCGTGGAAGAGAAAGGAAGAAAAGATGAAGTCTTTGAAGAGAAGTGATAGAAACAATTATAGAGGAGACATGTTGAAGCATGTCACGGAGGAAATAAAGAAAATGAGGGTCAAGAGTAGTTGGAAAAGATATCCTTATGTCTCATCTAAAGACTTTAACACACATAATGCCAATATGACATTTTTGAGATTTATTAGAAGTTCTAAGGCTTTTTAGTAATCATACTAAATAAATATAGGAGAATTTTAGAAAACTTAAAAATAGATAAAAATAAATATTATAAAATAAATTTAAATGAAGCAATTTTTTTTTATACATTAAAAATTAATTTAATTACCTCAATACCCGTTAGGAGAATAACGGGTGTCACAGGCTCTAGATAAAGAAACCTCATGTACAAACTATAAATCCATAATCAACAATTCGGGAATAAAATTTGATCAAGGAATACTTAGCATTTCATCTCACCAATCTACATGAATAAATTCTTTGCTACTTAATCTTATTTATTTTTCTCTCAGCTTGGAATGGGAAAAAAAAGTATTCCTCCATTTATAGCTAGTTTTTTAAGACAAATCTATATAGTAGTTAGAAGGAGTCCAAATATATTGTCTCCTTCTTATGTTTCTTTTGTTTCTTTGGTTTTCTTTTCAATCAATTTTTACGACCTTACTAATTGTTTGAGTCTTTAGTTTGAATTCATAATCACATTGTTATGTTTACACGTGACTTGACAAATAATTATTGGAGGGACAACTAAGGAGATAGGAATGGGACAACAAATCTTAATTCAGTTAGAAATGCATGCATCTTTGATAAGTTCGTTGAATTTTTTAAATACATAAATTTAAAATTTTCTTAAAAGATTAGTTTACTTTCTTATCTTGATTTACTATATTCTTTTTAAAAGTTTAATTTATTTAAAAAAATTACTCACATTTTAAAAAATAAAAAATACATTAAATGAATCAAATTAGATAGTAAACTATTTAGTAAGCACATATAATAAGAAAAATAATATTTAAGAGAACGGCAAGAAAAAGATCTTTAAATAGGGACATATTAAGGAAAATTATTTTATGGGTAACTATAGGGATTTTATATATATAAGGATTACATTCGAAAAAAAATATTTTAGACAATAACAAGAAAAAATATATTTTAAACAGCGACGCACTGACTCATTTGAGAATATTTATATTATTAAGGTCAAATTAGGAAAAAAAAAACTGTAGCATATTTGAAAAAAAATTATTTCACTAAGAAAATTTAGGGGAAAAATAACAAGGGACAATAAAAAAATATAAGATTTAAAGAATGATAAAAAAAAAGTAGATCCAAAATGCACATTTTCAATTGAAACATGCTTTTTAGTTGAATTCTATATAGAGCTTGCATAAATTACTGTTTGTGTTGTGAATAAGATGTCTTAATTTTACCGAGAACAAAAAATATAAAATAAAAAATAAAAGAATAAATTAAATTTATAGTGATTCACTTTTGACATAAAAGCTATGTCCACTTTATAGAAAATCACTACGATAAGAAGAAGTTTAAAAGAAAAAATTACACGCCACTCTCTTTTTAAGTTTTTATTTAGCCTCTCTCTATTATTTGAGTGACACCTTAGCATGTCCTATTTATAGGTTTGCAAGAAAAAGAAAATAAAAACCACAAAAAGACCTTCACGCGTCCTTGCCATGACCATGACACTGCACCTTGGCACCTACTTCTTGGGACTGCGGTGTGAATTCACCTTCGCTTCGTATCTGCTTTGACGCGCACTGCAACGCTCAAGCATTGGCGCCAGAGCGCGAGCTCTCGGCCAAAAAAAGGCCTTTTGTACATGGCTTCTCACGGCCGCAACGCAGGCTGTAATGCGTGGAAGATAAATCAACGTGCATTAAATTAGACTCCAACTGTTTGTAAGGAAGAAATTGTGCTAATAAGTTCAAACAAAGCATTGTTAATGATGCACTTAGAGACGTACGTATTCGTGGACTTATAATTATCTTTTAATATATTGATGTTATGCGACAAAGACAAGAAAATTGGAAGGAATATCATGAAACATATAGAAATAGATATATAGGGACATCATCGATCCTAGCAAATTGATCAGATTTTATTCATACTTAATCACTTATTACTAGTACTCAAAACCTATAAAAAAATTAGTAGCACATTATTCGATTTTAATGTAAAATTACAAATGATAATAACAACTAGAATAAATTATTGCATAGCAAAATCAAGTAGTTTATTGTGGGTCCTCCCTTATTTTGGATTAATGTTGCACATGTAATGAATATATTAAGTATATTTATGGGTGAATTCGCAGTTTTAACTACCATATTAAGCAAATTAACTCCATCAGATATTAGAACAAACTCTAATTATGAGGAAAAATCAAAGTACAAAAAAGGATAAAAAATAAAAAAATTACACTATGGTTGTAATTAAGATGACGAATCGCTAGAAATGGCTTTTGGTTCCTGATTAACACAATTGCCTTCGCAATTATTCTTCAATAGTATAAATGTGCACATGTGTTTATGGACCAGATAATAATAGTGCCGTGAAAGACAAGAGATCTTATGCTCCACCTTCTTAGGAAAAGTAATGCTTATCAGTAGTTTTGAGTTTATTTGTATTTATTTTCATATTAAGAAATCTGTTTATTTAGTTTTAAATAATTTATCTGATCATGTGCTTTGTAATATGTATTAACATGAAACCCATTCATAGTCTATCTTTCTTCTATTACCCCGTGAATGTAGGCATAAATATGTAGAAGTACTCCTCATAAAAAAAATTAAATTTCTATGTATACTCTCTTCTTCTTTTTATTTTCCTATTTAATTGTTTTACACTTTTCACCAGCTGGGTTTGAACATTCACACTGTACAGTTACATGAGAAGGAGAAGAAGATAAAGAAACAAAACAAATTAAACAAATTTACAATTTAGAGCTCTGTTATCTAAAAGGGTGCTTGGCAGGATAGTCCTAATCACAAACTCAGTTATGAACAGTGTAAAGGTCTCACATGTTACAGTAAAAAGAAAAAAGTTGCTACAGTATAAAAGCTCTTACATGCTACAGTAAGAAATAGTTCTAACCACTATGTCAAACACCCTATAACTTGATGGGCTACTACCCTGTCGTTTGACGTGGGCCCACGTGGGCCCCACCACCAAACCCCCCATGAGTGACGAGATAGTAGCTTGTAGCACCATCGAGTTTGAAAAGGTTTTTATTTAATTTTACTTTTTTTATTATTTTAATAAATTTTGAGTGGGGGGGTTAGCATAATATAGAGTTTTAAGTATGTGTTAACTTATTTAGGATGTGCTTATTTCTTTTATGCTAGTTGATATCAAGAGAAACATAATCGGTTGGTGATCACATGGCAGCTTCTTTTTTCTGTGAATTATGTTGATGGAGTTAATTTAATGGTTGAGGAACTGAAAAAGTGACAGTTTATCCTAGTTTAACGTGGTAACAAGAACGTTGATCTTGTTTTTTCAATTCGCATTGGAGGATTGGCAATAAATGAAGATCCCATTCCTAAGTAGGCGAGTTTAAAGAAAATCAAGTTGATCACGTTTTTTTTCAAATTGCATGGGTGGATTTGGCAGTAAATAAAGATCCTATTCCTAAGCACGTAGGCGGGTTCAAAGAAAATCTAGTCAACGGTAAAGGACATTGCTAGAGTCACATCTAGCTCTTGGGGGCCAATCAAATTTGATAATTATAAAGAAGAAGCCTTTACTCTAGTTATATATCGAATCAAGAAAGAAAGCCAATGTAGCCAAAGGTTCCAACTTTATGTTTGCTTTTAGTTCGGGGTGTTTGATTCAGTGGTTTGTGGAGCTCGAATAAGAGTGTTTGGCAAAATCAGTTCTAACCAAAATTTTTGGTTGTTACAGAATAAAACTTTTACGTACTACAGTAATAAAAAAAAGTGAGCTTAGTGTAAAGTTCTTATATGTTACAGTTTTCAGTTTAAAATGTTCAATTCTAACCATACTTCTCAAACACGCTAAATTCATTTGAGTAGGTGTTTGGTAAAAAAATTTGATACCTATTTTGAATCTTTGAAAAAACAACTTGAACTTAGGGCCTGTTAAGAATGGCTTTCTAGAAGCTACTTTTGGCTTTTTAAATCCAAAAGCTGCTTCTAAGAGTGTTTAAATGATTTGTTAGAAGTGCTTTTGCTCTTCAAAAGTACTTTCTGTCAAAACCACAACGGGCCCGTTTGACATAGCTTATGTTTGTGCTTTTAGCTAGTAGAAGAAAAGAAGTAAAAGCTGTATTTTTTCAATAAATATATAGATCCATATTTTTAAAAGAGGTTTAATGGGTCAAAATAGATTCAATTCTTTTTAAAAGTTACAAAAATATTATATTTAAGTCTATAATGTATTATTACCACTATGGTATAAGTTTTAAAGAAGCTTTTTTGAGAAACTATATTTTGTAGTTTTGATAGGAAGTACTTCTAAAGAGCGAAAGCACTTCTGACAATTCATTTAAACACTTTCAGAAGCAGCTTAAGGAGCCAAAAGTAGCTGTTAGGAAGCCTTCCCAAACAGGCCAAAAATATAGCTTCTCAAAAAAAAAAAAAAAAACACTTATGAAATAGACTTTAAAACTAGTGCCAAAGTGTTAATAATACATTATAAGTTTAAATTTAACATTTTCTAAATTTTATAAATTTTGAAATCAATTTGACCTATTAAAACTCTTTTAAAAATATAGTTCCAAGCACTTATAAAAAAATTAAAGCTTTCTCTTTCTTCTTCTATTGACTAAAAGCATAAACAGAAGCTTTGTCAAACGTGCCCTAAAATTGGACCCAATCTCAAGTTTTACTCCCCTATTCTATGCAATTTTGAACTCATTTCAAACCAAAAAGTTCAAACTTTTCATTTCAAACCAAAAATCACTATGCTTTGAACTCGTGTATAAAGGGAAAAGAATCCTGAATCCTACATTATTAAAATATAAAAACAAACAGCAACTTATAAAGATATTAGGTCATCCCACTTAATAGGTTGACCTTTTAAGATGCAAGCTGGAGTCTTTAACAAGTCTAAACTTTGTTATAATACCAGAGTTTAACCAACTTAAACGAACAGCTCAATCCATCTAATATAAGATTGATGGCTCTAAAGAGAGCACCATCTTGCGGTGGGTGTATATAGGAAAACAAATCCCGAGTCCTATATTGTTAAAACATAAAAACAAACAGCAATTTATAAGGACAAAGGGCCACTTCACTTAATGGGTATACAACCTGAAGTTAATCATGAGGTTTTATCTTATATTCTGCTTTGCATTGACCTGCCAAGGCAGAAATTTGATAATTTATGAAATGGCTTGGAAAATGATAGGGCTAGCGGTTTTAAGATCTTGAGATAAACCAACAAATTAATATAAAGTTCTAACTCTTGATATTGAATATTATTATTTTTTTGTGATATTATATTTTATATTTTATGTACTATAAGAGTAAAAATTTAATTAGTAACATAATTATAATATTATAATTACATTTTATAATATTTTTTATATTATCCATTATCATAATATTATTATATTCTATACCATAATTATGTAATAATATATTATAGAATCATAGTTTTTTATATTATATTATATTTTATAGACTACATTAATTATATTGATATATAAAATATTAATGTTATAACATAAAGGTAATTATATCAACATGGTAATATTCATATTCTTATTCAAAAAAATTCATATTCCATCCCATAGTATTCTTAAAATTTACAACTAAACAAATGAATCAACTTTCTTTTCCATTTAATTCTATTCCATTATTATTTCCATTCTCATTCCTATTAACATTACCATTCTGTTAGCACAACCAAATGCACTAGTGTTTGAAGTGAGAGGGGTTTTAAGATGCGTAAAGTTTAGTTTGTTGTGATTAGAAGTTTTGCAAAAAAAACCTTATGGCTAAAAGTCTAGTTTTTTTTATAGAGCTAATATCTTAGAATAGGTTTGATTGTCTTCTATTTAACCAAAAAAAAGAAAAGAAAAAGAAAAGAAAAGCTACAAATAAGAGAGAAGGGAAGCATAATCTCAAAGTTAGCCAATTAATACGTCCATGGCATGAGTCCAAAAAAAAGTCGATTACATATGCATGTGTCTATGTCGTTATATATAACCAAAAATAGAGATATATATATAAATGTTGCAAATTAATATGCTTTTGATAATGAGCATGATAGGATTTCGTAACAAAAACAGAAAGAGGAGGCATTAACATTTCAAAAAAGAATATTCTAAAAAATATTTTAAAAAAGAAAAAATGTCCCATAAAAAATTGACAAAAGGCATTAATATAACTCTTTCTACTTTATAGATGCTAATTGCGATCAATGTCAAATTTCAAATTAGTACCTTTTGTTATATTAAAACATACGTTTGGTACCCTATGTTTTGTAATATTTAATATTAGTACCTTGACCTTTTAGAAAATCATTTTTAATACCCTGAAACCTTTTTTTAGGACACTAAAAGACAAACTTATCCTTATCATAAAATAGAAACAGTTGACAAAATATATTTAATAAAAAAACCAAAAAAATTGAAAAAAAAAAGAGTTTGATCTCTCAAGTCCCAACTCGCTCATTTCACTTCCCGATCTCCCAACTTAAAAAAAAAAAGAACAATAAAATCATCTTCCTTCATCTTCCTTGTTCACTTATTGTAACGTCCGAGAATTTCTAACATATTAAAAATGCATTAAGTTAAGGATTATATTAAGACTAAAAGTACAGTTTAAGGAAAAATATTGTATAATAATATAAAAAATTATACAGTATTAGAGTAATGCAATATAAGAATTGGACTATTTAAGGTTATGCAGTACAAAAATTAGACTATTTAAGTTAAAACAGTGTAGAAAGAATACTGTTAAATGAAAACATAGATATAAGAAAGGTTATGTTTGGCCTCCAAAAATAAACCAGAGGCAAGTACAATATTTTATACAATCTAGGAATATGTTTTTGCACTAATTTTTCCACAGCAGTATAAGAAAAATACTATTTGATAAAAAATTACATAGTGTAAATTTTGGGGCCCACCAAGTGGACACCCAATTGAATTTATGGGGCCACCAAGCCATGAAAGGTGGCCCAATCCTATTTGGCCACATGGTAAACTAATGGATTACCTTGTGAGTCACCCATTTGGATAAGCTTGCATTTAATGTGAAATTAAGCCACAAAATCCTATTTTCTTCTTCCTCCCAAAACCGACAGCCATGGATGAGCACTCCCAAAAATTTTGCAACTTTACATCTTTGCAAAATTGACCCCATTTAAGTTCAAGAAGCAAAGCCCAAGGATTTTATCAAGTTTTAAGGTAAAAGCCTTAACTTTTTTCAAGGTTTCTTAGGGTTTTCTCTTGGATTAAGGAAGGAAAGTGATTCAAAGTGTTTTTTTTTTTTATAAAAAGGATCTTTAGGAGGGAGTTCAAAGGAGCCTTAGAAGGCTAGAAGCTCAAAGTTTCCATTTGTGGTAAGTTTTGATTTTTTAAAGTTTTGAAATTATGTGGTTTTTAATTTGATTTTTATTCTTTCAAAGGTATGGGGATTTCCAAGTGAAATTTTGGTTAAATTTCATGGAAATATGAATTATGGTATGTTGATACTGTGAAAGTTTAAGGTTTATTGTGTAAAATGGTAGTTTATGTAAAAAAAGGATATTTTTGTAATTTGAATGTTAATTTTGCAAAATTGATGAGTGGGCATGAAAATGATTGAAACAAGAGTTGGAACTACTCTTGTAAGGGTAGAGATGTTGATTAAAAATGGATTTTTACAAAAATGCCCCAAGGACTAAATTAAAAGAAAAAGTTTATTCTCAGTAGAAATGAAAATTGCCCAAAAACACCCCTGTATAGTGAGAATTTCAAAAAAGTTACAACACAAAAGAGTTAAGGAAATTAAAGTACCATAGATGCTAAGTTTTAAGGAAATTAAGTTTAGTTAAGGAAATAATGACAGAAAAAGAGTTAAGGGCAAAATGGTCATTTTAAAAAAATGGCCAAAACGGACCCGAAACACTCGATGCCAGGAAACGTTTCTTAGTGGCAATTTTTTTCGTAATATGTAAGTAATGAAATGTTAAAGTTAAGCAATAGGTTTTATAGAGTTAAGATGGACGAAAACCCGTTAAGGATAAAATCGTCATTAGTAGGAAAACGGTCAAAGCAGAGTCGAATACTCCAAATTAGCATAACGTCCTTAGACGAAAAATGTTCTGCTATGCGTTAAGTAATGAAACCACTAGTGAGACGGGAAGTTTAATTAAGGGACGCTTAAGAACAAAGGTAATGTGACACCCGTTATTTTCCTAACGGGTATTGAGGTAATTAAATTAAATTTTAGTGTATAAAAAAAAATTTTTTTATTTTTATTTCTTCCTTTTTTTCACTTTAATTAACTTTAAGATTTTGGGCTGGCCCAACAACCACCTGTTGATGAACCCGTGGCGGTGGGCAGTTAAAGTGTCGTTTTCGGCCACCGACAGTTGGTTTGCTTCTTTTCATGCTGGGCTTTCTTCCCGTTTGTTGAGCGCACTCAATGAGAGCTACCCAACACCTCCTCTGAATCTTTATGCGACGATCGATAGTCTCACGATCTTAGAAGGACAACGACAGTTTTCCCAGCATTATTATACAACTGTGAAGAACTGAATCCCAAACGACACCAAAAACAGTTTCAGTAAGAAGGAAATGGAGAGAAAAGATTCGTCCTCCGACAAAGACGACGATCGCGAGAACCTGATCCACCAGAACGACAGAAAGCTTGCAAACCACCACCCTCGATCCGCCTTCCACATTGACGACGACGACGTCGATGGAGGAGAAGGAAACCGCGAGTTCCGGTCACGGATACGACATCGATTCAGCTCCCTCGGCTTGTCGGTGCTCAACAAGAGGTACATTTTCGCCATTTTCTTGACTCTCTTCATTGTCGTTTCTCTCATCCTTTTTTTTTTTTTTTCATTTTGAGAGCCTCTATTGCTCAAAAATCTTAGGGACTTCTTTGCCCTGTTTGTGTTGCTCGCGTCGCCACCGTCTGCTTGGACTCAAGTCGTCATCGCCTTCTACTTCAGAATTCGTCGTTGCCTCTGTTCTGGTTCACGTCGTCGCCGTTGTCTGCTCCAGCCTAGGTCACCGTCGCGGTCTGTTTTGTTTCAAAGTACCGTCGCTGTCTCTGGTTTAGGGCGTCGTCACCATCGTTTCTGGGTCCGAAGGCCGCCGTCTACTCCGGTTTAGAGCGTCTCCATCGTCACGTGGATAGTTTTCTTTGCTGCCCAAATCTGTCTTATTTATTCGGGTCATCATCTCATATCCATATCATTCTCGCACCTTCATCGCATCTTGGCCATTACTAGCATCGGATCATGATTGCGCTGCCGTCTGCTACCTTCCCGGCAGATCCGTCGTTTACCGTAGCCACTGCTGAGTCGTCATCATCTTGCTCAATCTTGCAGCCATTATTTCTCCCAGCCAACTTGCCATTCTTTTTTTTTGGTGAACAGTGACGACAAATCATTTGATGTGCCAATTTTGCAAGCCAGCTGTATTGGTGCATGTGGTTTTTTGTCTTAAGCTGATCAGAATTTTGCTGCAAAGATTGGACAAAAAAAAAGAAGAGGTGTAAACACAACCTTGTGCCAGCCAGCTGTTTTCTTTTCTTGGGCCACCGTTCGGGACTTTTATCCGGTGTACATATATATAAAACTACAAGTCGTTTCTGTGCTAAAAAAAAAAATATGTTAGAGGTATGGAGAAAGTGTCAGGCCCATGCATCTGCTGACCAACTGGACAAAGCAAAGCATCAAAAACAAAGAGGATTCAATCAGAAGGAGATTGAGAAGCTGAGAACTTTACTGGCGAGTTTTGAGAAATCTTCAGGATCAAGGGAGTATGGAGCTAACGTTAATTGATTCCAGGATTAAGAGACTGTTGATAAGCTTGAAAGGTAGGGATTCTATTACTCATCTTTTGTGAGGTTTTTATAGAATTAAAATTGATTGTTTTGCCGCAATATATATATATCTATGTTGAACTGATATTATATGTGTATCACATATGAAACTATGACATGGACTCGTCTTGTATTGTACGGCGAGGAACATAATGAATTGACACATGTTATAAATTGAGAAGCATGGTTAGGAAAATTAACTCTATTAATAATGATTTAATATAGAGAAATTGTGAGACATGAAAAGGGCGACGGTTACGTCCTTGGGCATGTATACCCTAAAAGGTAAAATAGGGGGAAGGTGATGACGCTTCCTTGGGTTGAAAGTCCCAGAACACACTGTACAGGAATTGATTTGGTGAGGACTCGGGGCTTGATGTCCCCTCACCGGAACACCCTTGGAATGTTTATAGGGTGATCAAGTGCGCCCATTTGGGTCTCGATGAGTTGAGTGATACTCAATTTAACATGGATACCTAGGAACAATGATGATTGGTAATATTTGTATAAATGTGTAATTATGACACTTGGTAATGATTAACTACGGTATCCATAAGATGTGATCATAATAAACCTCATAATCTGGAATATGATGTAACTTACTAACCATGCAGATTTTAATGTGGTAATGATAAAAACCTAAAGGTGAGTAATGGCTTTCTCTACTGAGCATAGTGTTGCTTATTCCCTTATGTTTATATCTTTTCAGGACTCACTAAGTGTGAGGTGGCTACGAGAAATATAGTTGAGGAAGTGATGTAACTATATTACATTGGGACTGCTTCAATCGTTGAGAATGTTCTTCATGATAATGTAAGCATCAATTGTTACTTTCTGTGACTGTATTATAATGTGTTGAGGGTTAAAATGATGATGACAACAGTTTATATTATTAAATTTAAGGTGCTACATTTAAAACTGTGGTTTATTTATCGTTTATATTTTTATTTTTGAGTTGAGAGTTTTCATTTAAGTCCCGAGCAAATTTTATTTTTAAGGTTTTACTTTTATTATTTATTTTTATTTTATCTCATTAAAAACTGTTAACCCCCATATAGGGGCGTTACAGGTAACCCGGTGGGTTACAAAATTAAGTAAAGAGAAGGGTAAACCGATAGTATATAAGTCAAGTTAAAAAGGAAAGAATGGTTAATGTTTACGTTTTATTATCAATTGAGTGGATTGATAAAAAGAAATTTAATTAATGAGTCGGCTGTCGTATGATCAGGACACAGAAGTCGACTAGTGGAAGAAAAATGAACGAGATAGGAACAGAAAAGAGAATGTTAGAGTAAAGTCCAGGTAAGTTCAGACCTCACATACAGCATGAAGTAAATAATTTTTAAATGTTTATATATATGTTTGCAAATGTGTTTGCAATTGTTGTGCAAATTGTTTTTAAGGTATGTTCGCACTTGTTATATAAAAGGTTTTAAAGTTAAATCAAAATTTGCAATGTACTTGTAACTATTATGTTTAAAGCATGATTGTATATAATATGCGTAAAGTTTTTGAAGATCAAGTAAAAGTTTACAATGTAATTGCAATAATTATGTTTGAAGTATGTTTTGCATTTGGTTAATGCATAATGTTTTACAGCTTAAGTTATAAGTTACATGATGCATTTGTTATGCAATAAGTTTTGAGATAAAAGTTGTGATTTGCAAAATGTGATTGCGTTATATGTTGCATTGGTTATACGATAAGTTGCATTTGTTATGCAATAAGTTTCAAAATAAAAGTTATGATTTGCAAAATGTGATTGCGTTATATGTTGCATTGGTTATGCGATAAGTTGCATTTGTTATGCAATAAGTTTCAGAATATAAATTATGATTAGCAAAATGTGTTTGCGTTTTATGATGCATTTGTTATGCAATAAGTTGCGTTTGTTACGCAATAAGTTTCAGGATACAAATTATAATTAGTAAACTGTGTTTGCGTTTTATGTTGCATTTGTTATGCAATAAGTTGCATTTGTTATGCAATAGGTTTTACAGTACAAGCTATGATTTGCAAGTGTGTTGCATATGATGTGATTGCATTTGAAATGCTCACTAAGGTTAATAAAAAGGTAACGTAAAGATAAAAAGAAAGTGTCGTACCAGCCTCCTTGTTGTGAGGTAATGAAAGAAAGTTAAAGTTTAACCTCCTAAATGTGAGGTACATGACTTTGAAGATTGATGGTCTTAAGTCTTCTGCAAGAGAAGCATCATGTTTATGACCTCATGATTAATGATGTTTGTACGAACACTAAAGCAAAGTAAGGAAAGTTAAAGTAAGATACGGAAAGATAAGGAACAAGAATTGAAAGTTAAAGTAAGATAAGGAAAGTTAAGAAACAAATGTAGAAAGTTAAAGTAAGAAAAAAATGTTCATAAAATGCTCATAATTGAAGTTCATAATTGAGCATAAATGGAAACATGAATTTTGATTTTACTGGTTTTTCTTGTTATGAAACATTTATATGCTATGGAAAACATTTTGAGGAATGTTTTATATTAAGTATTTATGAAAACATAAATGACGTTTATGAAGAACAATCTGAGGATTGTTTTATGTTAAATATTTTATAAAAAACGTTTATGAAAAACGTTACAGAAATGCTTTATGAAAACGTTTATGAGAAACATTTTAGAAATGTTTTATGAAAAATATTTTTGAAAAACGTTTATGAAAAATGTTGTAAGATAAAGGTTTCTATGAGAAAAGTTTCTAAAGCATGTTTTAAATGAATTGTGAGAATATGTTTGAACTTACTGAGCGAAAACTCATAAAAAGTTTCTTCATGCTGTAGGTAGTATGTGGGCGACCAGTAGGACCCGTTAGAAGAGCTGGGTGCTGCGGAGGACGGATGCGAGGATTTGGGTATGGATACCACCACAGTTTGCTTCCATTACACAAAGGAAATGTTTTCCACTATTTAATGTAATGTTTTCGAAGTTTTAAGAAAATCAGAGTTTCAAGAAATGTTTTCAAAAGTTTAAAGATACATTGTACGAAATGTTTTATAAAATTATAAATTGAATTTTTAAGCTATGATTTAATAAATATTTCTTAATAAGTTTTAATAAACGATTTGAAATAGTTTTAAAGTCAAGTGTTGAGTGAGGTCTCAACTTGAAATGCGACAGATGTCTCATCAGTTTTAAAGAACGTTTTTCAAGGATGTCTAAGGAAAAGAAAAAAAAATTATTTCAGTATTTTTCTTACTAAGTAAGTAAGAATACTGTTTAAGAATGATGTTTAAGTAAGTAAAGTGACTGTCTGAAAAGGTGGGTCGTCACACTTATCACCTGATTCATGAAAAAAAATGATCTGAAACCAAACACTGAAAAAAAAATTGATCTAGAAAAAACCTTAATCTTCTTCTTCATCGTTTTCAATCATCTTACTCATCTTGATCTGAAAAAAATTGTTGTTGCTAGTTCCAGGTCTCTGTTCTCCCCTGCTCTAGCTTCAGTTGGATCCAGCTCACCAGCGGCGTCCTCGAAGGTCTCCTTTTTGCCGTAATGTTCCTCTTCTTCAGCAATGGTGGTTAGGAAGGTGAAGATGGTAACGGGCTTTTAGAAATTGCCAGCCCATTCGAAGCCGAAACCACTGACGAAACCACCATAGCTATCTTGGAGCTTGGCAGCCAAGGATTCTTCTCATAAGGTAGTTTTCTAGTGATCCTTTGGCGTCTACCTCCTTCAATCCTCCCGCTAGGTCCAGCCCAAGCCATCGGATGTGATAAAGCTCCTTCACCTTATGGAGGAGCTTCGAGAGAGAGAGTCTCGCTTAAAGACCGAACTTCTCTAGCACAAGCTACTGGAGGAGTTTGTTGCCATTGTTCCGGTCCTCGAGAACGAGATTTCGAACAAAGAAGCTGAGCTGGAGGGAGCTTCGAAGCGAATCGAAGGCTTGGAGCCAGAGAATAAGAGGTTGAGAAAGGAAATAGAGGAAATGATGGTCAAGATTGAGGACTTGAGAGATCTGACTCCTTTTTTTTTTTTTTTTTTTAGTTTTTAGGGTTTTTTATTAAATTTTTTTCGTCAATTGTTTATGTTTTATGACAAGGCTGAGTTTGTCTTTATGTGTCCTAAAAAAGCTCTGAGGTACTAAAAAAATATTTTCTAAAAGGTCAAAGTATCAATATTAAATATTACAAAATATAAGATACTAAATGCATATTTTGATATAACAGATGATACTAATTTAAAATTTTCCCAATAAATAAATAGGCAATTTTAGTTTCCGTTTAAAGTTGACTACTATGTCTTCATCATTTTCGTCTTTCTAGAAAAAATTCGTATCATACATGGTTCGCGTTAGCGGGACATCAAATCGAGGACTATATCGCATAAACGTTAACAAGATTGCGTGATATATACTGGCTTCTTTCCTAATATTTTAGCTTATAAATTCTTGATATTAATACATCTAGTTAATCTAATTAGACGGAAAAAAAAACTATAAAAACGTTACCGTTTGTTCCTTCAACAACCAAAAAAGAAATTAATTTTTAATATTTATGTGCACGCCTTCGTATATACATGGGATAATCCAAGAGATCAATTATTACAAATTAGCTTTTAATAAAAGTATGGCAAACAAATAATCCCTTTAAAAACACTATAAAAATTGGACTTTTAGTCATAATTTTTTTTTATAAAACTTTTAGTTACAATAAAATGTTTTGACTAATGTGCATTTAGCCACAAAATTTAGTTTAATTTTTGTTATGATTAAAATTTTTAGCCATAGAGCTTTAAGTCACAAAATATTCCGTGCCTAAAAACCCCATGGTTAAAACTTTTGGTCACAACAAAAATTAAATTAAAGTTTGTGACTAAATGCACATTAGTCATAGCAAATATGTCTAAAAATTTTACTAAAAACTGTTATAACTAAAAGCTCAAATTTTGTAGTGAAATTAAAATAAAGTGAAAGTATTGATTATACGTTTTACCAAGTTTATGTTTAAGTTTATTGTAACAAGTTTGTATTAAACATACAACAGTAAATAGAGATGAGAGATTGGTATCGTGGTTCGACAACAGCCTACATCCAAGGGACCACGCCCAGACTTATGAACACTTTACTAAGTAAACAAAATTATAAATCAATCGGACTTATTCACTTCGAGATTCCCTCTCTAAGTCTACTAAATGATCATGCTCAGCGTGATCTCCAACTTACTGGCTATTTGGCAACGGGTCTCACCACAGGGTCCTCACCACTAACTCAGTATGAATAGTGTAAAGCTCTCACATGCTATAATAGCAATTAAAAAAATTGCTACAGTGTAAAGCTCTCACATGCTATAGTAAAAGTGGTTTTAACCAACAATTCCCATCACCCTTCCAAATACCACCTTAGTGTTGAAATCCTTTCAACTGTAAGTTTTCTCTTGAAAACTCAAAATTCTTCTCTCGGAGAAATAAAGAAAAATAAAACACTTACAAAATGATCTCTCAGCAATTCTAATACTCTAAGGACTTGTATAGACTATGGTAAGACTTCATATAAATAGCCAATATTTCTTGCAATTCGAGATCTTCAAAAAGTCCACTGATTGGATTTCGTTGCAACAAAAAAAGCAACAAATCTTTAAGGCTAGAGTAAATTTGTTTATAGATTTTATTGGCACCCAGTGAATCCTACTATTATTACTCTTGTTAATTGCACGATATCAATAAGCAAAGCAAAGAAATATCAAAAGAAATCAAGTAAGTTAAATGCTTGCACGATTTCAACTTTTCTTAATAAAAAAAAATCACCAAATCAATTAGTTTCTATACTTTTATTTATAGACAATTCTAATAAATTGTTTTCCAATTTATTTCCTGCAAAACAAGTAAGGATAATAAATAGGAAACCGACGAATGGGGATAATATGCATGATTTAATCAATTATTGAAACTTTCCAAAATCTGCACCAAAATCAATTCAAAGTCAAATTTTATAATTAACAAAATAATGCCGATAAAAGATCCTAGCATAAAGAAATTTGGAAACAAATATTCAAAAATTTCTGCTGATGGCATGACAAATATATGAGCCTTGAACACATTTGTGTGATCCGCTATAAAGCTTTTAAACACAAAATTAAGGATAATAACGCGCGCTTATTTTCACACATGATTCAGGAGACGTAACTACAGTCAAGTCCAAACATTAATTGAAAGTAGTAGTAAAGTTTAATTCGATTATGAAATATAACAATAATAACAAATGACATACCTCAGTTTTCACAAGTCAAAACTAACTCTACCATTTAGAGAGTACTGGAATATTTAATTTATCAACAAGGACTCTCAAAGAGCCTTGAATGTCTGGCAATTGTTAAATATGAACACCTCAATAATAGGAGTGCCAACCTATTGTTGCAACTCCAGACAATGTGGAAAATTAGAATAAATAACTAGGGCTTGACATCTCCGTGAAGAGTACGAAGTCATGGACAGTGATAGTGACGGATCTAGAATTTGATTTTATTGAGGTACAAATAAAAAAAATTCACTGTAAAAAATTGCCTTTAAAATTGATAATACAAAATTTCTTTTTAAAATATTTCTTCATAGTTGTTTGATATAAAATTCAAAAATACATTTTAATGACAATAATAATCTTTTGTACATGTTTTAATATAACATCAAGAATACCAAAAACACAAATATTTTGATCAAATAACGTAACTTTGTATATTTTAGCATGCTATTTGTTATTAAATTTATAGAAGATAAAAAAATTTGTATAATAGAAATATTGATTTATATAAAAGGCTTAAATAGAAGGTATCAGGAAAGGAAGGCATGTTGTTGCCGTGAAAAAAGACAAAAGGGATTTGATTATTTTATGTAATTCGATGTTAGCAAAAAAAATTTGTAAATGTTATTTATTTTATTTTTTTAAGCAAGCGGTTCGATATGGCATATAGCTTCTGTTAGTTCCATGGAATAGTTTTTGACAACGTTTGGGAATGAAACTAAGTGGGGGCTGTAACGCTCCATTTATGGACGTCACAGATGTCGTTACATTCTTACATTCATACATTCATACATTCATACTAGTTTAAATTATGAACACAAACGCAAAAACAAAACTTATATGATACTTTAAATTGAAAATATAATTAAACATACTTAACCAGGATCCATTCATACATTTTTTTTAACTTAACATTATTAAATAACTTAACTCATTTCATATTATAATTTATTCTAATTCACTTAAATTAATCATAAACTTATTTTTGATAAAATAGATATACCAAGTTGTAAAATCAAGACTTATAAAAACATCACATCATTTAAAGTTTACTTACTCCCACAGTTCGGCAGGCCGAACTTGGGACTTCGGCAGGCCGAACATGATCGGCAGGCCGGAGTTCCCTCAACCGACAGGCCGGCAGAGGCTTTGCAAATCTGGCTTAAAAACTCATCATCGTCTGGCAGGCCGAAAACGTGATCGGTAGGCCGAACTTTCAAACATCGGCAGGCCGACCGAGCCAAAAATCTGTGGGAAAACTTAATTTCTAAAACAAAACCAATCCTTTCATAAAAATACGGAAGATCATAATACTTAAGATAATGAAATAAAATATAAAACATAGTTCAAGAATCCTTTAAATATTTATCATAAAAAAATGTTCAAAATATGAAACTTGATTAAAAACATAAAAACATTCTTCTTGGCATTCTTCCGGTTACAATTCATCGTGCTTGTGCTCACACGCCTTCCCATGTGCTCCGCCTATTCCATGATTTTCTTACCCTTATCTGCAACATGACATAAAACATGATTAAGCTAATGCTTAATAAGTACATATAATTCTCACAATTAAAACATTTCATATACTTCATCATCATCATTGTCATCATATCATAAAAGTGCCTTAAGCACAATTTCATGGAAACATATCTTTCATTTCATTGACCATTTTAAGACATCTTCCATTTTATCCTTAGGGCCCAAGTGTTGCACCATGAACATCATCGTAGGCGCACTGTCATGAGAGGAGAATGGTAGCTAATCTCAAACCAAACATGACATCATAGCATATCATTTCATAACATTGGTGTGCAACACTTATTAGGTGATACATATATACATAATTTTCATACTTTGAAACATGTCATCATCATACATACATAACTTTAAATCATGAAAATCTTTCATAAGAAATCCTTTTAAGGAAAATAACCATAAAATCATCATGAATAACATTGTGAATATATCATCAAACCTTGTAAAACATGTCATGTTACAGGTGAGAATGTACTTATCTTAAAGCTAGCTTACTTAACCTTAACGTGATTTGGTGACGACGCCGCGGTCTCGAAGTGCTCGTTCCTTTGTGTGTTCATGCCATTATTCCATTTAAAATACAATAAAATCAATACTTATCATCATAGCGTAAATCATCCATTCATATAACATTCATTCATATAACATTTATGTATACATTCATCACATATTACAAACATAATTCATAGCCATAATAAAAGTTGTAATCACAACATGTTATCATGATTTTTTTCCTTAAATCATAAAAATTACCTTAAGCATGTAAAAACAAACCATACATTTTTAAACATGAATATCTTAAAAAAACATTTTCGAACAATTAAAATACATATATTTTAATTTAAAAAAATTCATACAAACATTTTATTATTATGCATAAAATTATTTCAATATCATAAAATCATTTAAACATATATAACATTTCATAAATAAAAAAAATCCAGAAATAACATTGTTAAAACAGTTTTCTTAATGTAATCTTATAAAAATTTCATAACATAAAATACATTCATCATACATTATACATGCACATTCTTGACAGCCTTCATGAAAAACATCATTCATTTACCTCTAGAATAAACATTACATTTTCATGCATCAAAGTTAAACAGTAATATTTTACTGCGAGGGGTTAGAAGATAGAAAATTCATATTTTTCATAAAAACACCGAAATAACATGAAACTTGGAAAACATCACACAATACATACATGAACATCATATTAAAAACTCAAGGCAAAAATACAATACCTATAGAAAGATATTGCAAACGATTGGAAAGAAGAATTCTTTTCAGAATTAACGAAAAAATTGAGTTCTTACCTTGAAATTTCTTCTCAAAATTCTTGAATTCAACCAACAAAATATGACTTTTTCTTTCAATTTTCTTGTAGAGAATTTTCGAGAGAGAAGAAATGGAATGCGTGGAGAAGAGAAGAGGAAGAGAGGAAATGAGAAAATGTCTCAGAACTGAGAGAGAGAAGAGTGAATATCTTAGGGAAAAGAACGTTAATTTTTTTTTTAACGTTATGAGCATAATGAAGATTCATTTTCCCCCATTAAGTCAAAATTTTCTGACTGTTAGATGGCAATTGGCATGGAGGAAGGAGAGAAAAGAGGGAAAGTCAAAATTCTAATCTTACTTGCCATATTTTTGCCCTCTAAAAATAGAAACCATTTAAAATAGTACAAATCAATGCGAAGTCAAACCCTTTAATTTTCTTAACTGACAAAATATTCCATTATTGTGCCAATTAATAACAATAAATCACCCATTTAACGTAATTATCTTAGCTATAAATTTGGAGAGATTTCTGCTGACTACTTGTCAGCCATGTTCGGCCTGTCGATTTTCCCCTTCGGCCTACCGATTTTCCCCTTCGGCCTACCGGTTCCACCAAGTTTGGCCTGCCGATGGCTTCCTTTGGCCTGTCGATCTTGGGCAGGCTTTTCGGCCTATCAAACTTAAAAGTCCGGCCTGTCGAACCGTCCTTAAATGCCATACATTGTAACAATTCAATTCATCATTGCATCATAAATAAACATACATTAAAATGATCATGAACACTTGAGTACAATGATTCCATGCGGTCGTCACCTGTCATAAAACTTGACATAAAAGTTAGTAACATAAAATCATGAATCATAACATATAACGTAAATTATTGTTAAAGATTCCTTAACGTCGTTACTAACTTAACGTGATTCATTACATAAAAATAGATAGGTGTTACAATTCTCCCCACCTTATAAATGTTTTGTCCTCAAAACTTAGAATAAATGCGGATACATAGCTCTCATGTCATCTTCACGTTCCCATGTGGCTTCTTCGACTTGCTGATTTCACCATAACACCTTGACTAATGGAATTTCTTTATTCCTGAAGGTCTTGGTTTTCCAATCGAGTATCTTCGTTGGCTTTTCTTCATAACTTAAGTCTTCTCGTATCTCGATCACTAGTAGCTCAATCACATGCGTAGGGTCTGGAACATACTTCTTGAGCATGGAGACATGAAATACATCGTGCATTGCAGACATTTCAGAAGGCAACTTCAGCTGATAAGCTACTTTGCCTATTCGTTTCACAACTTCATAAGGACCGATGAACCTTGGACTTAACTTGCTTTTCTTCCCAAATCTCATAACTCCTTTCATTGGTGCAACTTTTAGAAACACATATTCGCCGACGGCGAACTCTAAGGGTCTTCTTCTCTTGTCAGCATAACTCTTCTGACGGCTTTGTGCGGTCTCTATTCTTCTTTTTATCAACTTTATTATCTCAGATGTTTCATTCACAAAATCCGTTCTTTCAGCATCGACGCTTTCCATCATCTTCTTTTCACCAGCTTCGTGCCAACATATAGGCGATCTGTATTTTCGTCCATACAGAGCCTCGTATGGTGCCATCCCAATTGTCGTCTGAAAGCTATTGTTGTAAGAAAACTCTGCTAACGGCAACATTTTACACTAGTTGGTCTTAAAGTTAAGAGAACAAGCCTGTAGCATATCCTCTAAAATCAAATTCATCCTCTCTGTTTGGCTGTCTGTCTGAGGGTGAAAAGCTGTACTGAAATGTAGCCTGGTTCCCATAGCAGTCTGTACACTCTTCCAAAACTTAGATGTGAACCTGCCATCACGATTTGAGATGATTGACTTGAGAATCCCATGAAGTCGTACAATTTCCTTGACGTAGAGTTCCGCTAAGTGTTCCATGGAGTAAGTGATCTTGATAGGAATGAAATGCGTCGTCTTAGTCAATCGATCCACAACTACCCAAATTGCATCATATCCATTCGTAGTTCTGGGCAAACCGGTAATGAAATCCATTGCTATATCCTCTTATTTCCATTCTGGTATTTGGATAGACTGCAGTTCACCACCAGGTCTCTGGTGTTCAGCCTTTACTTGCTGACATGTCATACATTTCTTCACATACATTGCAACATCACGTTTCATTCCAAACCACCAAAAGTTACCCCTTAGATCATTATATATCTTTGTTGCACCTGGATGAATAGAGTAAGGGGTATCATGAATTTCTGCCAAGATCTTTTCCCTTAAATCATCAACATTGGGAACACATAAATGGTCCTTGTGGTACAGAGTTTCGTCATCCGCAATATGTAACTCTTGACATTTACCTTCTTTCATTTCTTGCTTGATCCTCACAAGGCTTACATCGTCATCTTGCTTTCTCCGAATTTCATCATACATCATCGGAGCAAGAGAGAGTGCTGATAGCTGGCCTGCTATAAGTTCTAAACCAAAGTCTAGAATTTCCTTCCTTAAAGGTGAAGACATTGCTTACATTGACATCAACGTGGCAACTGACTTCCTACTTAGAGCATCAGCCACTCGGTTAGCTTTACCAGGATGATAAAGGATTTCACAATCGTAATCCTTCACCAATTCTAGCCATCTTCGTTGTCTCATGTTCAGGTCTCTTTATGTGAAGAAGTACTTCAGACTTTGATGATCAGTGAAGATCTTACATTGGACCCCATACAAATAGTGTCTCCATATCTTCAACGCAAAAACGACTGCTGCTAACTTGAGATCATGAGTAGGATAGTTCTTTTCATAATCCTTCAGTTGTCTTGAGGCATAAGTAATCACCCTTTCATTTTGTATCAATACAGCTCCTAGGCCCATCTTGGATGCATCACTATAAATAACAAACCTATCATTTCATTCAGGAATTGCCAACATTGGAGCCGTCATTAGCTTTTCTTCAGTTCTTGAAAACTTTTCTTGCATGCATCTGTCCATTCACACTTCTTTCCTTTGCGAGTCAGGTTCGTAAGTGGAGCTGCTATCTTGAAGAAATCTTCTACGAATCTCCGATAATGACCTGCTAAACCCAAGAAGCTTCTTATTTCACTTGCATTCATCGGTTGCTTCCAATTGAGAACAGCTTCTACTTTAGCAGGGTCAACCATAATCCCTTCCTTCGATATAACATGCCCCAAGAATGACACTTTATCTAGCCAAAACTCGCATTTGGAGAACTTTGCATATAGCTGGTGTCTTCTTAAAGTCTCCAGCACAATCCTTAAATGCTCCTCATGCTCTTCTTGATTCTTAGAATAGACAAGAATATCATCGATAAATACAACAACAAATTTATCTAGAAAATCCTTGAATACCCGATTCATCAAATCCATAAAGGCAACAGGTACATTCGTCAGACCAAAAGGCATAACCACAAATTCATGGTGACCATACCTTGACCTGAAAGCAATCTTGGGGAAATCTCCTTTTTTAACCTTCAATTGATGATATCCTGATCGTAGATCAATCTTTGAGAACACCGATGCACCCTTGAGCTGATCAAACAAATCATCAATTCGAGGCAATGGGTACTTGTTCTTGATCGTCACCTTGTTTAACTCTTTGTAGTCGATGCAGAGTCTCATAGTGCCATCCTTCTTCTTCACAAACAAGACTGGAGCACCCCAAGGTGAGTGACTTGGTGTGATAAAACCTTTGTCAAGTAGCTCCTTTAATTGTATGTGAAGCTCCTTTAACTTTGTCGGGGCTATTCTGTAAGGCGCCTTAGAGATTGGATCGTTGCCTGAAGCAAGCTCAATCTCAAATTCAACTTCTTTTTCTGGCGGTAGACTCATCAGATCATGAGGAAACACATCTTTATATTCATGAACAACATGCATATATTTAATTCTTGTCTTTCCTTCTTGGCTTTTGTCTACAACATTCGCAAGATAGCCCATGCAGCCACTTGCTAATAGCTTCCTTGCTTTCATTGTCGATAAAAACATGCCGGGTTTCTTTCTGGACTCGCCAACATAAATGAACTTCTAATCACCTTTTGGATGGAAGATCACCTTTCGTTTACGGCATTCGATAGAGGCATTATACTTGCTTAGGAAATCCATCCCAAGAATCATGTCGTAGTCATGCATGTCGATCACAATGAGGTCGACGAATAGCTCCCTATCAGAAATCCATAGGGGTACTGTACACAAACAGTGCGTAGATAATATCACTTCCCCGGAGGGTAGTATTGTAGTGAATCCCTGTCTCATAGGCTCTAAGCGAACCTCTAATTTCTTAGCATATGACATAGATACAAAAGAATGCATGGCACCGGTATCAAGAGAACATAAGCATCATTAGATAAACTTGTTATCTGACCTGTGACCACATTAGAAGCTTCTGCAGCCACTTGTTCTTTCGTCATGGCATAGATTCGGGCATTCATCGGTGGGGCTTCAATTCTCCCTTGACTAATAAGTGACCCTTCAAGGGAGGCTTGCATCTGATGAAGTTGGGCTTGAGGAGGAGCTCTCTGTGGGGCATTGGCATTCATCAGCTTGGGGCAGTTCTTTACAAAGTGGTCTTCACGCCCACAGATGAAACATTGGTTTGTTCCCAAATGACATTCCCCTGGATGCTTCTTTCCACATTTAGCACACGGTTGAAATCGCATGTTATTATTGTTAGGCTGGCCATCATTGTGCCTCTTGTTGTCATGGCCCTACTGGTTTTGAGGATTACCCTTCCTCTTGTTATTCCTCCAGTTTTGGTTGTTGTTGTTGCTGCTGTTGTTGTTCATGTGGGGAGGGCGGTTCTGGTTGCTTGCATGTTGGCCTGTTGGCTAGGCTGAGGCTGGTTCCTTCTTAACTTGGACAAATGAAACTCAGCACGTTGAGCCCTCATGACAACCTTTTCTTGAGTCCTAGGTGGACTTGTCCCATCAACGATCGCAGCAATATCTGGCCTAAGGGCTCTGATCAGTCTTCTGACCCTTTCACCTTCATCCATAACCATTCCTGGACATAAACGGGCTAGCTGGTCAAACTTCATCACCACATCAGTGACTGACATATCCCCCTGGCGCAAGCTCTCAAACTCCTTATAATGTTTCCTTGTAACGTTCATGTGGAAGAACTTCGTGTTGAATTCATGAACGAAGTTAGCCCATGTCATTTCTTCAACATTCCTGCTCATTTCTATGCCATCCCACCATATCCTGGCCTCCATGGTAAGACAGTATGAGGCACAGAAGACCTTTTCATTGTCCGTGAAATCCATAAGTCGTAAGGTGGCTTCGATCGTCTTCAACCATCCTTGAGTTACTAGTGGATCCTTTGAACCCTCAAAGACTGCTGGCTTAACTTTCTTCCATCTGACCAGTAGGGGTTCCTGATAGGCTGCTCTTGGTTCAGCAGCAGGAGCTGGAACTTCATTTACTTGTGGCTACGGAGGAGGAGGAGGCATATCATTACCTCGTCGGTCATTATTCTAGCTGTTGGCCCTTAACACAACAATTTCCCTTCGTTGATCCTCAAGTTGCCTTTGCAACTTAGCGATCATCGTCTTGAGTCTTTCATTAGTCTGGGTGCGAGTCTGCATCCTTCTATGGCCGTCCATCGTAAATTTCCTAAAAGAATTAGGACTTAGAAATAATCTTCCAATTATGAGACATGTTTTCACTACTAGATCGTAAATCATTAAACATTTAAACCTTAATCTTATCATCATACTTGAATCATAACATCTAACTTTATAACATACTTACTTAGAGGACTTGGATTGACGTGTGGCAATATGAATTGTAATCGGAAATTTGCTCTGATACCAAAGCCTATAATGCCCCCCTTACGGACATCACAGATGTCATTACATTCATACATTCATGCTAGTTTAAATTATAAACACAAACGCAAAAACAAAACTTATACGATACTTTAAATTGAAAATATAATTAAACATACTTAACCAGGATCCATTCATACATTTTTTTTAACTTAACATTGTTAAATAACTTAACTCATTCCATATCATAATTTATTCTAATTCACTTAAATTAATCATAAACTTATTTTAATAAAATAGATATACCAAGTTGTAAAATCAAGACTTATAAAAACATCACATCATATCTCATTAATCATCACATCATTTAAAGTTTACTTACACCCACAGTTCGGCAGGCCGGAGTTCCCTCAACCGGCAGGCCGGCAGAGGCTTTGCAAATTTGGCTTAAAGACTCATCATCGTCCGGCAGGCCGAAAACATGATCGGTAGGCCAAACTTTCAAACATCGTCAGGCCGACCGAGCCAAAAATCTATGGGAAAACTTAATTTCTAAAACAAAACCAATCCTTTCATAAAAATGCGGAAGATCATAGTACTTAAGATAATGAAATAAAATATAAAACATAGTTCAAAAATCCTTTAAATATTTATCATAAAAAAAAGTTCAAAATATGAAACTTGATTAAAAACATAAAAACATTCTTCTTGGCGTTCTTCCGGTTACAATTCATCGTGCTTGTGCTCACAAGCCTTCCCATGTCCTTCGCATATTTCATGATTTTCTTACTCTTATCTGCAACATGATTAAGCTAATGCTTAGTAAGTACATATAATTCTCACAATTAAAACATTTCATATACTTCATCATCATCATTGTCATCATATCATAAAAGTGCCTTAAGCACAATTTCATGGAAACATATCTTTCATTTCATTGACCATTTTAAAACATCTTCCATTTTACCTTTAGGGCCCAAGTGTTGCACCATGAACATCATCGTAGGTGGGCCGTTATAAGAGGAGAAGGGTAGCTAATCCCAAACCAAACATGACATCATAACATATCATTTCATAACATTGGTGTGCAACACTTATTAGGTGATACATATATACATAATTTTCATACTTTGAAACATGTCATCATCATACATACATAACTTTAAATCATGAAAATCTTTCATAAGAAATCCTTTAAGGAAAATAACCATAAAATCATCATGAATAACATTGTGAATATATCATCAAACCTTGTAAAATGTGTCATGTTGCAGGTGAGAATGTACTTACCTTAAAGCTAGCTTACTTAACCTTAACGTGATTTGGTGACGACGCCGCGGTCTCGAAGTGCTCGTTCCTTTGTGTGTTCATGCCATTATTCCATTTAAAATACAATAAAATCAATACTTATCATCATAGCGTAAATCATCCATTCATATATCATCCATTCATATAACATTCATTCATATAACATTTATGTATACATTCATCACATATTACAAACATAATTCATAGCCATAATAAAAGTTGTCATCACATAAACATGTTATCATGATTTTTTTCCTTAAATCATAAAAATTACCTTAAGCATGTAAAAACAGACCATACATTTTTAAACATGAATATCTTAAAAAAACGTTTTCGAATAATTAAAATACATATATTTTAATTTTAAAAAATTCATACAAACATCTTATTATTATGCATAAAATTATTTCATTATTGTAAAATCATTTAAGCATATATAACATTTTATAAATAAAAAAAATCCAGAAATAACATTGTTAAAATAATTTTCTTAATGTAATCTCATAAAAATTGCATAACATAAAATACATTCATCATACATTATACATGCACATTCTTGACAACCTTCATGAAAAACATCATTCATTTACCTCTTGAATAAACATTACATTTTCATGCATCAAAGTTAAATAGTAATATTTTACTACGAGGGGTTAGAAGATAGAAAATTCATATTTTTCATAAAAACACCGAAATAACATGAAACTTAGAAAAACATCACACAATACATACATGTACATCATATTAAAAACTCAAGGCAAAAATACAATACCTATAGAAAGATATTGCAAATGATTGGAAAGAAGAATTCTTTTCAGAATTAACGGAAAAATTGAGTTCTTACCTTGAAATTTCTTCTCAAATTCTTGAATTCAACCAACAAAATATGACTTTTTCTTTCAATTTTCTTGCAGAGAATTTTTGAGAGAGAAGAAATGGAATGCGTGGAGAAGAGAAGAGGAAGAGAGGAAATGAGAAAATGTCTCAGAACTGAGAGAGAGACGAGTGAATATCTGAGGGAAAAGAATGTTAAATTTTATTTTTTTTAACGTTATAAGCATAATGAAGATTCATTATCCTCTATTAAGTTAGAATTTTCTGACTATTAGATGGCAATTGGCGTGGAGGAAGGAGAGAAAAGAGGGAAAGTCAAAATTCTAATCTTACTTGCCATATTTTTGCCCTCTAAAAATAGAAAACCATTTAAAGTAATACAAATCAATGCGAAGTCAAACCCTTTAATTTCCTTAACTGACAAAACATTCCATTATTGTGTCAATTAATCACAATAAATTACCCATTTAACGTAATTATCTCAACCAAAAATTTGGAGAGATTTCTACTGATTGCTTGTTAGCCATGTTCGGCCTGTCGATTTTCCCCTTTGGCCTGCCGGTTCCACCAAGTTTGGCCTGCCGATGGCTTCCTTCGGCCTGCCGATCTTGGGCAGACTTTTTGCACTGCCGAACTTAAAAGTCCGGCCTGTCGAACTGTCCTTAAATGCCATGCATTATAACAATTCAATTCATCATTGCATCATAAATAAAACATACATTAAAATTATCATGAACACTTGAGCACAACGACTCCATGCGGTCGTCACCTGTCATAAAACTTGACATAAAAGTTAGTAACATAAAATCATGAATCATAACATATAACGTAAATTATTGATAAAGATTCCTTAATGTCGTTACTAACTTAACGTGATTCATTACATGAAAATAGATGGGTGTTACAGGGGCACTCTTTATAGAGAGCACTCTTTAACAGTTAATTGTGGAATAAACCGACTGAGATTTCTCACAAAAGTAAAATAAATGAAAAATCCAGGTGGGGCACATGCCCCCACTGACATACACGTATGTCTATACTTGGCCGTGAAGCAGGACTCCTAGTTGATATAGAGGTATCAATTTAGGATGGGTCATACAGACCAACCCGAGGCTAGTCTTTTTGGCATGGGGCTTAGCTCGGTCTAGCATGCATCAAACAGGGGATAGGATTAGGTTTATATATTTGGTCCAAAAGAGAACCAAGCATTAGATATTTTTAAAAATTTCTTTTAAAAATAATCCTTTTGTAAAATGCGGGCTGGCCCAGGCCCGACATTAAGCCTTTGCAGGCTTAGGACTAAACTGGGTATCTTTTTTTATTAACTGAACCAGCCTAATCTGGCCAAATTTTCCTTTGTTTCCTATATGAACGAGGCTGGACAGCTTGAATTGACACTTCTAAGTTGATTATGAACAACGCATATTTATCAATTCAAGATGGGAACTAAAGAGCTTAAACCTATCATTTTCTCTGCTCCGTTTGGTCAGAGAGACGCAAAGGAGGGAGGATAAAGAGGGTTGGAGGGATGGAGAACGTAGAAGATATTATCCATTTTAACATTTATTAATAATAATGTTTTGGATGCTAATTTTTTTTTCAATATTAATTTGGATAGGTTGTTTGGATATTTCAACTAGTGAACGGACTCAAATTGATGGCCTAAAAGGGCAGCCTCTCCTCCATCTCTCCTCTCCTTCCTCTCTTACCTCCAACCAAACAATGTATCTCATTCTAGCTATTGACAAATTTTGATGTTAAATAATATGCAATATCATCAAATTATGCCAGCTTGAAAATGATACTGCTTAGTTTTTCTGTGCATATCTTGCCCAAGCATTTGAATCATTATATATGTGTGAAGGATATTCCTTATTTTATTTGATGTATAAGAGTACTTATTTTACCATAAAAGAAATGAAAAGAATTAGGAATGATTCTTATTTTCATCTAATCATGTATTTATTTATAAAATCAACAAAATTTAATAAGCCCCATAGAATTTAGGGAATGAAATTCAAATTCTTGCAGCTTTTAGTATTAATTCCCTATGCTATATATATATATATACCCTTCATATTCTCATGATATTCGTTTTTAGTAAACACCTGTTTTCCTATATATTATTTAATAAATAAACAAACACTAAAAAAAAGTAATCAATGAGTTTCATTCTCATTACTTTATTTTACTTTGCAATTCTATTAGTTTTCTTATTATGTTCCTTTATGTTTTGGCAAAGGGTCATTTACCTTTTTATACCATATCTTATCTTTTAAGTTTATTCAAAAAGTATACCATCAATTTTTCATCTTATCAAACCATGGATTTTTGATCTCATCAAAAATATATTTTTAGATTAAGTTTAGTATACAAATTTATAATTTTTTGTAGTTAACATTTAAATTTGACCTCAAAATACAAAAATACCTTAAATTATAAAAAAAAAAACAAAAACAAAAACAAAAACAAAAAAACCTAACCCAGCTCCCAATTTCAACCAATTCGAATCAATTCTCTAGCATTCGAAAAAAAGCCCTAATCAGGTCTCAAACTTTCTTCAATTCTTTCTCTTAGACCTAATTCTGCATTGATTTATCTATGTCAATTTATATATATTTGCATTCCGATGCAAAATCCCAACTAATTTGCAATTTTGATCCAATTTGAACCAATTCCCTCACATTTGAAAGGAGAAAAAAAACCATAATAAAGCTTAAAATTATCTCTATTGGCAATCCAGGTGACGCTAAAAGCTATGACATTGACGCATGTCTAGTACCAGACTAGCGACCAACTAGGGCACTTCCTAGCGACCAACTAGGGCACTTCCTAGCATTGGTCTCTCTCGTCTTTGTCTTCATCAGCCTCGCTGGATTCGTCTCCCATGTCATCTTCCACCATAAGCTTCAAGACATGTTCATCGCCTTAGGCCTCTTGATCTCCTAATTCGTCAACGAGCTCAGCAAGACCTCCATCCAGCAAGCCCGCTCCAAGACTTGCGCTCTCCTTGAAATGTGTGATTCTTATGGATGGCCCTCCAGCCACTCCCAATACATGTTCTTCTTTGCCGTGCACTTTGCCCTGTGACTGGAGCCCATCCTTCGTCTGTAGAGACGACACCACCTACTTTAATGGGGGGTGGGAATTAGGGTGGGTTGAGGTGGGGAAAGGATGAGGCATGATGACCTAACGTAGAATGGTTGGTGGTGACGGGCGACGGTGCGGTTAGGTGAGGCGAAGGTTAGGTTTTTTTTAATCCAACATTTTTTAAGTATAATGATTTTTCTTTTTTCTTTTTTTTAAATTTTTCTTATAATTTAAGGGTATTTTTAGTATTTTGAGGGCAAATTTAATTTTTTTTATAGGTATAGATTTATGTATTGTATTTAATCTAAAGGTATACTTTTAATAGAATCAAAACTGATAGTATACTTTTTGAATAAACTTAAAACACAAGACATACAAAGATAAATAACCTTTTGGCAAATGCTCTCATGTTATTAACACGGACATTTTGACCATGATCATCCATGAAGAAGCACAAACAAAAGAAAAATCTTTTTTATTCCTAGGAGATAAAACCCTTTCTTTCTCAAAACAATAGGCCTCAATCTAATAAATAGTGTATTTTTTGGAGTATGACTTGCTGTTTTACAAGCAGCAGAGTTTCAACCTACAGGGATAAATAAGAATGCTCCAATCAAAATGAATCTTGTTATCTCAACAAACTACTCCTATATTGTGAAGAAATTAAGGAAGAGCCAGTCGTGTATATATAACTAAGTTAATCGCGCAATATGGATCTATAGCATAGGCAGAAGTCATGAAAGGTCCTCTTTTTTTTTTCCCCTAAAAAAAATTCTTGTAGTTGAGTTCTATTTGAATAGTTACATTTATATTAGATTTTGTCAATCTTGGTGTTGAGGGTGAGCTCGGCGCCACCGCCGAGGACACTAACTTCAGTGGTCGGCTAATAAGCTCGGCAGAAACCACCAGAAAGCTGTTGTTGGCCCCCGATGCCTTATACTTCTTCCTGAGGTGCCTCTCAAGCATCCAAGGCTGCACCCTAAGAAGGCTGCCACTTCGGAATATACAGTAGCTCAGGCCGGACCGACATTACTCGCAAGCAGGCTGCTACTCGCCATTATAGGCCAACATAAGGCAGATACTTTGCCATCCGATAGAGTCCAATCCATTGGATGATGGGCGCAACACTTGTTACCTACTGTCTGACATACCTTAATGTGACACCTGGGTTGTGGGCAAAACCCACCTCACACCTGGTCCAAGTGGTGGCCTATAAATAGGATGCATTTATGGCATTCTAGAGAGAGACTTCTTCTACACACCTAACTAGCTGTCGACCTCTACCGAGCAATACCTGCCTTGAGCATCGGAGAGCCCTTGTCTATTGACTAACCCTACTATCTTCTCCGAAGCATTACTCCTCTTGTAGGTGTGCACGTCCGGGCAGAGGTGAGCCCAAGGAGAGGTCAAACCGTGCGCAGCTGCACGTGGGTGTTGATCCGACGCCGGACCACAGTAAGCATCAACATTTTGGTGCTAGAAAGAGGGCACCTACACCTTCATCCAAAATCAAGCTACATTATCTCTGGCGCCCGAGATGACGACTCGAGGCAACGCCAGAGACGAGACAGCCCGACAGGAGGGCTCAGGCGATGCAAGAAATAGGTAACTAAACACAGGCCGGCCTAGGGGCCGTCCCCGGACCGTGAGGTCCCAGTCCGGGGGGCAAGGGAGCATAGCCAGGGCCGAGCCGATGGATGCCCCGACCGCCCAAGATCCGATCTGAGAACTTACAGACGTGGTTTGGATCTTGACTCAACAGCTTGCGCAACAAGCTCAGCGTCAGGCTACGCCAGCTCTGTCGCCCCCAGCCTAGGTTGACCAGGCAAGAAGTCGAGTAGACCGAAGTGCGGCCGACCTTGAAGAAGACCAATCCGAGTAGTCTGCGGGCTCCTCCCGAGGGATCTCAGCTAATAATAGGTTGGTTCAGAAACGCTGTCTTGGATGCCAAACGGCTCTTGTTCCATCGCCACAAGCTCCCCGGGCCTCGGTGTTTGACCGGCTCAGGTCTCAAGGAGCAAACAGGAACCGCCAGCCTAGAGCTGGAGGCCGTGTTGAGGGCGGAGTACCCTACAGGGTCGAACTACGAGAAGACACCAATAGCCGCCAGTTCCGTGCGTTGCAACGCCAAATTGACGAGATCCAAAACTGCAGATTTGGCCTATATGAGACAAGAGCTCAGGACCTACCTTTCCCAGACAACATAATGTGGGCGCCTATGCCGCCAAAGTTCAAGGTACCGCAGATTAAGTCCTACGATGGGACCACAGATGCTGATGAGCATGTTAAACTCTTCTGGGGGCACATGCTATTGCAGAACGCCAGCGACGCGACGATGTGTAAAGCCTTTTCACTCACTCTTACGGGCCCTGCCCGACAGTGGTTCCAGCGACTCAAACCCGGATCAATTTCTTCTTTTCGGCAGCTGGCTGACGCCTTCTCCTCTGCATTTTCCACAACCAAAACGCGGAGGAAAGAAATAACATACCTGTATGCAGTTAAGCAGGGAGATGACAGCGTCAGGGATTATATTAACCGGTTTACCCGGGCAGCCCTTGAGGTCAAGCAAGTCGAAGACGAGACCCTCAAACACATTTTTGTGGGGGGTCTCTGAGACGAAAAGCTGACCTGGTCCCTGGCCTTCGAGCAGCCGAGCACGTTTTCTCAAATGCTCGGGTATGCTCAGAGACATGTGGACGCTGCTGAATACATGAAAAGCCGTCGAGAAGAGGCTGGCTCAAGCAAAACGAAGAAGGATAAGAAGCAGAAGACGGTGGCAGAATAGAGCAGCGTCGAGCATAGTAAGAAGCAGAAGGAGGAGAAATCTGAGAAGCCAAGGGGGCCGACCAGTAAGTTTCAAAGCTACACACCATTAGTGGCAACCATCGACGAGGTGCTTGCCCAAGTTAGTGGTAAAAATTTACTAACACCACCACCCAAGCTCCGAGGGAGCAAGGTGAAGCGAAATCAGTCAAAGTTTTGCGAGTTCCATAAGGATGTGGGGCATAGTACTAGGGAATGTATTCAGTTGAAGGACCAGATAGAAAGACTGGTCCGAGAAGGTCATTTGCAAGAATTTGTGAAGCGGGTTATAACCCCAAGGCCCACCTCTAGAAGGAATGATTTGTTGGGCCGAGACGTACATAACCGACCCAGTACCAACAGTGGGAACACCTAGGATCCCCTGAATATTGTTCACACGATATTTGGCGGGCCTGTTACCAGGGACACGCTGAATAGGCGATGATCTTACGTCAGAGAAGCTTGGCGGATCGAGTGGGGTGAATTCATAAACATGTCCGAGCACGTCAATAAGATATGCCATCAAGAAGACACCCCGATCACTTTCACCGAGGAGAAAGCAGATCGATTGATGCACCCCCACAACGATGCCCTGGTATGTGAACTGCCCATCGCCAACAATGTAATGCAGCGCATCTTAATCGACAACGGTAGTTCAGCTGACATACTCTTTAAACAGGCTTTTGACAGACTGAAGATAAGCAACGCCCCCTTGGTCCCAGTCTGGACCCCGCTTTACGGCTTTGCGGGGGAATGTGTTCAAGCAACTAGGAAGGTCAGTTTGCCGGTGACTTTCGGAGAAGGAGCAGCTAGAATCACTAGGGTAGTCGACTTTTTAGTTGTCGACAAACCCTCCCAGTACAATATCATCATTGGCCGGCCAACGCTGAACGGCTTGAAGGCCATTGTGTCAACATACCATCTGGCCATGAAATTCTCAACCGACGGCGGCGTTGGAGTGATACGATCATCCCAGGTGGACTCCTAGACTTGTTACGCTAGTGCTGTACGAGCAGCCTCAACTCTACACAATGGCGTCCTGGCCGTCCACTCGATCGACGAGACCGATCTCCCTGTCGACCCGACGCCGAAGATGTTGGCAGACCTGGACCCTAGGTTGCCCGAGGAAGAGGTAAGGGCAACTCCAGTCGAAGACTTAGTGCCATTCTCCCTGGACCCTAAAAGGCCTGAACGCACAGTCCAACTCAGATCACAGCTGCGACCTAAGATCCGGGCTGACCTGGAATGCCTTCTTGTCGAATATCGTGACGTTTTCGCGTGGTCCCATGAGGACATGTCCGGCATTGACCCGAGCATTATTTGCCATCGGCTCAACGCCCAACCTAGCCACAGGCCAGTGATACAAAAATGAAGGGCCTTTAACCCAGAGAGGTACGCTGCAATCAACGATGAAGTCCAGAAACTCCTCAGGGCTGGATTCATCAGAGTGGTCAAATACCTAGAATGGTTAGTGAATGTTGTCCTCGTAAAGAAGGTGAACGGCAAATGGCGGGTCTACATTGATTATACCAATCTCAACAAGGCCTGCCTGAAAGACTGCTTTCCACTCCCTCGGATAGATCAGCTCGTTGATGCCGCTGCCGGCCACGAGCTTCTAAGCTTTATGGATGCGTATTTCAGGTACAATTAGATAAGGATGGCCGAGGAAGACCAAGTCAAAATCGCCTTTGTTACCGACCAGGGTTTGTATTGCTACATCGTGATGCTATTCGGCCTGAAGAATGCCGGAGCTACTTAACAACACCTCGTCAATAAGATGTTTGCTCGGTTGATCGAAAAAACTATGGAGGTCTATGTGGACGACATGCTAGTAAAATCTGTCCAAGCAAAAGACCACATGGCCGACATCTGAGCTAGTTTCGACATTCTCCGGGAATATAGGATGAAACTCAACCCGACGAAATGCACCTTCGGCGTCAGCTCGGGCAAATTCCTCATATTTTTGGTCAATCAACGAGGAATCAAGGTCAACCTAGCGAAGGCCTAAGCGATTATCGACATGCATTCTCCTCGGACAGCAAAGGATGTACAACAGCTTACTGGCATGGTGGCAGCTCTGTCAAGGTTTGTCTCTCGGGCTACCGACAAGTACCACCCTTTTTTCAAGTCACTTAAGGGGAGGTTTGAGTGGAGCAGGGAGTGTGAAGAAGCTTTTCAAAGCTTGAAGACTTACCTAGTTACGCCCCCGCTCCTGTCCAAACCTCTGCCCGATGAAGCTTTAACCGCCTATTTAGCCGTGTCGGAGAAAGCTGTCAGCTCAGTTTTGGTCTGAGACGATGACGAAATCCAAAGACCCATTTATTATACCAGCCACGTATTCCAAGGTGCCGAGGAGTGGTACCCACCGCTGGAGAAGCTGGCTTTCACCTTAATAACATCGGTCCGGAAGTTACGACCATATTACCAAGGCCATACCATCAAAGTCCCGACCAAGTTCCCTCTTCGGTAGGTTTTCTAGAGTCCGAAGATATCGGGCCGTATGGCCAAGTGGTCGGTTGAACTCGGCCAATACGATGTGCATTTCATGCCGAGAACGGCCATAAAAGCTGAAGTCCTGGCGGATTTCATTGTCGAATTCACAGATGCCGGCAAGGCGACTCTACAAGTTGAGAAGTCACCCATTGAAGAGCCCAATACACCAAGCTACAGCGAAGACAGCCTCTCCCCAGAGCTGGACTAGAAACTACACATCGACATCTCTATCTACGTAGACGGATCGGGGGCCGGGCTGATTTTAACGAGCCCAGACGGGTACAAGGTCATCTATGCCCTCTGGTTCAACTTTAAGGCCTCTAATAATGAGGTAGAGTATGAAGCTCTGCTGGCCAGACTCTGAATCACCCGAGATCTCGGCGTCAACCGCCTCACCATCTACAGTGACTCAATACTGGTGGTACAGCAGGTCACTGGAGGATTTCAGGCCCAAGCAGACTCTATGGCAGCATATTTAAAAGAAGCGAAACAACTGCTCGGGCAATTTAAGTCCTATGCTTTTAAGCAGATCCCCCGGTCGAAAAACGTGGAAGCCGATGTCCTTGCCCGACTAGCCTCTGGCTCGGGCGAAAGTGACTTAACGTCGGTCCCCATCGAAAGACTGTCTGAACCAAGCATCGTTAAGGAGGTCATAAGCATGGCCGAAGAGCGGAGAAGTACCTGGATGGACCCGATCATCCGATACCTGACCATAGCTGAATTTCCTAACGACCGAGAGGAAGCACGTCGGGTACGTAATGGCTAGGCCCGGTATTCAATAATCGATGGAAAGTTTTACCGACAAGGCTACACTACACCATGCTTGAGATGCTTGGACCCCAAGGAGGCCGAGTATCTGATGAGCGAGATCCATGAAGGCCTATGCGGCAATCATTTCGGAGGACATTCTTTGGCCCAAAAGTGCCTCCGATAAGGATACTACTGGCCCACCATGCAGCAGGACTGCGGGAACTTTGCTCGAAAATGCCTCAAATGCCAACAATATGCTAGAATTCCTGGCTCCCATGCCGGGCCTCTCAATCCAATGACCTCGGCATGGCCATTCACAAAGTGGGCCATCGACTTGATCAGACCTCTCCTGCCGGCCCGATCGCAATTTAGATACTGCATCGTGGCCATAGACTATCTTACGAAGTAGATCAAAGTCAAACCCTGTACCAACATGACCGAAGCCAAGTGCACCAACTTCGTGTGGAAAAACATCATTTGCCGGTTCGGGATCCCGCACACCATTGTGACCGATAACGCCAAACAGTTTGAATCATCGGGTCTATGTCGTCTATGCGAGAAGCTCGGTATTAAGAAGGTCTTTTCCTCCCTGAGCTATCCGTAGAGTAACAGCTAGGTTGAGGCCGTGAACAAGACAATCAAAGACAACCTGAAGAAAAAACTCGAGGGGCTTAAGGGTGCGTGGATTGACGAACTCCCTCAGGTACTCTGGGCATACCAAACAACTCCCCGAACAGCGACAGGCGAGACACCGTTTTCCCTCGTTTACGGGACTGAGGCTGTCATTCTAGCCAAAGTAGGTTTGTCAAGCTTTAGAGTTAAACAATACGAGGAGACTCTGAACGCGGAGCTGATGATGACCGAGCTAGACCTACTCGAAGAAAAAAGAAACCGAGCAGCGATTCGTAACGTAGCTCAGAACCAGGTGGTAGCTCAGTATTACAACAAAAGGGTCCAGCCCATAAGCTTTAAGGTTGGTGACTTGGTGTTGAAGAAGGTCACGGTTCAACAGCCCGGCCTCAGGTCCTTTGGATCAAAGTGGGAAGGTCCTTTTAGAGTCGAAGACATCGTACGACTAGACACGTACAGATTAACTGACATGGAGGGGAATCAGCTCGGACATCCATGGAATGCCGAGCTCTTAAAAAGATTCTATTGTTAAAATTCAGAGCCAGAGACTCCTTTTTTGACTTCTAGCCACAATTCTTTTATAACTAGACCTGCTGAATAGGGCTAGAAAAATCCATGTGCATATCACATTAATGGAGTACAACTTTCCTATACCATTCCACCTGAGTAATGTGTTTAAAGGAAAAGCAATTCCAAAATGCCACAACTCTAGCTCGGAGGAGAAGACAATAACTCCCACCAAGGGAGAGTCATCCTTATTAAATCGGGCTGGGGGGCTGGTCGGTATACCGACCATACGTCTGTTGTCGTACAAAAAACCCTTTAAGTTGCTTGGCATAGTGCTGTGCCCGACGAGTCCTACACTTGTAAAGCTTCTTTAAAACTTAAGCAAGTCTAGGGGGGCAACAGGGTAAGGGTAGTCACACGCCGTCTATGCTCTACTCGACCGAGATTAGAAACTTGAAGCTGCTCGGATTAATTAACCAGGTAGAGAAGGATAGCTATTCAGATTAACTGAACAAAAGTGCTACTTACCTCTGCTCGGACAACTCGACGACCCAGCTGAGGTTAGAACCAACTTACTCGGATTAACCGAGCGTTGGAGGCAAACTCGAGCCAACCCCATGGCTATCGAGATGGCTGGTTCCCAGCCTAAGATCCTCCTCGAGGAGCATCTAACTTGGACAATAACGGTTACTTGAAACTAGATGACAGTAACCGGATGTCCGAGGAATACCTCGCATCGAGGTGCACCTAAAGCTAAGACTGTTAACCTGAGGACACTCACACTTGGAGAATAATGTGGAAAGTAAGGCAAAACAAAACTACATACAACAATCTGAGAAGAGAAAAGGAAAGTCTTTATTCATCGGGGAGGTACAAGTAAACCGGGCACCTCCTGAGCCCGGACAAAATAAAAAAAAAGGTGAAAAATACAAAGACGTCAATCGGCCTGGATCTGGCCCCCAGTCGTATCCTCGCCTCCGCCTCCTACGATGCTCTGCCCATCCCCGTCGTCATTGCCGTCTACCACGATGACCTCGTCCTCTTCAACTCGTTGTTGCTCGGCATCGTCTTGGTCGGGCTCAATGATGATCGACTAGTCGAGTCCCGCTGCCTCAGGGTGCTTCTCGATCAAGTGCTCGCGGAGGTCTGTCATGCCGTAGTAGTAGAGATCGGCATACTCTGGGGATGTTTTGAATTCCTCAACTGCACTAGCCAGGCGACCAAGGAGCTCGGCAACGAAGTGATGGTGCTCCACCTACAAGGTCGTCAGCTGCCCCTCAAGCCGTGCAGCCCTATCCGTCGCCTCCCTGAGCTGCCTCATTGCCTCCTCGGCCTCGGCCTTAGCCTTCCGAGCTTCCTCCTGGGCTCGTGAGAAGGACTCCTTAGCTTGATCTAGCTCAATGTTCTTATCGTTGAGCTTCTTGTCGGAGTCCATCTTCTTCAGGAAGGTCTTCTTGTGCATCTCCTTCTCCTTGTGGATCTCCCTTATCCCGGTGGAGTGCACCATGTGCAGAACGGCGCTCACCTGCAAGATAAAAGGCGTTAGTCCTTGGCAACATGATAAAAGGAAAATCTATCGTTTAGCTCAGATACTTGCAGAGACGGCGGCTTGGAAGGCCGTGTTGTAGAGACTTTGGAAGTTCTTCCCCCTGATGTTCATGAAGAAGTCATCCTGAGGAACCGCATCTCTGAGGTGCTCAAGAATGACGCCACGGTAGTTTGGGCGCCTTCTTTGCAAGTCCTCGGACAAGCCTCTAGCGGCCTCGTCTGCTGGGGTGACCTCTGGCGAGGCCCTGGTCGGCTGTGGCGGAGGTGGCGGGACATGGACTGATGTGGAGACCTATCCGGTGCGGGTTGAAAGCTCAGGCCTCGGCGTCTGTTTACGCTTTCTCCCGGTGTCGACGGCCTTGCCCTTCTACTTCCTCAAGCTTGCCATCTGGGCGCGTTTATCAGCGTGGGAGGTCGGTGTCGTCATTTCTGCACAAGGAAATGCAAAGTCAAAGCGAGGTCAGGAAAAGTAAAAGAGGGCATTAAAAATAAAATCCGGGGCTGACCTCCGATTCAGAGCTGGCGAGACGGGTATAGGAACCTAATTACGTCCTCGAGGTCCTCGTCGGCTATGGGTGGCCCCGCATCGAAGGAGCCACTGGACGAGTCCTAAGAACTGGACAAAGAAGGCTCCCTCGTCGGCCACCCAAATCGGGAAGTGCTTGGCCCCAGAAAGTCCGCGGCACTCGGACGAGCAATTGTAACCTGCCCGGCCCCCCGGGCAGGACAGATAGCTTGGGGAAGACTGCTGGACTCCCCGAACCATTCGTAACCGGATAAGGTGTCCTTCCTGAGAAGGAAGGACTGCTGCCTGGTCAACTCTGGCTTATCGAACAGCTCATCAACAGCCCTGATGACGCGGCTCGGGGCCCAGGGGCACTTGGTCCAAACATGCCCCTACTCGAACGACCCCGGCACTTGCTGACTCTCAGGGACAGCCTCATCGGCTCGGGCTAGAAAGTTTTCCCCGACATAAAACCACTTGTACTTCCATAATTTATCCAAGTCGGGGTTGCCTAGGATAAAATCCTTCCTGAAGCCGGTGACATAGTACCAGCCGGACTGTCGAGGAAGCTTCTTCATCTTGAATGCTTGCTTGAAGGTCTCCAACGGCATCTCGGTGCTCCGGTGGTACTTTCATAGAATGTACATCCCGATCAGCGACCTATAGCTGTTCGGGTTCAGTTGGGCCGGGTACACGTTGAAGTCGTTGAGTGCCCGACGGAGAAAGGGGTGCAACGGCAAACGCAACCTAGCCCTGAAGAACTCGGGATAAAGCGTGATGCATCCCTCCGACGCGTCTAAGGGTGAATCTCCCTCACCGGGGGCAATGAGAATCACGTCGTCCAGGATGCCATACTCGGCGCGTAGGTTCTCTAGTCGTAACTCTGTGATGGCGCTTGTGTAGCCTGCCGCTGAGGGTTGCCCAGGCTGAGTTACCCGATATGCCGTCACTCCTTGGACGCGGGTGACTTGGACCTCCTGCTCTGTCTCCTGCTGCTCTGCCTCTGCCTCCTCAGCTGCATGCTCCTCGTCGGAGACGTCGATCGTGATCACTCCCACGACTTGGACCAGGACCCCCACATTCTGGCCGGAAGTGCTCGCAGCATCCTCGCGGGTCTGAAGCTCGACCCTCTCCCTTGGAATAACTCGGGATGATCCCGCTGTAGCCGACCCGACATAGGGGTCTTGCTCCCTAGACGGCCTAATGAGCCTTTGCCCGTCCAGCATGTTTAAAAATTTCTGTTTGGGTACCGTCTGAGAGTCGACCCTTAGGATTTGCTCCAGCCGGTCGGTCCCGTGCCATCTCGGGGACGCTACCTCGGTGTCGGACTAGGTGGTAGAAGAACTATTACTCTCCGTGCTACTGTCCGACCAGGAGACCTCTACATTCTGGGAATCAGACAAATCACTCATGTTCACTCAAAGGAAGTTATCTACTAGGGTTCTCGGTAGCTCGGGAGATACAATCCTCGGCTATATAACTTGAACTCAGCAGCTAAAACTCTTCGGGTGTAAAATTTTTGAAAATGAAGTGCGAATTACAAAGAGGGTGGCCCTATTTATAGTCATTTCAGGCGGGAAACTCGAGCGCAAAAAACTAGAACGCGTGATCATTACGCCTGTCAGGTGGCACAGATGGCCACAATGCGACACGCGTCCCTTGTATGATCCGCGCGTCTTTTCACCTCACCCCCCTTCGAAGTGTCGCTTGGCCTCCCTCCTAGCCGACCTCACCCACTCGGCTTAGTCCACCCGGGCGGACACCGACCAGGTGAACTGGGGGGCTTATGTTGAGGGTGAGCTCTGTGCCACCGCTGAGGACACTAACTTCGGTGGTCGGCTAATAAGCTCGGCAGAAACCACCAGAAAGCTGCTGTCGGCCCCCGATGCCTTATATTTCTTCCCGAGGTGCCTCTCAGGCATCCAAGGCTGTGCCCTAAGAAGGCTGCCACCTCGGAATATACAGTAGCTCGGGCCAGACCGCCATTATAGGCCAAAACAAGGCAGATACTTTGCCGTCCGATAGAGTCCTATCCATTGGACGATGGGCGCGACACTTGTTACCTACTGCCTGACACACCTTGATGTGACACCCGGGTTGTGGGCAAAATCCACCTCACACCCGGTCCAAGTGGTGGCCTATAACTAGGATGCATTTATGGCATTCTAGAGAGAGACTTCTTCTACACACCTAACTAGCTGCCGACCTCTGCTGAGCAATACCTGCCTTGAGCATCGGAGAGCCCTTGTCTATTGACTAACCCTACTATCTTCTCCGAAGCATCCCTCCTCTTGCAGGTGTGCACGTCCGGGCAGAGGCGAGCCCATGGAAAGGTCAGACCGTGCTCAGCCGCACGTGGGTGTTGATTCGACGTCGGACTACGGTAAGCATCAACACCTGGATATATATATTTTTTACTTTAATGTGATTTTGGCTAGATATAATGTTTAAAAACGTGCATTATCATTATAGATTACCTGCGGTAGAAAGGTTTAGTTTTTTATTTTTTATTTTTATTTTTTATTTTTTTACATTTCTTGTTTCTTATTTCTTCTCAGATGCAAGTCATAAAACCTTGTGGTGATCTTACGGGGGTGCATTAATGGTTGTTTAGGCCTATTGGACGATGGTATACTCAGTAGCATGTTAATCATGTGGCTGCCTTGCCTAAACATCCTGCAATAAATATTATCAGAGGAGACGTCTAATATACCTATTCTATTCATTTAGACCAAACAAATGTGCAGTATAATCTTTGCATAAAACAAGTTAGGCAGTTTTTTTGAAGTGCAAACAATGATCAGTAACCAAAGTGGATGAGAAAAAATCGCCATATGAATCTAGAAAATGGAATTTCAACATGACAAGAAAAGTGCCTCTGTTTTCTCTGTTTTGATCTGAAAAAAAATTAAAGCTTGAAGAAATAATAGTCTGGTGTACCTTTAGATCCTTTATTAAAATTATTAAACACTACATAAATTTTACAAAATTTATTGAACAGCTTATTGTTGGGAATCTTTAACTAACACTTTTAAGTATAAGATTTTTTTTTATTTTTTTATATTAAATGAATCTTATTAGGATAGTGTAAGTCTGTATACTTATAAAAATTAGAAAAAGAATTAATTATAGTAATAATTAGAAAACTGTAAGGCTTACATGTGGGCTATATATATACATATATGTATATATTGCCGAGGAGAATTTGCTTCATTCCTGGCGGGTTCAACCACTACCTAACTTTTTCTCCTTGGCCAACAAACGATGTTAAATGAAACAATGAATTCTTAGACCTGCTGTCTGTGACTCATTTTGGTGTCTCTATGTCAAGACTCTTCTCTCTCTCTCTCTCTCTCTTTCACTCTCTCTCACTCATATTGAGTTTTAACTATTAAGAAAGCTCTACTACTTTCACACGTTTTCATCGAATAAAACAATATTAAGCTTTTTGGGAGGGCCAAGAAGTTTGGGCATTTTAGGACGCTTTATTCATAATTTCACCACCCATTTTCATTCCCCCTCTACAAGAAAAAAAAAAAAAAAATCACTATATCCCATGTTATCCTCTTAGCTTTTCTGCCTTATTTTGTTAGCTAAGATAATCTCCATTAGGCCCAAATGAGCTTCTCCACATTTCCATTATAATAAAAATCTCCCCACTCTGTCTGCTCTACTCTTTTCCTCTGTTTTTCCACTCTGTTTTCCTCTGCCATGGGAACTTGCAGGTCGGTGTTGGTGCTAACAGGAAGAGTCATTAACGATTCCTTGAGCTTCATTGTCTTCTCCTTTCTCGACCTTCTCGATATTCTTCTCTGCTTCCTTTATAGAATCACCGATTTCTTCATCGAAGCCGAATGGCGAGCTTGTTATTGTTCTTCCTCAAAAGAAGCCATAACTAGCAGTGGCAAAATACTGGTCTCGGAAAAAGGGGAGTCAAAGATTGTGTGTTTAAGCTCAAGCAAACTTCAGTTGGAGGAGATCTCAGACACCCTTTATTCACGTCCTTCTCTTCTTTCCGAGGTCTCGAAATCGACCATGAATGAGCTCAAGAAGCTCAAGATGGATGGGACTAATGGGGTGGTTGATCAGAAGGTTAATAATAATAATGGTAAAAAGAAAAGGACTGCATGGTCCAACACATTCACGGTTAACTCCACCGTTGTTGAGATGATTCAGGGTAAGATTAATGGTGGTGGACAACAATCTCACATTCCGATTCCGAGATGGTCCGACTGTGATTGCAAGCTTTGCACTTGTTGGACATCTTCTAGCAAAGAAACTCTCTTTGTTAAAGCTCAAGTCCCTAGAGGTATGGAAAAAAAAAATGTTCACTTGTCACAACTTTTTTTTTTTTCTTTATAGAAAAAATATACAACATTTTTTTGTGTTCTTGTCACGTGGGTTTTTGGTTATTTGGTCAGCTTCGGCTAGAGAGGATGTGCTATTCATTCATGGATTCATATCATCCTCAGCGTTTTGGACCGAGACCATTTTTCCAAATCTGTCAAACACAGCGAAATCGAGGTACCGGTTGTTCGCCATCGATCTGCTCGGGTTTGGGAGGAGTCCTAAGCCAACAGACTCGATGTACACACTCAGAGAGCATTTGGAAATGATAGAGAAGTCTGTGCTAGAGCCACACAAGGTTAAGTCCTTCCACATTGTGGCTCATTCTTTGGGATGCATAGTAGCCTTAGCCCTTTCCGTCAAACATCCTGGCTCCGTCAAGTCCCTTACCTTACTTGCGCCAGTAAGTTTTACCTCTAAGATTCTTTCCATCCATGTCCCAATCTCCTTTTCCTTTCCAAACTTTTAAGCTGTATAAATCACGGACTGAGATTTCCTTTTTAATTTTAGGGTTTTGTATAACTAATTGCATTTCAACGCATGATTTGAAAAACTTATAATCTATTTTAAGTAACTTTTTCATGTTTGGTTTTCATTAAAACTGACATGGAATAATATAATTGGTTAAATGTCATTTGGATTTAATTTTAAAAATTTTATAGAAATCTAAATCCATTTAAAGCTGCGACGAACTTTGCCTAGTGGCAATCAGAATATAGACTAGTAATAGTCTTATTGACCTCTAATGTTGAGGTCTTCTTATATTTTTCACAAAATTCTGCTACATTTATTATCGAGGCTCAGCCTTTTGAGAAGCACAATAGTTATCAATTTTAAGGTCCAAGATCAGAATATCAATTTCATTTATGCCCCACAAAGGCGACGTTAACATTGACACCCAATTTTGAGGTCTAGAATTCGAATTCCCTAACCCTTAATCTGGGCTGTATTTCATTTTTCTATTTTTTAAAATTTTTTTGAAATTTATGGGCAGCCGTACTACCCAGTACCAGAAGGTGAACAAGCCACACAATATGTGATGAGAAAGGTGGCACCTAGGCGAGTGTGGCCACTCATAGCTTTTGGTGCATCTCTTGCGTGTTGGTACGAGCACATTAGCCGCACCATCTGCCTTGTAATATGCAAGAATCATCGGTTGGTGGAGTTCCTCATAAAGCTAGTCACTAGAAACAGGTAAAGGAAAAAAATAAAAAATAAAAAATAAAAAAACTGATCAACTCTCTCCACCTAAACATACTACTTCCATAATTCCATTTCTTTGCTCAACGACCCCTTTTGCATTGAAAATCATGTCACAAAAACAGTTATACTCATTCATATTGGTACATACATATCTTGATTGTATATCATTTTCCTTTTTGGCAAACAACATGTTGATTTGCATTGGGCTATTTAAGCTTAGCTTTATTTAGAGTGGGAGTAAATTTTTGTGTCACAAGTTGGAAAATTATAAATACTCTGGTAAAAATAGTAAAAAAAAAAATATACACAAATTTTATAGTGCTATTTTGGTGCGTCTGCAGGCTGTGGACCCTTTCGATATTGGTATTATTAACCGGTGGATCCAGCTAACTCATTTACTATATGGATCCAAGCTTTGAAAAATATATACTGTATTCCATTCAATATATATATGTATATATGTATGTACATATTATACGTGGACCAATTAATACGGGACGGTTCATCAACGGCAAGTGATAAATAAATTCATCTGATTCTTAGCACACATGGTAAAGAAGAAGATACAGAATTGGGCTTGTCAGTAATTGGATTAGATACTGTTTTTCTTTCGTGTTAAATTCACTAATTTAAGCCACCTTTAAGCAATTAATATAGTTTGGGTGGCTATCAATAATAAATTTCACATTTTTTAATTTAAATTATGAGAATGTTTTTTGTATCGATTTTCAAAACTTGAAGATTAGAATTTTAGAATCATAAATTAATGAGAAAAATAAAAATGAAATGTCCACGTAGAAAACGACATTCGTTGCATGGCGGTGTTAATTGCATTACTTTTTGGTTTTCGTTTTTTGTTTTTGTTTTTTGTTTTCAATGTCATAGTTGCATGGAGGTGTTAATTGCATTGGTATTAGTTTTATTTTTTATTATTATTTTTTTGAATGTCATTAGTTGCATGGCGGTGTTAATTGCATTAGTTGAGACAGAGATATCAGACATTTGAAAGAAAAATTTGTGCATTGTGTCTTATTTCCGGTTTTCCTAGCTAATAAAATGGTGAGTGCACATTCCTTTTGTTAGATTCTAATTATTATTTTTTTATGATAGGCCTTCAATCAAAAAAAAAAAAAAAATTCTTATGATAGGCGAGAGAAAGAAAGAGAAACAAATAAGTAGGAATTCTATGTGTGTGTGTGTGTGTGTGTGTGTGTATATATATACATATATATATTTTCTAGGTAGGAAATTTGAACTTTACAGTTTGTGTTGAAGTCATATGTGAAATTACCAAAGAAAGAGAAACAAATAAGTTGGAGTTCTATATATATATATATATATTCTAGGTTGGAAATTTGAACTTTACTGTTTGTGTTGAAGTAACATGTGAAATTAACATTAGGTTATATCGTAACTATAAAATTTTGTATTAATTAGCATATATAGTTTTATTTCTTGTTTTGGGGTACTCTGCATGGGTCATGTGTGTTTTGTTCAGACAAAATTGATTAAAATAGTCACCGAGGATGACACATCAATAAATGCATGAATGATTTTATTTTAGTTAAATTTTTGTCTTGCTTCTCAGCTGTCCGCCATTTTCAATTCAGTCTTTTATAGATTTTTGAAAGAGACTCCCATCTGCTCAACATTATTGCAATCTTTAATTACTTGACTTCTCAACCATATTCTATAATAGGATTGCCAAAAGCTCAAAGCCATATTGTATTATAGTAACACTATATATATATATATTTTTATTGGAATATATGTGTCACAGGTTGAGAACATTTTTGCTTGAAGGGTTTTTCTGTCACACTCACAATGCTGCATGGCATACCCTCCATAACATCATATGTGGGACTGCCGCCAAACTCGACGCCTACTTGACTGCCGTCCGGGACCGCCTGAGCTGCGACGTTCATGTCTTTCACGGCAAGGACGACGAGCTCATCCCCGTCGAGTGCAGCTACAATGTCCAAGCGAAAATCCCCCGTGCCCGGCTTAAAGTGATGGAGAAAAAAGATCACATCACGATTGTTGTTGGAAGGCAGAAAGCATTTGCTAGAGAGCTTGAGGAGATTTGGAGAAACTCAACTTGATTTTTAACAAACTTTTAATTAATGCAATGATCATAAAATCATTATCCAACGAATTACGTCGTAATCAAGTCAAGAATATCACGTATATGATATGCGGAGTCAGATAGTTATATAATCATGTCTCTACCAATATCAAAAGCCATGAGATGTTGGCAAAGGTTAATTAAAATATGTTGTTGTCCCCGGGGTTGTTGTACTGATGAGATCATGCTCTACCTCCATTTGTAATACAAACTTGGGCCAAAAAATAATAAAAATAAAGAATAAAGAAGAAGAATATAAAAGTGAAATATTATAAAGAAAAAAATTTGTTTGGTGTTCTCTTCTTCCTTAAAATATTCGGTACATTACATTTGTGAATGTTAGAAATCAAAACAATAAGCAACAAGAAATAGAAAGAAAATTGCACACAAGATTTACGTGGAAAAATCCTAATGAGGGGTGAAAAAACCACGGGCAGAGGAGAAACAATCAACTAATCACAAAACAGAAATTACAACGGTATTTAGAGCGCTCAAATACAGAAATTCACTCATTCAATCACTCACAAACTCACAATACTAAGTTCTCTGTATCACTCTCAACACTATGATCTCTATGAAATTTTGTGACTCTCTAATATGTCTCTCTAATGTGACTCTATTAATGAACTATGAAGAATATGATGTATTTATATGTATGGAGACTCAAGCCATAGTCTAAAATAACCCAAAAACGCGTAAAAATACAAAATACACGATCAGGCCGTATTGGAGCGCCGCGGCGCTACTTTCTAGCGTTGCGGCGCTGGTTTCCCGAATTAGAGTGCCGCGGCGCTGCTTTCAAGCACCGCAGTGTTGGATTGTAGCACCGCGGCCCTGCCTTACTGCCAAAGGGGTTGAGGGGTTTTGGGTCACAAAATAACAGTGAAGAAACAAAATTATCTTTTCGAACGCAAGAAGTACCTTAACACACCAAAAAAGGTGCTCACATGAGCTCGTTTTGACGAAAACTTAATAATCAATTAAAGCATCTGATTAATTAAGAACCACAATACTATCACACAAAGATCACCACCTACACTACACAATACCGCAAACGTCCTTAAAAAATAAAACAAAATCCTTTACTTTTTAGATTGGCAAATAAAATTAAAGTATGTTACTCGGGCAATTTTATTCATTTTTTTTTTTTTCAACGGGTGGTAGGGGGTTCATACTTTTGACTTTCAACATTAGATTCCACTATTTTGCACGAATTAATGGAAAATTTAACTGAGATTCGATTCCTTCTACTACTAAATTTCATAAAGAACATGATTATTGATTGTCTGTACGTCTTCTTCAAACTCCAGACTTCTGTGCACAAATGAAGGAAGATTTGTCAATCTTTTTCCCCACAGGGTCCTACGCACATCAATAGGAGACATTTATTTTTCCTTCTCCTGCATTCATGGGATCACAGTCCCTTGTTGATAAATAATGTGTGTAAGAACCCAATTCATGATATTTCATAACAACCTGCTTCTTCCTTTTTTTTTCAAAGAAATTTGTGTTTTGCTGTTTGAACACCGGTCGCACATGTGGAAACTATTGCTCTTACCACAAAAAGATGTTCCAAGGGGACTACACACGTGTGTGGGTGTGGTTTCGATGGTTACGTTTCTAAAAGTACTATTATTATTAGTTGTTTGATATAAATCAGATAGTTGTAATGAAGTAGATAATTATCCTAAAAAATTTAAGATTATTAACAAGGTTAAATTTTTATCACAACATATTATTAATTGTTGCTAAAATATACTGTTATATATTAAAAGGTAAGCATTAAAAACAAGTTTATATATATTTATGTTTGAACAAGTGTGTATTACGCAATTTCCTCTCAACCTTTCATGGTTTTTATTCTTTATTTTATTTTTTTACTATTTTTTGGCCAGATATGCAAAGAGTGGCAATTAACTCCAATGTTTGAGGGAGTTAAATGTTGGGAAATTCTATGACAATTTTCAAGACTGGATTACTAAAAAAGGAGGAGTAAAGTACCAAAACATGAAAAAGTTTAATTGTATAACTATACCTTTTAGTTATAATTATTTCTCAAATTATTCATCTGTTTTAAAAAACTACATATGTATCTTTTGAATTTAAAAAACTTGGTTTAAATTTATTCTTTACAGACTTTTTGGACCAAAAATTATGGAGATAAAACAAAATACTTAATTAGACTGAATTTGTTTGTAAAATATATTTTTCTTCTTAAGAAATGTTTTTAAAAAAATTCTAACATTCAAAAAAACCATAAAATTTAAGATTTTTTTTTTTAAAATTTGCCACTTTGTTCAAGGAGTTTTTATGTTTTTAAATTTATAAGATATTTTGCATAATTGTTTAAAGATAATTATGTTGTTTTGTTTATTTTTTTCTATTTACATGGATGAAATTGAAACATGGTTTTTAAATGCAAAGGATATCTTTGTAGTTTTTAAAAATAGAAAAACAAATTGATAAATAGTTAAAAACTAGGGGTATGATTATGTAATTAGTCCATTTGAGAAATTCCAGAGACACACAAGCTAAAAGTTGTTGATTCTATCTGTTAATAACTAGAGTTAACTCTTCTCAAAACAAAAAAATGTTATCTCCTAACTAATTAGGGGGCGTTTGGTATGCAGTATTCCTGAGGTGGGAATGGAAATCTTATAGATTCTTATGTTTGGTATGCAGTAATCTAAGTTTTGGATTCCTAAGAAACTCATTTCCATGGGATTCATATTACCTCATTTTGGGGTAATCTAAATCTCACCCAACAAGGTGATATTCATATTCCTAGGAATCTCAAAATTATGAAAATCTTATCTTTTTTTCCATGATGATGATGATAATAATTATATTATTAAATAATAATAATTATTATTATAATAATAATAAAAATTAATATTTCTATACAATATAAATATAAAAATTATATCAAATAAAATAATAATTTGATCATAATGATAATAATAACATTAACAATAATAATAAAAATATATAATATATTACATATACAACATCTAAATATAATATATATTATTATTAATTAATATTGGACTATAATATATATAAATACTATAATAACAAAATAAAATAATTTCTATTATTATAAATTAATTTTAATATATGATATAGATATAAATATTACATCAATATAAAATTATAATTTAATAATAAGAATAATAATAACATTAATAATAAAAACATAATAATATAATATCAATATTAAATTATATAAATGCTATTATAATAATTATAAATATAAAATACGAGTAAATATGTTTAATAATTTTTATAAAAATATTTTTATTTAATGTTAATATTAATATAAATACTAATATATTATTAAGAATTATATTTTTATTATTATGTATATTCATATCAATATATTATATATTATATACAACATTTTAATATTAACATATTGTTAAATAATAATTCTATGATTATTACAAATTAATATTTTTATATAATATAAAGAAAGTATTATCTTAATATAAAATAATAATAATTTAATAATAATGATAATAATAACATTAATATTCATAGTAATGTTAATGTTAAATTCTATATAATATTATTTTATTATTTATATTTATATTATTATTATTTAATATTAGTACTAATATATTATATTGATACATTTAATGTTAATACTATAAATTATTTTGTCAATTATACAAGATTTCTATGTACAACCAAACGCAGTAATGTATTATTTCTAAAAATCTAATAGAAGATTCTTATGTACAACCAAACGTGATAATCTTGGTTCTTGGGAATCATATTCCCTATAATCATTTTCTTAGAAATATGATTCCTACTGATTACTGCGTACCAAACACCCTGTTAATGTTTTCTCACCTTGTTCTATAATTCAAAATCACACATAACTCATCCCGAGACGATTATAATTTATTAAGGCAACTATTATAAATCACGTGTGGATGGTATAACTGGTTAATAAAAGGCAATATAGAAATATGATGATAATGCAGAGATTGCAAGCAAAGAAAGAGGCGACCTTAGTGTGTGATTAAGGAAGATTTGTGATTCGTTTTATTTTTATTTGTCTATTTTATTTAAATTCATGATATTTTATCTTTACCAATAAGTCGCTCGACCCACATGTAATTACAACCATTAAAATATTTATCTCTTGACGAAGAAAACAACACAACTTGTGATAAAATTTGGAGATTTTGAATTGTAAAGGACAAAGTAAGATAATCTCTATTTTTTAGATCTCACTACAAGAAAAACTACATTTAACGACATGTAGTTTTTAAATGTCGTTAAAAAGTACATACAACGACATCTTCAACAACGATGTCATTAACGACATTTGAACAATAATTAATGACATCTATATAGATGTCGTATTAAAGGTCTCCTTTTAACGACAATAGTTTAGTGTCGTTAAATTATTTAACGACAAGTAGGAGATGTCGTCAAAACCTTGGAGATTCCACGACACCCCTTATAGACGACATTGGTCAAGATGTCATCTATAAGGGGTGTCGTGGAATCTCCAAGACTTTGACGACATCTCTTGCTTGTCGTTAAATAATTTAACGACACTAAACTATTGTTAAAAGGAGACTTTTAATACGGCATCTATATAGATGTCGTTAATTATTGTTTCAAATGTTATTAACGACATGTTTGTTGGAGATGTCGTTGTATGTACTTTTCAACGACATTCAAAAACTACATGTTGTAAATAATATGTCGTTAAATGTAATTTTTCTTGTAGTGTCTAAATTTAGAAATAATCTAAGAAATAATCAATTGAAGCTACTGCCATTATTTTGAAAATTTAAGGACTATTAGGGTATTTAGGAGAGTGGTTTGAACTCTAAAATTTACACTGCAAATAATGTAAAGTTTTCATATGTACAATTTGTGGTTTAAACTTTAGAGTTAAAACTCTTCTCCCAAACACTCAATAAATAGCCAAAAAAGAAAGGAAATTGTAAAATCACAATATATTAAATAGGCATAAGTGCTAACAACTCTTAAAATGAACCCATATGAATTGGTAAGATATCCGTCCATGCCACACAAAATGATACAATACATCACTTGACCTAGTTAATTTGTAACCCTTAAAAGGACAAAAGAGGAACAAAATTCTGTATAAATTTAACCGTTCTAGCATATTTAGTTATCGATTATATATTAATGGACATTTGTCTCTCAATCACACGACAAGAATTTCACGAGACTAACATAGTATGATATTGAAATGGTGAAAATTCTAAGGTCTTAGAGCGTGGCATTGTTCTTGAAACAGACTTACCATCAACATATATGAAAACACCACGAATCAGAGACTTTATTGCCAAGTTGCATGCATAAGCACAAGTCTCGGCAATTTGATTTGACCTTACAAAATCCATGGATCTCGAAATTAATATATACACCAAACGTTCACTTAATGAGAATTTTTTTAGTATATAAAAAATTATAACCCTCCGTTTCTTGAAATCAATAAAAGATAGTATTCAGAATATTCACCTATTATCCATCGATTACGCTTTTTAGCTTGAATATCTTAGGCCCTGTCTCACCCTTTATACATGAAATTTAAAAAAGAATCCTTAGGTTTTGGGGACAGTGAAATCTCACCAATATTTATATTCTCAAGCCAACATTCACGTTCCTACTTTGTCTATCTCTTGATATCTATGCATCCCTACCTCTTTTATTACCAATTAGCAGCCTTAGCTGGTGATTGATAAGACATAGTTTTAATCATTAAATATAAATTCATCCAACTCCATTAAACTGATCAAAATAGTTATTTGGCGGGCCCTTGGTAGAAAACATCAAAATTTTTTTTTAGATAAACATTGTAATATCCAATGCACTAGTGTTAGTATACAAATTATGTTTTTCTTGTGGAGGGAATGACCAAAGTATGATTGTGAATGCCTAATGCTACTATGGATATAGCACGTATTCTGCTCTCTTAATAATTCTTTCAAAAAGGATATTAAAAAATAAAAGAAAACTCATTGTAATCTAAATGTGTGGCCTTTAGTTAGGTTTATTATCAGTACAAAGTAATTGTGGCATAAGACATCATCCGTGGAGTAGCAAAATTGGTTGCGAAGTGACGACGACCATTAATAACTTTCGTCTGCCTCTGCTCAATCTCCCAATCCCGTACAGTCTTGGAAATTCATAATACGATTTTGCTTTTCTTAAAAACAATTATAGCATAAACATGGCTCAATATAGTTGTGGTCCTAAATGAAAAACATTGCAGGACTAATTAATTCATAACAACGATTTGGATACAATAGGATGGCGGAGCCAAAAAAATTAATTAAAGAAGATGGATACTCTTAAAACTAATAAGGTAGGACAAGTAAAGAGATGTACTATGATTATTAATAACTTCCGTCTGCCTACGTACTACGATTATTAATTACTTCCGTCTGCCTCTGCTCAACTTCTCAATTTCATGGTCTTGAAAATTAATACGATTTTGCTTTTGTTAAAAGGAAACTATAGCATAAATATGCCTCAATGTAGTTGTGGTCCTAAATGGAAGACACCGCGGAGCTAATTAATCTATAACAACTATTCAGATACAACTGGGCGGAGCGAGAAAAATTAAACAGAGAAAGTGAAAATGTGCTCAAACTTATAAGGTAGGATAAGTAAAAAGAGGTAGAATTTTAGAGATGACAAAATATAATTAACTATAAAATTTCATGTACAAAATTAAAAGGAAAAAAATTTAGATAAGAGAAGCGCCTATCCTCATCGTGGGTGACTAAAAGATATTGATAAAAAAGATCAATAAACTCTAAATATTTATTTTAAAACAACATGCTGCGATAAATTTTAGGATATGATAAATAATGAAATAATTTATAAATAAAATGTTTTACATAAAAATTAGATAAAAAATTTCAATAGCAAAGAGAAAGTCATATAAGGCGCAAAATTGTTTAGAATTCCACCATAACAATGATAGTACTATAACATGTTATTTTACAAAGGGTACAAACATGCTCCGTGATAAGCACCATTGAAATGGGAAAAAAAAAACATATGTTGACTATAAATTTTAAAAATATTCTAAAGTTTCTAATATTCCTCTAAATTTTTCAAAATTTCTACAAAAATTTGTCAAAATTTTTTTAATTTTTCAAAATTTTTCAAGGGTATTTTTTCAAAAATGGTCACTTTTTCCCTTTTTTATCGGCTCCTGAACACATGTCCATTCGACATCTTCACAAAGCAAGTGGAAAACATCATCGTCAAAATCATCAAATTCTTCAACCAGCAACAACCACATGTGAAGGATGGGATGTCCATGCAATCTTCGGTAACTTCTTCTCCGTTAAGAACAGCTTTTGGCATCATTGGCTATGACTAAGGACAACTCTAAATCATTAGGATCTGTTATATACAAAACTTAGATTGCTTGCGATGCCATAATGAAAGGATCATTTTTGTATCTCATTTGCCTAGCATCAATCACCATGACGTCGTCATTATTAATCTTAACATAGTTATTGTTGGCTCATTTGCACTTAAAAAGTGCTATTTGCAATCAGCTATAATCAAGTCCCAAATGTCATCAACAAAACCAAAGTAGCTCATGGTCCTATATACTTGATTCTTGTCCTTTACGGAGGAAATATGCATAGCTTCGGCACAAAGAGTCATAGCACTATCTTGGATAGAATGCTTCTCATATCTTTCATGAGTGTAGAAAATATAAACCTTTTATGGAATACGATGTATACTTTATAATTGTCGACGACGGTCCTCTAGCTAGATTTTCTAAGTCTTGTGAGACAGTTTTATCTTGTGATGCGGAGTACTTGGCATATATGTGTGCTCCACTCCCGAAAGGTCCAATTATGTTTATCTTGCAACCACTTCTTATGTTTTGCACTTTTTGGGTTTGCCTTTTTTAATTCCTTCACTTGAACCTTAATGAAAGGCTCCACTTTATTAGTATCATGCAAGACATAAGACAAGCTTGTTCCTATACCTTTTGATTTACCATTCAAGGATTGCCAGTAGATAAACCTCTAGGCTCAATGTTTATTTTCTTTTGGCATCCCTATTGGTTTCATGTTAGACAAGTACTTGGAGCAAAATTCAAATGATTCCTCCACTATATAACTTTCCACGATGCATCCTTCTAGCCTATTTCAGTTCTTCACATAACCTTTTTAAAACCTTCATATATAGGCATTATCCTGTATTTAGAAATTAGAGCGCTCAATTATTTGGATATATGTGTAACCAAATGATATACTATTTATTTTTGTTATGAATAGTAAATATTCCAATGGTAAGATAATAAAACATAAGATAAAAATAATTGGATAGGTAAAACAAAAGTTATCCTTAAGCCGATTATGAATATCCTATAGGGGTGTTATACATTATGATATGTCATGGATAATAAACTTATTGGAGTTTCATAATTTTATATTGTTCAAGAGTGCAGTTTAAAGTTTTTAGTGGAATAGTTTTAGAGTTAATAAGTATAAAATATACATATTAAGGATATATATATTTTTTTATAATTATATGAGCTTGGTCTATATATGTCCATCAGGTCCCCTTTGCTAACTCATGATAATTCCTATAACAAACGACATGTTTTTCTTACAGACTAATAACTTATGTTATTTATTAGATTGGCTAAAATTCAATAGATAGGATTTAATAATTCATGTTGGTTTAGTGGTTGAATGAATTTTATGAATTAATTCAAGATAAACATATTGAATTACTTAAAATAGATATTATTTGTGTAAGATTATCTGTATATGATTGTTTTAATCAGATAACTTCTCTATTGGGTTATTTATATTAAAACTGAGGATCTATAAATGATACTCACATCAAGTAAAGTAAGATTTATCCATTAGGTTCGGTTTGAATTAATGGGATAAATCTTAGGAGCAAAAAACACATTGTGGGATTGCTGCCATGATAGACCCGTCGACCAAACCCAGTGTAGGCCAGTCGACCGGACTTGCCATGTTAGCAATCCATATGCTTCAATAATTTTACTCAGTAAGTTGATCCAAAGTCAAATTTTGAGGCCAAATCTGATAAGGACTAAACCCTAATCCGGCCACCATATAAAGGGAACTATTTTTTATTATTTCTTAGATTACTTGAGAAGTTTAGAGAGAGAAACTCTAAAACTCCTATAGCGTTATTGTTTAACATCCTGAACTTTAGCTTTTGATTTTCTCAAGTGGTTGGTAGTAGAGGTCACCTGAGGAAAAGACTGAACAACATGTGATCACTCACATTCTGATCATGGAAAGAGAATAGCAAGGAAGACTAGTTGGTTGAGGCATTTTTGGTAGATTTCTCTAGTTGCAGTTCCTATAGTATTTTGATCTACTAAAGAGGTACGAAAGATCTTTTATTAATTTATATACATAGCATGTCTAACTTGTTATTTAGAAAAAAGCTTTGGTTTAAAATTTTTAAATTTCCACTACGTCCATGTTTTCCAACATAGCCATCCAATACTTTCAATGAAGTAGGCCATTCATAAAGCTTTCTCATTTCCCTTCTTAATAACGTATGCTTTGCCAAAGGTAAATAAGTGTGGTTTCCTCTTTTCTCAAGAAACAAATTGGGCCTAATCTCCTCTCCATAAGATCCAACATGTTTTTCACCATCTTCAGTCTTGCCTGGACTGTCAACCAAACTGTCGATTATTGATTCATAAATGTTTTTCTCAATATGTATAACATCCAAGCATTGACGAATGAAAAATGTCTTCCAATGTGAAAGTTCGTAGAAGATTGTTATCTTTTTCTAAGGTCCATCTATCTTAGGCTCGTCCTTACTTCGACATTCTTTACTATTTCAAATACTTGTTCACTAGTCAAAGGCCAATGAGGATCTTTTTCTTCAAATGTTACCATAAAAAACTTTCCTTTGTTTGTGGTAATGATGATCTTTTGACAACTATCTTTTATGGCCAAGAAAAATGGTTTTTTTACCGTTCTTCAACCATTTGTAAGATGTGTCATTCATACAAATATGACAACTAATAGAACACTCTTCACTAGATAACTGGATAAATTGCCATATGCAGGGAAGTCTTTAATTGTCCATATCAACATTTCACGAAGTGCGAGCATATTTTCTCGGTAAGCATCTTTAACATCGATTCTATTTTCCCACAAGTTCTTTAAGTCATTGATTAATAGTGCCAAATACATATCATTGTCATTCCTCAGTTGGTAAGGACCTGAAATCAATAGAGTCAATATCAAGATCTTTCGCTTCATGCGTATTTTTGAAGAGAGATTGTAGTTGACAAGTATTACGAGCCAAGTGCTATGCCTACTACTCATGTTACCATATGGGTTCATTCCACCCCTCGACAAAATGAAAATGTAGATTTCCTGGATCCCCCTAAACTCTGGATGATCGGCTTCAAAAGTCTATCATTGTGGTGAATCCGTCAGATGTCTAAGCATACCATCATTGACCCTTTTGTCATGATGCTCTACATTTCAAAATAAACGCCTCAAATGTGGTATCGATAGAGTGTACCGCAACACCTTTGTTGGCACTCTTTTGTTAATTTTTTTGGCTCCTTTCCTTTCTTTTACCTTTATTTTTTTACAAACCGGGCAATTATTCAAGTCTTTATTGGACATGCATGCCTTAAGGAGTAAAAATGTAATATGTTTTTGGAGACATTTTTATGAATAAAGAGTTTATTTATTATTCATATACTAAATTGTTGTCCTCTTTACGCTCATATTTGTTGAATGTATAAAAAGTAAACAAAAGTCTGAAACTATCAGTCTGAGCCTTTATAATCAGGCATATGATGGACAGATTATGTGGAAGACATGATTTTAAAAGTGACAGTCTAAATTATAAGATCCGCAATCAAGAAAATAAAGTTGGGTGCTTTATTCATACAAAGATTGTTATGTTGTCTATATCCCTAAGGAGAGATAGTTTGTCTTGACCATTAGAGATGGACTCCATGAATAAAAATATTGGTGCATTGTTATAGGTGACGATGCATTTGATTAGGACATAAAGTGAATTGATTTGGATTAATATTTCTGTCTCTACAAATCGATTCACTTTAGACAATCATATGTGTTGTATCTTAATCCTGAGATGAATAGTGGGCTCATTGTCTTGACTTATGTCTTTTGATGTACCAAAAGGTGACATCCCCATTTTATGTTGGTACGCATACCGGTACGTTAAAGGTATGACTCTTGATAGCATAGACCTGTTATTCATAGACATGGAATCCATAGTTCCTCTTTAGGAGTAGTTGATATCCTCTTGTATGCATTATCCTATAATTAGAAAACTGGAGTGCTTAACCATTTGGATACATAGGTGTAACCGAATGGTATATTGTCTTTGGATGGTAAGTTTTTCGATGGTGAGATAATGGAATGTAAGAGAAAAATAATTAGGAAGGTAGGACAAAACTTGTCCTTAAGCCTATTATGGAAAATCCTATAGGGGTACGGCACATTGTGATATGTCATGGAGACTTAGCTATACAGGCTTCGTAATTCTATGTGGTTCGAGAGTGCAGCCCTAAGCTTTTAGTGAAGTAGCATTAGAGTTGATAATTATAAAATGTATATCTAAGATATTGGGTTTTATAATTATCGGAAGCTTGCACTATGTAGGTCCATTAGATCCCCTTTGCTAGCTTATAAAAAATCCTGTAACGATACGACGTGCTTTTCTAATAATTAGTGACTTATGTCAAATTATCAGATTGGTTGAAATTTGATAGGATCAGATAATTCATGTCAATTTATCAGTTGAATTAATTTTGTATAAATCAATTCAAGATAAACTTGTTGAATTATCGAGAATATTTATTTTCTTAGAGATTATCTAGATAAAGTTGTTTTAATCAGATAACTTCTCGATTGAGTTATTTGAATTAAAACTGAGGCCTTGTTCCCAGAATCTCAAGTGGGAAATAAAAGATTTGAAGGGATCATTTATTGTTAGTTCGGCAGGTCGATCTTCTAGTTTGGCCTACCGATGGAGTAAGCTCGCTAGGCTGATCTGCCAGTTCAGCCTCCGACCGAGGGATAAATAGATCACGCATTTTCACATAGATTTTATTAGATATTGATCCTAATTTGATTCTAATTCAAAATTTCAAGGCCTTATTTGATAAGAATTAAGCCCTAAGCCTAACCTCTATAAATAGAGGAGTGAGACTCATTGTTATTTAGATCAATTGAGAAATCTAGAGTGAGTGCTCTGCCAGTGAGACTCTGAAACTCCCCAAAAGGTTGTTGTTCACAAATCACGAATTATAGCTTTGGATATTTCTCAATTGGTTGGAAGGAGAGTCGCCTGGTGGAAGAGCTGTATGAGCGTGCCCATACACACATTGATCATGGATAGAGAATAGCAAAGAAGGCTAGTTGGTTGACGTTCTTCTACAGCTTTCTTTCTCTTCATCGATTGCACGAGCTTTTTGACAAACAAGGTTAGTAAGATCTAGTTTTTTTATCCATATAGCGTGTCAAACTAGTGTTTTAGAAAATACTCTGATATTAAAAAATTTTAAAATTCCACTGCGTACTATTTTTCTAACAGTCTTCATACCCTTTCATACCCTTTCCTATAAAGAACACAATCATTTTCACAAACATGAATTTTCTCATACTCTATTCCCAAAGTGCTCAAAATCTTCTTAGCCTCATACATACTAGTTGGTAATTTATTACCTCTGGTAAAAGCTTTCCTAGAAATTCTAAAAGATTTGTAAAACTAAAATTTAACCACTCAACCAATGCCATTAAATTTCATAATCCAATTAAAGTAAACAATTTTGTGAAATTTGTACACCCCTCACACATGGGTGTCTCGATATCATCCATCATTGTCTTGAATAACTCCGAACAGTGTATAAAATGTTCTTCTAAATCATTTACCATATCAACCATATTGTCATGAGCACCTATATTATCCTCCTCCGCAATAGGTTCATTTCTTTTACTACTCAAAGTTGGATTGAAAAAAGACTCACCATGAAAATGCCATCTTTAGTAATTATAAACTACCCCATCTCGAAATAGATGTCCACTAGCAATTTCAATTAAGTAAGATCTATGATTTCTATATTGAACACAAGGACACCAAATTTTATCCCCTTGGGCATAATTTTTGGCAAATAACAAAAATTCTTCCACACCATCCTTATATCGTTTAGTCAATTTATGTTCCCACATCCACTTCCTATCCATTTCGGAAATCCTAAATCAAAATATACAATTCAATTACAAACAATTTCATAAATATCATACTAATTAATCAACCCATATAAATAATACATCTAAATCTACAATAGTTTTTACAAATTAGTCATACCCATATATTAATTATATCCATCCACAAATTAATCATACCTATCATATTTAAAAAATTATAAACATATCCATAAATCCACACACTAATCATACTAATTGATCTACAATTTAATCATATATATCAATAAATTTCAATATAAATGATTTTAATAATATCAAAACTTAAAATATTATTTAATTGGAAACTTACAAAGGATGGCGATAGACAGGGATACCGACGGGGTGAGATGGTGACAGGATGGGTGGTGACGGATAGGGGCAGAGATGAAGAGGGGGCCAAGGTTTACGGACATTCGGATATGTTTTTTTAAGGGGTTCCGTGTTTTGCAATTGTTATGTCGAGCTGGAGGAAGATTATAACGATACTTTACACGACGGTTTTTTGAAAAACCAACTGTAAAGCAAGAGCTTGTGCTGCTTTTTTATTTAAAAAATAATACAAATTTTTGTAATTCTTTAATTCTGATAGCTTCCATCAGATAACTCTAGAAGATATTTTCAATTAAAGCAAAATTGTTTAATTTATTCCTAAACTCCATGCATGTGTGAGCACTATGATCCAACTTTTGAGCTTCGAATTTACTTTCTAATATTTTCTGCAAAAGCGACTAATTTATAGTCTTTCCTCAATCCAGAAGGAAAAGAAAAAGACTTTAAAATCTTTATCCTTTCATATATTAAGATAGAATTTCAATAATTATGTGCGTTGACTGTTGGCTAACCTAAGGAAATTTAAGGACTTAAAATCAATGGTCGTTTTGGTCCATGACTGGTGCTCATGTCGGTTGGTGGAAGAAACAACCTAATATAATCCATAGTTGTAAGTTAATTACTGTGTAATTTACCAATGTGTCATCATCACACACACACACACACATACATGAATATACAATCCATACCAGTGACGAAGGGAACTTACACGTGGGGCTTTGAGCCCTCCTCAACTACTTTTTTTCTTTTTTAACCTACATTAACATAGGTGTGTGTGTATATATATATATATATATAATTGGCCATAGCTCCATCTAATTTCATACCCACAAAATTTTTGAAAAATGTTATTTTGTTTAAAAGAACTAACAAATAATAAAATAACAATGTTCAAATACATATAAAAAGTCTTTATAACTTAGTAATACATTTTATAAGATAGGAAAACCTATTAGAAACAGTTTTGCAGTACGTTAATAATTGCTTTCGACTCAATTTCTGTTGTAGTTATCATTATTAGCTTCCCTCACAAAAATTTCTAACTTTGCTGGTCCGTACTAATTTGCCAATGTGCCAACCTTTAGTATCATACCATTAGTCCAATAGTTGCTCAAATTGGGTTGGACCTGCTAGAATGTGGGTCTCCATTTTTAGAGACGAATAAAAAAGGACCGGGTTTATGGATCAGACCACGCCATCCTGTAGTGAAGCAAGGCTAGATTTGATGGGCCACCTTCATCTTCGTTAGATCGAGCTATGGACTCCCTCAATTGTAGGTTGGGACCTCCGACTTGAGAAACTCGACCATGGATTCCATTTAGGGCTCTTCCATGAGAACGACAAAAACGCCATTATAACTATTGCACAAGGCATCGTCCCAGTCCTCATCCGCCTTCTTGATTTGAGCTGCTCCATCCAGATGAAGGAAAAGACCGTCATGGCATTTCATTTTTAGGTTTGAATCTTGTTGTTGTTGTTGCTACTGGTGCTGCTGCTGCTGATGCTTTTGTTGCTACTACATTTAGTTTTTTTTTTCTCTGTTTTTCTTGTCACCGGTAAATTGGTGATAAGCTAGCAGCGACAAGGAGAGAGAAAACGAAAGGAAAAAATATCTTGATGGGATGCAAAGAATGTCACAGTGGGACATGTAACATTTCCTAATAAGACACGAAAAATGTCCTGTAGGACATATAAATATCCCAATAGGACACATATTTGTAGCATAAGAATTTTTCATATTTTATGGTATAAATAAAAATTGAGCCTAAATAAGGAGCATTTTTGTGAATTGTCTTTCTTTTTATATCTCATATGTCATCAATATCATATCAAATCAACTGAATTCTCCTAAAATGATGTCAATTTGATAAATACAACTCAAGTGGTACTATTTTTAAATTTTACCACTTTTATGAGAAAATTTGAAATTTACTACTTCCAAAGAACATAAAGAAATATTGTTCTCAAATATTTTGAGTTAAAGTTAGACAAATATGAATGATTTCATGTATTATATGAGTGATTGATATGGACACTCCAAAAGACAAGTACATCGAGAACCATGGTTACATCACCCAACATAAAGTTTAGTAAGCTAGCAAGTTAAGTAAGTATATTCTTATCTACAATATGATAAAGTTCATGAAAAAGTTTTAAGAATTTGTTTTATGATGATCTTAAAGTTTGTTTTTAAATATTATCTTCTCATGAAAACTCTTATTGCAATAAGAAAGTTTAATAGATGTTTCAATGATAAGGTATGTTAAAAGTATATCTATATGCATGTATTACTTAATTGAGACACGCCTTATGTTTATGTTTTCTTGCTAAGTGGACTGTCCCAAAGGTAGACTTGTTGCATTTAGTTTGGAATTAGCTACCTCACTCCTCTTGTATAATTATGTTTAAGGTGCAACACTTAGGCCCCTAAAGATAAAATGAATAATGTCTTAATATGGAAGATTAAATGAAAAGATATGTTCCATATAACTGTATGCCTTGTGAGCTATTTTGATTATGATTACGATGTTTTTGAAAGTTCATGTTTTATGTTTTGAATTAAGAGAGTGTACTTACTAAGCTTATGCTTACTAGTTTTATATCATGTTCTAGATAAAGGTAAGAGGCAGAAAGACTATGATGGAGGACGAGTACAGGCATATGTGCACGAAGTGTTAGATTGGAAACGGAATTATGTAATGAAATGAATTTAAACTCAAACAATATTTGAATGATTATGATCCATACTTTTGTTTGTTTGAGACTGAGTTCTATATGTAATGTTTTCTTTTACACTTATGGTTATTATTAAATACATATTTGTGTTTCTAGATTTATGGTTTTTTATTTTATAGGGACTACACTATGTTATTTATTGCATTGTAACTTATCTTAGTAGGGTATTAGTATTTTCTATGGTCTCTATAAATATTTGAAATGTCTACATGAGCTCATATTTTGTTAAATGTTTTATGTTTAAAAACTAACTATTTCTATAGGTGGTTAGTTACCTAAACACTTTTGGTGTTTCGTCAGGCTAATCGAGGAGGGAGAAGTAAATTTGGTAAGCGGTTTAAAAAAAAAGGATGTATTTCTAGGATAATTGTTTGAGTGTTATTGATTGTTTTGGACTTCTTTTTGGTAATTATTGAATTTAACGATAATAGTAATGCTTTTTGTGATGCTCGTAAGGGGGCATTACACCATCATCATTGTTAGATCAAGCTATAGACCTCCTCCATTGCAAGTTAGGACGTTCGACTTGAGAACTCGACCATGGCCCCTAGGGCTCCTCTGTGAGACTAACAAAAAATTCATTATCGTTGTTGCGCAAGGCGTCATCCAAGTCCTCAATCGTCTTCTTGATTTAAGCTCTTCTCTTGAGATGAAGGAAAAGACCATTGTGCCATCTTATTTTTAGGCTCAAATGTTGTTGTTGTTGCTGATGCTACTACTATCTTTAGTTTTTTTTTTCCCATTTTGTCTTGTCATCGGTAAATTGGAGCCAAGCTAGCGGCGACATGAAGAGAGAGAAAGAGAGGAAAAAAATATTCTAACAGGACGCAAAAAATGCCCTAGTGGGACATGTAATATTTCTTGATAGGACACAAAAATGTCCTAGTGGGACACGTGTTAAGTTTGTAGCTTAAGAATTTTTCATATTTTGTGACAAATAAAAATTAAGCCTAAAAAATGTAGCATTTCTGTAAATTGCCCTTTTTATATCTCATATGTCATCAAAATCATATCAAATCAAATGAATTCTCCTAAAATGGGGTCAATTTGTTAAACAATGCTTTTGTGGTACTATTTTTGAATTTTACAGCTTCTATGAGAAAATTTGAAACATACTACTTCTAAAGAATATAAAGACAATACTGATTCTAAGTATTTTGAGTTAGAACTAGGCAAATATGTGTTATTTAGGCCTTTTTGATTAGGAAAAATGGTACAAATCAAAGGAAAAGAAAAAAAATGGCAGAACACAATAGTGATAGTAAAAATGTGATTTACCACCCAATTTATTAGGTCATTTACATAACTGTCTAAATAGAACACTTTAAGTCTAAAAAGGTATACTAATTGTCTCAATTATAAAAATGTCAACAACAGCACATGTAAAGACTATTATAACTTTAAATAATAGAGTGAATAAAAATAAGGATTAATAATGTCCCTGAATTTTTAATGTCGTGATAATTTTGGTCCTTAAATTAATTTAATAGACTCAAATAGTCCTTGAACTTTTAATATTATGATAATTTGGTCCTTGAATAAATTTAATAGACTAAAAAAGTGATGGCTAATGTGGTGGTATTATGACAGCGTGGTGCCGTAGTGTGGCTAGCAGGGTGAGATAACTAGTGGGGCAACTAGAGGATGGTTTTGTTGCAAAGAGGATGCAGCAAAAGGGTCACATGAGGTTAGTGTTAAGCGGAGGAGTCCCACAGTTGTGAACGCAGCTGTGATACTTTCTATTTACAAATTAACGGTGAGTAACACATAAGATTGATCTTGTTATTAAAAATTTTAACCCGTTGAAGTGTACGTGCCTCTCATCAGCCACAAACGCAAGGAAAAAAAAAACAAAAAAAAAAAAGCTTTGGACTGATGAACCAGAGACTCAATGTTAGAATAATGATAATCCCGAAGTGAAATAATGAAATGAACGAGAGAGAAAATCTTTGATAATCAATTCAAATTAGTAAAGGTAAGGAGAAAGTAATAAAAGAAATTTCAAATTTAAAATTTTTCCGAGAGGTAAAAAATCAAATGAAAAATGTTCGATCTGATTTTTAATTAATATGATTTTTTTTTTAGGAATTAAATGATATGATATGTAGAAGTCAACCGAATATGTAAGAATCGCATCTGTGAGCCATATCAATGAAAAACGTTCAAGTTCAATACGTGAATCAATTGTGTTCATATAAAAAACGAATACAATATGAGAATTACTTAAAATCATTAATTGTAATATATATAATACAAAAGAGAAATATGCTAAAAATAAACTCAGATTATAAACAAAGCATTTATAAAAACAATATGTGAACAACGTGCACAAAATATATAATTGGGGAAATGATCAGTATTACAACTTCTATTATTTAAATTTTTTTTTTTATACAAAGAGAGGGGAAATGCCACCACTTTCGAGTGGGACTAAGCATAACTAGAACCCTCAACCTATGGTTGGGGTGGAGGGACTTACAACCAACTAATCTGCATTCACTTGTCATACTTTTAAAATTTAGAATTATTATAATATTGTATACAAGTAGACAGTTTTAGTTTAAAATAAAAAGTGTGTAATTACTTCCAATTAACTCCCTCTAAAATGAAATCTTTAAAACCTAGAGTTAGCCCAACATATAACTACAGGGTTGCTTGTCTAATCCTCTTGGGAATTTTGACATTTGCCACAAATAGGGAGATTGGATTAAAATTTATCACAAAAAAAAAAAAAAACTATTTGAAAAAATATCACATTATCACATCAATTCATTTAGTGTATTATACTATATTATTATACAATTTCTGCCACTGCATTAACCATCATTATTTTAGCCTATTAAATTAATTTAAGGACCATATTGTCACAATTTTAAAAGTCCAAAGACTCTTTAAGCTTATTAACTTAATTTAAGGACTAAATTGTCACAATGTTAAAAGGTCAAGGACTATTTTAGCCCATTAAATTAATTCAAAGGCTAAATTATCATAATGTTAAAAGTTCAAGGACCTTTAGAGCTATTTACCCTTTTTCATCGAATGTATACCTTTAGATTAGATTTAATATACAAATCGATATCTTACCTTAGTCAAGTTGATTTTGACCTTTAAAATGATCAAATTATCTTAAATAAAGGAGAAAAAAATTAAAAGTACTTCCAAAAATTAAGAAAAAACATATAAACACTTATTTTTATGGTATTTTATACATTTTTTAAGTCAAAAACCTTAATATAAAGTCTTTTAAAGTTCTTAAAGTTCTCTTGTTTTTTCAAATGGAGGGTATTTTGGACAACTTTTTAAGTTAAAATTTAAATTGATCGGAAAAAGATTAAAATTCGTGTATTAAATCTAATATAAATATGTATATTCAATGAGATAAAAAACTGAAAATATAATGTTTAAATAAACTTATGATATGGGGTATAAAAAGGTAAATAATCCTTTTAATTAAGATAACAACTCTAGGGGACATTTGTGGTTAGAAATCATCCTGCAAGATACTATATTATGATTTGGGATCCAAGGCATTGTTTTTTTCATCTTAACGAATAGGAACAAAAGCAAAAACAAAGGCAAAATCCCAATGGCCAATACGCGTTAATTAAGAGGATATTATCAGGACATCAACCAACAAGATTAGCACGTGAATAACGTTACAAGATTAGCTCTAGTACTGGCCTGCCAATGCCTAACTGAGGAATCAATCCAGCTGGCTTTAGAAAGGAGACGTACGTACGTACGTACTCTATGCCTGTCAGCCTTATGGACTACGGTCTCTCTACTTTTTTATCTTTTGTCTTGTGAGGGTCCATAATATTGTTTTACAACAAATAATGAATCAAATTTAAAAGAATGCCAAATAATAATAATAATAATGCTTTTTCCTCTTGTTTTATTGTTTGCCAACTGAAAAAGGTTTATCTAATTATATGGTGGATCAATATAATACATATAGAATAGTCTCAAGTCAGGTTTTCGAATTGGTGCCTGACTGGTCCAACGTATATAATTTATATATGTAAATTTTTTTCGTGTATTTGTATAACATTTAATTTGTTTACATTTAATACCAAATAAATTTAGTTCAACACATATAAGTTTAGATGTCACATTTAAACAAGTTGAATATTGTACAAACAGACAAAGAAATTTATATTTGGAAAAGAAAAAATTTTCATATGTCAGATCAATTTAGATGCCTGACTTGAGATTATTTCCCCATATAAATATATATATATATATATATATATATATTATTACATGCTTTAGGAAAATAGCTTTTATGCTTTTTTCCCAGTGCTTTATTCGAGGATTAAGAGTTTCTTAAACTGTACTATTTGTATATATACGTAAATCTTGTTGTTTTACATGACAAATGATGATGATGATGAAACTCTTATAGCAATGTCAAAAGGATATGAATTTAGTATTGTTTTCAGGTAAATTATACTGACATTTTTTATGTTTTACCTAAATTATAGAGACATCCTCTCAACTAAAACTAATCATATTGACGCCCTCTGACTGTTTAAAAAAAAAATTACAAAGAGACCCCCTCTGTTAGTTGACCATGAGTTGACCGTTAATTATGACTGTTAATTTTATTCAAATACCAAAAATGCCCCTCCATCTTTTAAAAAAAATGTTTTTAATTATTTATGTAGAAGAAATTAAAATTTTATCCTTTTTTGACATTAAAATAAGTTCAAATAATTGTATACACTTGTAATTATAAATTTCATTTTAATATAAGATGAAATGTTGCTTTTCTTTTTTTTTTCTTTTTTTCTTTCTCCAAAGATGATAATTATGTCTAAAATAAGAAAAATACAAAGATCAAAATTACATAGTTCAAAAAATGTCTATAATTAATTCATTCCCTTAACATATAATATCTCAATCCACATTTTTAAGTCTATTCAAAATCACACATCAAAAACTACAACAAATTAATTTCAATGACACTAGAACTAACTAATTTCAACAAAAGCAAAAATCAAATGTAAGAAAGTAGTTTATTTTTCATACAACTTTTAAAATAATAAAAAGCAAATATTTTTAAATAAAAAATAACATATGTAAAATTTAAAAATTATTAAGAAACCAAAAAAAAAACCCCGAAAAAAGCTTTCTCCCTCCCTCCCCTTCTTTCTCTCTCTCGATGGTTGCTGACATTGACAGGGTGAAGGGCACCAAGGAGACGCTGACAGGGTGCAGGGAGATGGGCCGAAGAGAGGGCGAGATGGTGACAGAGAGGGTGGGCTTGCAACGATGAGCTACTAAGGGCGGGTAGGGATTGGGGGCTGAGCGACGGGAGCAGATGGGGGGTTGGCGACGGGCTTCACAGATGACAACAAGGGTGGACGACGGTGGCCTTTGTGGCAGAATGGGCTAGTGATGAGCTTCATGGCTGGACAAGCTAGCTTCACGGCAACGAGGGCGATGTTTTGCGGACGGTAACAAGGGCGGCATGACGGTGGGCCTCCCAGTGGGTCTAGGGTAAGCTTCACAAGATTGGCGGTTGGGGAGGGCAGAAGGTCAGAGGGATGTTGGCAAGAGAGGGGTTCACGGTGGTGGGTGGGTGAGAGTTGGTTGGGGACTTTTTTTTTTTTTTTTTTGGCTTTGAAGCTGGTTGGGGCTTGTTTGGATGTGTAGCTTTCTTGGTTTTTTTTTTTTTCAAATCAATGGTTGTGATTTGATTTTGCAAATCAATGTTCAGATTAAACAAGGTATTTTTGTTATTTCAAACAAAAAATTAACAGAGTTAAATGCAAGGGGTGTCAGTGTAATTATTTTTAATTCAGAAGAAGTCTCTATACTTTGGGTAAAACACAAAAGATGTCAGTGTAATTTACCTATTGTTTCTTCCTCTCAATATATAGGCATATCTCTGTCAAAAAATAATGTATATAGGACACCAAAATAATAAGTACTCCTAAGTTTATTGGGCCAAATCCTAAGACAGTCTAGACGTATTCCATCCCAGGATCAATCACAGAAATATTGCTTTTAGAAAGGCTAAAAAAGAAAATGTTAATTGTTTGTTTTATTCTTAAGCATACCACTTCAGATTTTAGAAATACAAACCCCATATATACTAAACATGAGACTCAATTTTCAGAAACTCTTATGCTTATGTTTATTTCCTCTCAACTCTTTACTTTAACTCGTATACATAGAAAATGAGACTCAATTTCTTTTAATGCCAATTTATATATTATAAAAGTTGTTTTCTTTCACTTATATAACTATCTGATTTAAATCATCCATCCAAATAATGAATAAAAAATGACGATATTTACTTAATTCATGCCGCCTTTTTCCTAGAAAGGAAGAAACAGAGAGGAAGGAATAGAGAGCAATTTTTTTTTTATACAAAGGAAGGGGGAATGCCACCACTTTTAAGTGGGCTAAGCGTGACTAGAACCCTCAACCTATAGTTGGGGTAGAGGGACTTACAACTAACTAAGTTGCCCTTATTTGTCAATAGAGAGCAATTTCTATCTTAACGAATCACACATATAGATATTAATAACACATAAAGTTAATGGTTTTTCATAACTAATCGATTGAGCAGCAACTAGTAGACCGCCTAAAAAAGAATATTTATTAACCCTACCCTAAAATATTTGGTCTTCATCACAACTAGGTTCTAAGAAGCTCGAAAGACAACAATATTATATAATGGAGTAGATACTACGACTGGTGACGGAGACAAAGAGAGACTGGGTGTTGAGCCCCCCTTAACTTTTTTTTTAACCTGTATAATATACGTATGTATATAAGCTATATACTTAAAAAATTACTAAAATTTAAACAAAAATCTCTTATTGAACATATATAATCTTATATGTTATAAGGTATTAGCTCTCATAGTGAAAAATTCTAGCTTCATTACTGGTTTGCGCTGCAATGGAGCCAACAAGCTTGATCCGGAGTCTCATGAGGAAATCCACAAGATAATTAAGGATCACTCCATCGTCTAAAAAGAAAGAAAACCAGCTCCGTTTTGCCTCTATGTTTTCTATCAACTTCATCCCTTTTTGCTCGGCAAACTCAAATTTTCTTATGATTTCCACGATCCTTTTTTAGAAATCAGCTGCCACATTGGCGATTGATTCTCTGACTTTTTAGCAGAATCTAGAATAGTATTGCAATTATTATATATTTGTCCATTGTTGATATATATAAGAAAATAAAATTTTCTAACAAGAGTAGGCCAATGATTTTGAACAGGAATTAAATAAAACAACAGATATAATGCGAGCTTTATTACTAATAGAGACAGTGTTGTTGAGAGATAATATAGGAAGTGAAAGAAACCACCTTTCTCCTTCCAACAGTGGCATGGAGCATAACTATTGCAACATTAATTAACTAAAGCATTATTACCCATGGCCTATAGTAAATAAAGTCCATCCAATTACAACCCAAAAAATTACTATGCATAATGCACATAGTTTAATATATTAATTTATTTATAACGTGCTTCAATAAAATTATTATTTGACAATAATCTATGAGTCTAATGATTATGCATGATATAAATATTGTAACAAAACGATACCTAATGTATGACAACATGCGGTGGCTAAAGAAAAAATCTAAACAAAAATTTAACCATTGTTTTCATTTCATCCCAACAAACAAATGGGCCGTTACTTGCAGGTGCGTTTAAAGTTATGTCGAAAACGCAATATTAATACCAAAAAAAAAAAAAACACACACACACACATGCATACGCTAATTATAGGAAGATCATACATACAGAAAACTTTTGGACGTTTAATTTTAACCATACAATTTCAACTATAAATAGTGTAAAAATTTCTCGTATATTACAATATAAAACACATATACACATGCATATGTTAATTATAGGAATATCATATATATATATATATAACTATTAGATGTTTAATTTCAACCATATTATTTCAACCATAAATAATATAAAGTTTTTGTATATATTATGATGCAAAACAAAAATTTGATATTGTATAAAATTTTTATACGGTATACAATTTTAAACACAAAAATTCAAGCTCTTCTTCCCATCACCACATATAATTTATTACCTCGTGAGTTTGACGAAAAAATATCCAAACGTTGCACGCAAATCAAAAATTAATTACGAGCACTCCAAAATGCAAGGACACATCACAGATCCCATAATAGTGAATCTGTGATGTGTCCATTTAGTGGATGTTATTCATGAATAGTTTTTAACAGTATCTTCAAGTAGTCCCTTTCATTTCACAAGTCTTGTCATTAATTAACCCGTATGGTTTGTTTAATACGTTTGGTCCTTGGGAGTTATATACACGTGGTTCGAAATCGTTAATAACTAAGCCCAGTCTTTGACGTGACGAAATTGCGTAAACAAAATCGTGATCATATGCATGATTAGATATATATTTGTCTTTTACTCATATGACTAATGGGGATCAAGATTTTTATGGCGTACGTTATTGTATTGAGAGGACATTAATGTCCTTTGCATTTGAAGGTGATAACGAGTACTAACCAACTGTACGCTGACAGAAACCTAAGAAATCAGCATTAATGTTTGTTGTATCATTTCTCTCGTAAGTCATAACAACAGATAATTTCCAGATCTCAGCTGTAGAAAGTTTTTTTTTTTTTCTTTTTTGTCCAAATCAGGACCCTTTTGTACCCTCTAAAATTACAAGACAACAATTTACTTTTGCTCATTCATTTATATCAGTCTTTTCTACCATTAAATGAAGTAAGCTTGGTAATAGACTTTAATTCAGAATTTTATATTAAAATGAGAGTTTAAATTACAGATTTTTATGATTGTATATTGATTTTTGGTTTGATATTTAAGGTTTTAACTCTGAAATATTAGTATAATTAGGGTGGAGGAGGAAAATAGACCAAAGTAAATGTGGAATATTAATAAAAATTAATAGTGCATTATGTTTTAAATAATGTAGTAAATAGCATTTTAACTTTAAATATAAACTATAAAATACCCCTAATCCTAGTCTCCCCTTCCTTTCTTCCCTCTCTTCTCTTTCTCCCCTTTCTCTGGAAGGATCGACTTAATATCCATAAACAGAAAGTGTCGATGAACTTTGTGCTGTCAGACGAAGCGTTGACAGAGATCCTCGGCCATGGACCGCTTTCCCACCGTTAGTGCTGGCGAATTGTGACCGTTGTTCGCCAAGCATGAGTCATCGACAGGCCAACCGATCAATCATGATCTTTGCCCATGTGTTCCCTGCAACTGACAATCCCTGGAGGGGGCATGTAACGCCCCGAAATTTATTTAATGTTAATGTAATATAAATGATGAATTAGTGTGTCATAATTAATGTTTTAACATTAACTAGATTATTTGGTTGGATTTTGAATTTTTAGTTGTTTTGTTAATTTGATGAATTCAAATGCTTTCATATTGTTTTAAAATGATGTTTTGAGTTTTAAAACACAACAATTTGCAAAATGTTAAAAATAGTCCGTTTTACAAAATCGTGGGCGGCACATGGTTTTTGCACAGTAAAACCGTCCACCATTTTTCTCTATTTATTCCCTTTCTCTCCCTCTCTCTCTTCACTCTCTCAGCTCTCACTCTCTCTCCTCTCTCCCGTGACTCTCTCTCTCGGTTTCCTCTCCTCTCTCTCAAATTTTCTCTCAAAATTTTGAATCAAATTCGAATCCAAGCTTCGGGTTAGCAAGGAGGAAGCTCGGGGACATGATTTAGCAGCCGAAAACGCGGATTGAAGCTTCGATTCGAGGTTAGTTTTGAAATTTCTAAACTTTTTCAAAATTTTTAATTTTGTGCATTTTTGAAATCTAGGTTTGTTTAAGCTTAGAAAACCTTGGATTTGAGTTAAATGAACTTAGAACAACTAGAATCTAAGCTTAGATTGAAGAAAAACGGATTGAATTCAAGATTTTTCATTTTTCTCCCTATTTTCTCATTTTTAGATTTTTGAGATTTTTGAGTTTAAATCTTGTTTAAATGAGTCCAAACATGTTCTAGTATGTTTTTCTATCAACTATGATTATTTTCTATGCCTGGGATTTGAGAAAAACAGGTTAGAATCAAGATTTGAATTTTGGGGATCGAGAAACCCGTGGCTGGATTTTTGGGTTTTCCCAGTTCGGCAGGCCGAACCTGGGGAAATGACCGGCCGACCGGACCTGGCTTCCGGCAGGCCGAATTGTACAGTTTGGCCGGCCGAAGCAGGGAGTCCGACAGGCAGACCGAAGCATGGAAAATTTTGTGATTTTCACCCGTTTTCACTGTTTTGAACCCTGATTTAAATTTCAACCTTATAGAATGATTTTAAAGATACAAATGGCACACTAGGACATCATGAAATGATTTAGTAACATAGGATGTCTTGAACTAGATATTGACAGACTTAGTTTGTATCTAGGATCGTTCGTGGTTTCGCGGAGCTAACGTATAGCGGACCGGGATTACGATATGGGGCACCGGCACGAGTATTGAGGTAAGACTTCTACCCCATTTCTTTGGTAGCCTAGTTTTGAAATGATTTGGCTTTGAAAAGGATTTCTATTAAAATGTTTTCAACAGTTGTTTGAAAATAAATTTATCGATTATATTTTAATATACCGTGATCTGAAATGAACTTCATAATGAATGTAAATGACAACACTCGGTAATTGGGTTTTGAATGATGATGATAATAAACACATAGGCATGATGCCATATCAGAGATCGGGTCGTGTAGCGATCGACCTTGGGGGCAGGTCCTGAAACCCAACTGGGCCACTACGGTGGTGATGTTATTATGGTTTGCCTAGGAAAAAGACAATGATAATTCTGGATGTCCAAGTAAACTGTTCTGGGTAAGAATGGTTTTACTTAAAATTATTTATTTATTTATCTATTTATTTATTCAAGGTTTCTTTTAAATAATTCCTGAATAATGAAATGTTCCTTTAAATTAAATTATTTTATAAAACATAGTCCTACTGAGCCTTTCGCTCACGTTTTATTTGTTTTAAATTTTCCCCTCTAGGTGGTTTACCAATTAAGTTTGGAGAGGATTCTTCAGACCGAACTCAGGAGTAATAGAAGAATTAATTTATCTTTTGTATCATTTAATCAAGGCATGTAAGATTTTAACTTTATTTGTATCCTGGACTGTGATTGTATTTATGATATTGTCAGTACCATGTGTGTGCACAAGTTGTGGGTCTATGAGACCCATACTCGCGGCTTTATTGTTTTAATTATTATTCGTTCAATGTTTTAAATTGCCTAATGTATATGAACTCTTTATAAAGTGTTTTAATGAACCCCACATTTTATACTTAATTCAACCCCCTTAAACTCTGGATTTTAATTAAATTCTCTTTTAATTAACTTAAATAATCCGTCACGTCACCTCCCGTACTCCGGGGCGTGACAGGGCAGCTCGTAATCTCCTCTGGTGAGCGGCGCACAATCTCCTTCAACAACATGCACTCAATTTTCTTTGGCTTTGATGCCTGATTTCCTCCAGTAAGCAGCTTGAGTCGTTGATCGAAGCTCCTTGTGGAGGTGGCGGTGTCCACCGGAGACAGACAATGTTGGAATCCACGCTATTAAGGAAAGGGAAAAGAGAGTGAACTGAAGAAGGAAAGGGGAAAAAAAAGAAAAAAGAAAAAATACGGACATGTAAAATAAAGTATTTTGGGCTTTAATAAATTATAAAACACTGATGGATTCTAAATATGCTATAGACTCACTTTTAGAATACTTATGCTATTATTTTCTAAAAACGTACTAAATTATGCTATTTGGTTCATTTTCCTGTAAATAAAAAGTCAAAAGTTAGGGTTTATATTAGTTGATTTTGTAGAGAAAATCTATTTAACTATAGCAATTAGAAAATTTAATAGTAAACAAAAGAATAATTGTTCAGGGAGTTTTTATTGGAGGCAAAACCATAAAGATTTGCCCCGAAACCCACCTATGTTAGTTTGCCCCTACTAAGAATGTGCAAAAGTTTTCTCAAGAAAACACATTATAACCTAGCTAGGTACTTTTACAGCTCCAATATGGAGAATGCCACATCAATTTGTCACAGGTTTGACAAGGCACGATATTGTTTAGTTAATTACTTGCTACTCCATGAATGACACTCCATGGCACCACAATTTCACGTCAATTGGAAGTTAATACTATTCATAAAACACGGTTAAGGCCTAGACGGGGGCTCTAGATGAACTATTTTACATATAGAGTTCAATGTTAAGTGGTCCAAATGACATAACAAAGTTAGTTAACTTAACTTAGAGTGTTAAAATTATCACGTAGCTTATAGGGTTATGTTAATAGACCGAAACCATGCTTGAAGTTCATTAATTGAGGCTGTATTTGGTGGACTGTATTAAAACACCATATTGTATAATAATAATTAATACAAGTTTTGGTAAGATCATTGTATTGTATAAATTAATACAAATGATAAATTAATATGACTTATATCGTATTATGGAATGCAATCCATTTTCAGTGTCTTCTATTTGTATTGTATTATTTTATATCAGGTCCATAGTTCATGTAGATGTTCGGTCTAACATGGGTCGGGTCAAGCCGACATGCAGTTGAGTCGGTACTTTAAATTTTCTAAAAATTGAGGGCAAATTAAATTTTCTAAAAATTGTATTTTGACCTTTAGCTTTTAAAAAATTACATTTCTACCTCATAATTTTTCAAAATTATGTTTTGATCTCTTAATTTTATAAAATTATATTTTTTCATAATTTTTGAAAAATTATATTTTGACCTCAAAATTTTTAAAAAATTACATTTTAATTCCTCATACAATATGCCACGCACCAAACACCATATTGTAAAGAATTTTTGTATGGATTACTCCAACTTGGTCCAACTACAAATGCGTGCCCACCACCACTCTCTGCTGGGGTGAGGACCAGGAGACGAAATATCTGTCTGGAATTTTGTCCTCCACGTACGATATAACGCTGAAAACCATTCTGATGTAACTCATAGCTAATTGAATTAATTTTGTTCTTGTCATGCCACCTCTTCCTCTTTTCTTGTGCCCTGTGAAATATGTACGTATGTATGTATGTATGTGCGCATATCTTTGTATGTGTAGTGTTGCGTGCCCAATTTTGTGTTCGAAATCTAATCTTGATTTAAAAGCGACATGGGGAGAAAAAATCTATTAATTATTATTGTGTTCGACAGGAAAGATGCCTACGGTCAGTGGTCACCCTTATGATACTAGTTTAAATGTATAATTACAACCGATGGTTACTCTATTTTTTTTCTAAGGAATTGTATTACTATCGATTTTTTCTTCTGACTGGATAATCCTGTAACATGTAGCCTCTTCAACATTTCTAGCGCTAATCATATCATAATAGAAATAATAATGAAAAGAGGGCGTTCTACTTTTTTTTTTGGGTCATTTTTTCACCCATATGAGAATTATTTGTGGCCTGTCTTCGGAAGCTATTTTTTCCGACTAATTTTTGATGCTTAATTAATATTTTCAGGAATACTACTATTTTTCCCTAGGAGTTAGAAACGTTTCGTGGGGCATGAATTAAACTAAATCTTTGAATCAATATCACAATAGAACAATTATCTTGTACTTTTATTTACATGTTCGTATAATTTCTTTTCGCGTTTCAAAGAACATAAGCATGTAGTACAAAATTGAGAGAACTTATGGATTCATATGGTTGTATAGTTTATTTAATTGCCCTAGCATTTGAGGTTTTAATTCTAAAATATCAATGTATTTAAAACCATCAGTGCAATTGGAGGCAAACTATGACGATTTGCCCCGGCATATGTGTAAGCTGGCTCCGTCCCTGCTAAGAATATGCTAAAGATTTCTCTAAAAAAAAAAAAAGAAAAGAAAACATAGAATCTAGATAATTACTTGTTCAACTGCAACATGAAGAAGAACCACATCAATTTTTCAAAGGTTTGATCAAGACGCATGCTTTCTTCTTAGTTACTTCCTACTCCATCAATGACATTCCATGGCACAATTTAAAATCAATTCAAGTTAAAATATTCATAGACTCTAGATGAACATTATAGAGAATTTCTGTTAAGTGGTCCAAATGACATCACGAAGTTTGTTAACTTAATTTTAGTGTCAAAATTGTCACGTAGCAACGGTTATGTTAATAGAGCAAAACCATACGTGGAGTTCATTAATTATGGTAATAACAATAATTTAGCTTCTTCTTCTTTTTTTTTCCTTTTCCATTCACGTCATATCTCTTTTCATGCAGAATATATGATAATAGAAATCGAGATCAATCAGTCATGGATGACCTTGATATATGGCTTAAAATTTTCACGACCAACCGGCAACCATCATGAAACTCTTGATATATGGCTTGGAATTCTCATGACCAACCATCATGAAACTATCCACATAATAATTAAACTAAATATAAGTCCTGGACTTTTCAGATGTCAAAACAAACATAAAAGCAAGCATTTTCTACCCTTGTGAGTGGTAATTTTTTTGGGACAAAATTCACAAATTCTCCCTGAACTATGTCACTTGTGTCAAAATACCTTTGAACTTCAAAATGTACTTATTGAGCCCCCTAAACTATAATGCTACTACATATTCACCTCCTTAACTTTAAAACGTATTGTTTTTTTGACAAAATAATACTTGTTACGCTTAATAAATAGATAAATTCATCAATTTATTCAAAACTTTTAAAAAATCAACTTGAATTACAATATATTCACCACTTTTTCTTCCTCTCTTTCTTGTTTTTGAGCATGTAGTCTAAAGACATAATATACGAGAGTTTAGTGCCCAATATTCATTTTCTATTGGAAAACTCCAATATTCATTTAAGTTGACACACGGCGAAAGAGGACGTATTGAGAATTTGCAGATTTAAACTAGCACTCTATTACGTCCTATTTAGAATGACTTAAAATAAGTTGTTTTAGCTTATTTATTCTGAAGTTGTTTTTAGATTTGTTTAGATAGACAAACTATTTAGATTTTCGGAACAAATCACTTTTTTGCTGCTTAAAAAAAATGCTTATAAGAAGTTTTTTATTCACTTTTTAAATTTTATATTTTTGAATAACAAATTGCAAATTCCATTTATATTCTTACATCACGTTATTTTTTTTATAATAATAAGATATTCAACTTATTTAACCAAACAGATTCAAAAACTTTTATAAAATCAAAAGGTATTTTTTATGTACTATCCAAACATATACTAGTTGAAAACAAAAGTGTAAGCTATCCAAATGGGCTCTACATATACGAGTGCTTAGTTCATAAATACGCTTACATGTATCAACAATGTTTAGAGTTGATTATCATTACAAAAAATTATACTTTTAGTTATAACAAATTTTAGCAAAACTTTTAGTTACAATAAAATATTGTGACTGATATGTATTTAGTCACAAAATTAATTTAATTGTTGTTGTGACTAAAATTTTTAGCCTTGAAATATTTCCGTGACTAGAAATTCCGTGGTTAAAAGTTTTAATCATAACAAAAATTGAACTAAAGTTTGTGACTAAATGCATATTAGTCACAACAAATAATGTGACTAAAAGTTTTGCTAAAAACTATTTTGACTAAAAGTCTAGTTTTTTTTTTTTTTTTTTGGTGTATCCTCAGCATAAGAGCATTTCCTTCAACGTGGAGGAGATATAATACTTTCCCACTAATTAATTATTTGTGTCTCGTTACAAAATGGAGTACATAATGGAGAGAAAAGTCAACCTCAATTACTTTACTCACCTCGCCTTTTATTCTCTTGAATCGTCATAAACAACAAATTTACTTGAGAACTGCTAAAAATTAAGCATATAGTCTCGAGTCTTAGATCAACAAACACATTTAATAATAAGTCTTTTTTTTTTCTTTTCCAAAACATATTTACACAAGCATCATCCTTTCTCTTTTATAACTCTATGTTCACAAACAAGGTGGCATTTAACCCCATGGTACGAATAAATCAAGTTGCAAATTAATTAATGAAATATTACCAAAACAGGAGTAGACTCTTGATGACGTGAGACAAAAAAAAAAAAAAAAATCTCTACGGTAATGGCTTTCCCTTCTACATTTATTTTTTGTAAATATTCTGATATATCTAAGGAAAAAGATTGAATAAATTTCAAAAAAAATTTTGTAGTATGCCACATTTTAAAACAATGTGTTTATTTGTGCTACTCTACCACTTATATTACATGTTTAACTTATATTAGGCATTTATAAAAAAAAATAAGTGTTTAAAAATGGCGTTTTATAAAAGTTCTCTATTTTTTGTGACATTTGAATCTACGAAAGAATCTAGTACCATGTACAACGTCCATGGCTATTGCAAAACAATATTTGACATGAAAGTCAAATAGCAATAATGTTATGTTTGAAATGTAAATTGAATTGGAAATGGTATGTTTACAGCTATATGAAAAGAAGGTTTACGATTTAAAAAAAAAATTATAAACTAAAGTAATAATAATAGGGTCTTAATGAAGAACAAAAATGGGATCTCGGTTTGTTCCTAATGTTGTTTTCCATCAAGTTTCATTGTCTGCATAAAATCAAAGGTGAAAATTTGTAAAGAAAGAGTAACGAAGCATGATATTTTTGTAAATATATACTGGGTGTGTGAAGGTGGAGTTGATAGAAAGAATAGCATTATTGTGAATATATTTGAAAAGAATGACATATTATTATATATGTCTGCTAAAAAAATAAAATAAAATGTCAAAAAAGAAGGCAGTATCGACATAAGTTTCAAAAAGGAAAGCAGTATCGACATAAGAGTGCGGACCAATCTCTTTATATCCTCAAATTACTTTATTAGACTAATTAATAAATTTTAACCAACAATTATTAACAACAACATTTTAAGCTTCGTTTGACAAATCTAGTTGGAAATAATAAGGTCTAACTGCTACAATGTAAAGCTCTTACATGCTATAATGTTTTGGTTCCAACTTGTCGCTCTAACTATGTTACCAAATACTAGTGCTTAAGCCACTGGTCTTTCTACTTTGATTAAAGTTAGTCATAAACACTAGAAACATAATTACATTGTTTTCAAATGCATTCTTAACAAGTAAGAAATACTAAAAAGTAATAAATGATCATTAAGCACTAAAAAATAATCAATAATCATTAAACACTAAAAAAGTAATCCACGATCATTTTTTATTCCTTTTAATTTCAAAACCTTTCTCTTTCCCATTGTAGATGGAACACATTGATATGTCTTCCTAAGTTATAATAAATGTCTCATTTAGTTCCAAGTTGTGGAATATAATTTACTATATTTATATTAAAATATTATTCTAAAGAGGGTTACTGGGATCGATCTCTGTAAAATTTGGTTGTCTTAAGTTTTTTATATATAAAAGGAGGTGTCAAAAAGGGTTTATTTTTAGACGTTAGATAAAAATACAAAGCATTGAGTGGTATGCAATTTTCTCCTCTGAATTTTTTCATCATAGTTAATTTTCTAAAGTGGCTGAAAATGCTGTAAAAAATAGACGTAACTCCTACATTAAGGATAAACCACTATAAATTTTATGTATTTATCTTTGCCTATTTTTCCTTTTACGATCTTAAAATTTGCTCTGGCTATTGAATTAGGGCTTTTAATTCTTAAAATTACTCAATTAAGTCCAGCTGTCATACACTTTAAATCATTAATTCGAACATATAGCACTAGGTATCCTTGACAAATTACTTTTATTTATTTTTTTAACATTTTAGAAAGGGACTAAGTTACGGGACTTCTATAAATGTTTGAAGAGCAATAGTGAGATTAATCTTTTGTATAAAAAATGGTTCCTTAGATTTAATAAGAAATATATAAAAGGAATTGTTTAACTATTATACTTAATTTAAATCCTTGAGACTGTAACAAGACTTTCGCTGTGATTTGGCAGCAAGTCAAAGTTCTTTATTCTTCAAGAAAATGAATGCACCTTTCCATTGCTTATTTATCCAATTATACAGCCCCTCAAAATATTTATGGTTTTACAAATGTTACTGTCAGGCCTGAGACCCGGGAGGTGACATGACGGGTTAATTAGTTTAATTAATTCAAATTCATTAAGTTAAAAGTTAATTATTTCAGAGAATTAGTTAATTAATATAAATGTGATAGATTTAAAATTTTTTAAATAAATATTTATAATAATAAAACTAGTAAGACAAAGCAAGATGAAATAAAATAGGAAAGAGAGAGGGAAATGCGCATTGGGTCCCACCAGGCCCACAAGTTGTGCACACATATAGTAACGACAATAATTAAATTACAACTGCAGTCCAATATAGAAAAAGAAGTTAAAATGATACATGCATTGTTTAATTAATAGAAATAACATACTCTGGGTCGTCTACTGCTCCTGAGTCCGGTCGATGGACTCTCCGTCAATCCTAAACTGGATCCCACCTAGAGGGGAAAGGTTTGAAAACAAATAAAAAGTGAGCGAAAGACTCAGTAGAACTAGGTTACAAAAACATTTAACTTTGAATATAAAATTCGTCATTTAAGAAAATATTTAGAAAATAGAATTAAAAAAATAAATGGATAAATAAATTCAATAAAATCAATCTTACCAAAAACCGTTTATTGTTCGACCAGAAAGAATACTATTATCTTTTCTTGGGCAAACCATATATTTCACCACCGTAGTGGCCCAGCTGGGTTTTAAGACCTGCTCCCAAGGTCGCACTCTACACGACCCGATCTCTGAATATAACATCATGCCTATCTATGTATTTCTATAGTTATTAAAAACTCATGTTACCAAGTATATTCATTTACATTCGTTATGCGGTTCATTATGAAAATCATCTCATTTTACTGCTTATGAAAACAACTGATAAAAATCTCTTTTTAATCATTCATTGAAAATATTTTGAAAGAAATCATTTTGAGGCCAAAAAAATCATTTAAAAACTTGGCTACCAAAGAAAGGGTTAGAAGTCTTACCTCAATATCCGTCACGATGTCCAACACCGCAATACTGATCCGCTGTATGTTAGCTCCACGGAACTATGAACAACCTTGAATATAAACTAAGTTTATCAATATCTAGCTTAAGGTATCCTACACTACTAAGCTATCTCACGGTATCCTAGTATGCTATTTGTGTTTATAAAATCATATTATAAAGTTAAAATCTCAATCTAGGTTTAAAATAGGAAAAACGGGTGAAAAAAGATAAATATTTTACAAAGTCTGGTCAGCCTGTTGGTTTTCCTGGTCTAGCCTATCAGTTTCCCTGGTCCGGCCTATCGACAATTAGGACCGACCTGTCAAATTGTTTCTAGGTTGGGCTTGCCGAAGGTATGAGTCCGGCCTGCCAGACTCTTAAATCCGGCCTGCCAAACTACGAAATTCTAGAATTTTTCAGGATTTGAGTCTCGGTCTCCCCAAGCTCAAATCCTCATTTTCAACCTATTTTCTCAATTTCTAGGCATATAAAACATTCATAGATGATAGAAAAACATAATAGAACACTTTAAAACTATTTTAAACAAGATTTACATAGAAAAATTCAAGAAAATCCAAAAATGGAGGAAAAAAAACTTGGTTTAAAACCATGTTTCTTCAAATCAAGCCTAGACTCAAGTTGATTTAGGTTTCATTAACTTAGATTAAGGGTTTTCTAAGCTAATAAGGCTCGGATTACAACATTTCAAAGAGATTTAGAAAATTGAAGCAAAGTTTGAAAATTTGAAAATAAAAGAATCTAACCTCGAATCGGAGCTTTTGAAATGAGTTTATGATTACCCAAACGCGTTCCCAAGCTTCCTATATGCTGAAAATCGAAGCTTGAACTTTGTTTTTGAATCAAAAGTTGAGAGAAAGAGAGAGAGAAGGAGAGGGCAGTGAAGGAAAGAGAGAGAACGGAGGAGAGAGAAAGAGGGAGTCTGAGAGAGAGTGAGGGAGTGAATGAGGAAGAGAGGGGGAGGAAGAGATTAAATAGAAAGGAATAGTGGGTGGTTTTATTGTGTGAAAGCCATATACCACCCACTGTTTTACAAAAATGATGTATTTGACATTTGACAAATTGTTTTATTCCAAAATTCAAAGTAACAAATAAAATAATTAAAATAATTAAAATGATTTAATAATCAAGTTAATTAGATAATCATTACAAAATGTCTAGATTAAAATCAAATTATAATTTAACACACTAATCCACCATCTTTCACACTAATATCACTTAATTAATTTTGAGGCGTTACCGTTACTCCCTTTAATATTTCTACATAAATGTACTAAAGTAGGCAAACTCTTAACAAAATATTATTTCCTAGTATTTTGTCAGGTGTTACTTCATACACACAAACACACATAATTGATGTAAGAGAAAATAAATACCTCGTATTTAATCCATTTGTGAAAGCATGACGCCATAGGAATTAATTCGTTATTGGAAACTAATTAATTGATCAGATAATAAGAACATCAGTCCATATCCTAAACCGGATTTGATCAACTTGAAGAACTCTACCTTATTATATATCGTGACCAAATAACATTTGACCTACTGAGAGTAATACAACTCTTTCAGCCCTGTATTAATCGAACAATAGCGATTCTTATGGCCTCTTCACTTGAAAACCTATCAGGAACTCTCACCGCAGCATCTTGAAGAACCAATTCCTTAACGCTTGATATGCTCACATGAATGATCTGAAACTCAAGATCCCTCAAAGCGTTCATCAGCCTAGCAGAAGGGTAATTCATATCCGGGCATTGAACTCTAATCATGGCCTCCGTTCCCACAATCTTCACATCCACTTCCATCGCCCCGACCAATCCGTAACTCGAATACTGCCTGGTCTTCGGTTCCAAAATCGCGATTTCGCTCTCCACCTTGGAATTTGTGCTAGTAAAACTCGTAGTACGCCCCATTTTGAGTGGTCTGTTTGATGGAGACGACTGGATTTTGGCCTCTAATTCTTGAACCTTTTGCTTTAGCTCGTTGATGTATACAACGGCGTCGGCGAGTAGTGAGGCCTTGTCCATCTTCGACACGTTGGGGACGACGGAGCGGAGGGTGTAGAACCGGTGGTTGAGCTTTTCCCTTCGTTGCCTCTCCGCCTCGACGTGGTTTACCGGCAAAGTATTGTCGATCAACGGCTTTCTCCCCCTCTTCTTGAATTGACAGCCTCCGCTTATTGTCGACGCAAAGTGTCCGTCGGAGTTTGAAGGCGAGTCCGAAGAAGGTCCACCAACACTACCTGATATAGATAAAAATCTGATTAAGGATATAGAATAGATACATATAGGTTCTTCAAATTATTAGTTAAAAACCAGCCATATTTCCTTTAATGTCTTTCTATTCAGTCCCTATTTCTCCATTTATTCATTAGAAAAAAAAAAAAAAAAACCACATATTTCCTTCTATATGATCACACTAAAACACAACCCCCTTATCAAAACAACATAAAACATCTTCATTAGATTAGCGCCGACTAATAATCTGCTTTTACAACATTAAATTAACCTAATTAACGTATAAAGTCATAAATTGATATCTCTAAACAAGTAAATAATAATAATAATATCTATAGATATGTGTATATTTGTTAACATGAAATATATATTATATATATGTAATTACCTGTTACAACTTCTTTCTTGGCAGTGTAAATTTCTGGTAGCTTAGTTTGAATATCTTTCAAAGTGGACTCGTTTCTAGCTGATATTGATCCAGAAGGCATTATTCCAATGTCAAGGAAAGGAAAATTATTATCTCTAGTTGAGATCTGATTAAGCTGGTGATTAATCTCTTGGCTACTAATATTAGTGATATTCTGCTTCTGGATATTCGGATTAATACTTGGAACAACCCCAAGATTACCAAGAACCGATTTGGCTAGTTGCACAAGGCTCCAATCCTCTTTGATCAAATCCGAAGATCCCAATTCAACAACTCCATTAGGCGTTGAAATGCAAACCAAGGTCTGAACCCCATGCATGCGAGCCTCTTTCACTCTCTCACACTCGTAGTACTGAAGCTCCTCGCTCCCGGTCAGCCAGATGTAGGCGCCGGAGCTAAACGACCGCCCGATCACCCCGTTCTCCGCCGCAAAAGTCCTAGTCACCGATACAGTGTAGAACCACTCGATATCGGTGATGACGTCGTGTCACGCCCCGGAGTACGGGAGGTGACGTAGCGGAATATTTAGATTAATTAAAAGAGAATTTAATTGAAATTAAGGGTTTAAAAAAAATCCAATTAAGCAAGAAATAAAGAGATTTTTCCACCACATTTGATAAAAGAATTTAAAATCATTAAACAAATAACAATAATTGAATAAAAACCGCGAATATGGGTTCCACAACCCACAACTTGTGCACACACATGGTTCTGACAATATCATAAATACAATTACAGTCCAAGTACAAATAAAGTTAAGTCTTACATGCCTTGATTAATAAATACAGAATGTAAATAAATTCTCCTATTGCTCCTGAGTTCGGTCCGAAGAATCTTCTCCAAACCTAAATGGGAAACCACCTAGAAGGGGGGAATTTAAAAACAGATAAAACGTGAGCGAAAGGCTCAGTAGGACTAAGTTTTATAAAATAATTTAATGCAAAGAAACATAACATTATCAGGAGTTATACAGAAAGGAAACTTGAATAATAAATAAATAAATTGAGTAGAACCGTTCTGACACAGAACAGTCTACTCGTCAAATCAAAACACCAGTTTACTTTTACCTAGGCAAACCATGAAATCACCACCGTAGTGGCCCAGCTGGGTTTCGGGACCTGCCCCCAAGGTCGATCACGACCCGATCTCTGATATGGCATCATGCCCAAGTATTTATTATCATTATCATTCAAAACCCAATTACCGAGTGTTGTCAATTACATTTATTATGAAATTCATTTCATAATCACGGTATATTGAAATATAACCGGTAAAACCATTTTCAAACAACCGTTGAAAACATTTTGATAGAAATCCTTTTCAAAGCCAAATCATTTCAAAACCAGGCTACCAAAGAAATAGGATAGAAGTCCTACCTCAGTACTCGTGCCGGTACCCCACACCGTAATCCCGATCCGCTATACGTTAGCTCCACGGAACCACGAACAATCCTAGATACAAACTAAGTCGATCAATATCTAGTTCGAGACATTCTATGTTACTAAATCATTTCATGATGTCCTAGTGTGCCATTTGTATCATTAAAATCATCCTATAAGGTTGGGATTTAAATCAGGGTTCAAAACAATGAAATCGGGTAAAAATCACAAAATTTTCCATGCCTCGGTCGGCCTGCCGGACGCCCTGCTTCGGCCTGCCGAACTGTACAGTTCGGCCTGCCGGAAACAAGGTTCGGCCTGCCGAACATTTCCCCAGATTTGGCCTGCCGGTCGGAAGAACACCGGCCTGCCGATCATCACTCCGGCCTGCCGAACATGAACTTCGGCCTGCCGAACTGGGAAGATCCAGAAATCCCAGCCACGGGTTTCTCGATCCCCAAAATCCAAATCTTGTTTCTAACCTGTTTTTCTCAAATCCCAGGCATGAAAAACAACTATAGTTGGTAGAAAAACATTCTAAAACATGTTTGGAATCATTTAAACAACATTTGAACTCGAAATCCTCAAAAATCCGAAAATGAGAAAAAGAGGAGAAAAATGAAAATCTTGAATCCAATCCGTTTTTCTTCAATCTAGGTTTAGATTCTAGTTGTTCTAAGCTCATTTAACACAAATCCACGGTTTTCTAAGCTAAAACAAACTTAGATTTCAAAAACACACAAAATTAAAAATTTTGTAAAAAGTTTAGAAATTTCGAATCTAACCTCGAATCGAAGCTTCAATCCGCGTTCTCGGTCACCGAATCACGTCCCCGAGCTTCCTCCTTGCTGTTCCGAAGCTTGGATTCGAATGGAAATCAAAATTTTGAAAGAGATTGAGAGAGAGAGAGATGGGCTGCCGAGAGAGAGAGGAAAGAGAGAGAGAGAGAGCTCGTGAGAGTGAGGAGAGAGAGAGGGAAAAAGGAAATAAATAGAGAAAATCGGTGGGCGGTTTTACTGTGCGAAAACCATGTGCCGCCCACGGTTTTGCAAAACGGAGTATTTTTAACATTTTACAAATTGTTGTGTTTTAAAACTCAAAACATCATTTTAAATCAATAAGAAATCTTTTGAACACATCAATTTAACAAAACAACCAAAAAAACTAAAAATCCAACCAAATAATCTAATTAAAGTTAAAACTTTAATTATGGCACACTAATTCATCATTTACATTACATTAATATTAAATAAATTTCGGGACGTTACAGCTCTCCACCCCTAAAAGAAATTTCGTCCTCGAAATTTACAACTCATCTCAAAAGCAAAACAAATGCGGATATAACTCCCGCATATTCGACTCTAATTCCCAAGTGGCTTCATCAACCCCGTGATGCTGCCACACGACCTTTACCAACGGTATCTCACGACGACGCAAGCTAATCGCTTTCCGGTCGATAATCTGAACCGGCACTTCTTCGTACGTCGTATCCTCCTGAACCTGCACATCGCGAAACGATACTATCTTACCCTGCTCAGGTGGACACTTCCTAAGCATAGACACATGAAACACATCGTGCACATGAGAAAGTTCGGGTGGAAGATCAAGCCGATAAGCGACCACACCAACACGCTGAGTGATCTCGAACGGCCCAATATACCTCGGCGCGAGTTTCCCACTCACTCCGAACCGCATAGTTCCCTTACGAGGTGACACCCTCAAGAGAACAAAATCTCCAACCGCGAATTCTAAAGGTCTACGTCTCCTATCCGCGTAGCTCTTCTGCCGACTCTGAGCTGCTCTCAACCGATCCCGAATCACCGCGACTTTCTCGTTGCTGTCACGAATCTCATCTGGCCCAAGAATAACTCTATCTTCCGGCTCGGCCCAACACACAGGTGACCGACACGGTCGCCCATACAATGCCTCAAATGGTGCCATACCGATACTCGCCTGATAACTGTTGTTGTACGCGAACTCCGCCAAATGCAAACATTGCTTCCAATTCCCGCCGAAGTCCAACGCACAAGCACGCAACATATCCTCGAGAACCTGAATAACCCGCTCAGACTGCCCATCAGTCTGAGGATGAAACGCCGTACTGAAGTTCAAATCCGTACCCAAAGCCTCCTGAAAACTCCTCCAGTACTTAGCATTAAACCTGGTATCTCGATCAGAGGTGATGGACAAAGGAACTCCATGCAACCTCACAATGTTCTGCATATACAGCTCCCCGAGAATCTTCCTGGAACACGTCGACCTAAACGGAATGAAATGCGCCGATTTCGTCAACCTGTCGACTACAACCCAAACTGCATCATGCCGCTGCTCCGTCCTCGGCAAACCTGTGAGGAAATCCATCGTCACATGCTCCCATTTCCACCCTGGAATAGGAAGCGGCTGAAGCTGACCTGCAGGCTTCTGATGCTCAGCTTTCACCTGGAGACACGTCGAACACTTGGCCACGTACTCGCGAACATCTTTCTTCATGCCTCTCCATCAATAGTGCCTCTTTAAATCACGATACATCTTGGTGCTCCCCGGATGAATAGCAAACTGAGACCTATGAGCTTCATCTAGAACGGCTTTCGTCACCTCGGCGATAACTGGAACTGCAAGACGCTCCCAGAAGTACAACGATCCATCTGCATGCACGCTCCATTCCTCGAACTGCTCTCCGTTCTGAATCCGCGACCAAATCCCTTGCAAATGTCGATCCTGCCACTGACCTTGCTTCACCATCCGAACAAGAGCTGGAGTCGCTTCCACATGATACAACAAAACTCGATCACCGTCTTCATGATACTGTAGCCGATACTCACTCACTGTCGCATCCCTGCTCCAGTCCTCAAAAATCAAACAAGCGAGAATCCCTGAAGACTTCCTGCTAAGCGCGTCCGCTACCACATTAGCTTTCCCGGGATGATACTGCAACGCGAAATCATAATCCTCCATGTACTCCACCCATCTGCGCTGCCTCAGATTGAGATCCCTCTGAGTGAACAAATGCCTCAAACTCTTATGATCGGAGAAGACCTGAAACGATGCTCCATACAAGTAACATCTCCAAATCTTCAGCGCGTAGATCACCGCTGCAAGCTCTAAATCGTGAGTAGGATAATTCTGCTCATGAGGTCGTAGCTGTCTCGATCCGTATGCAACCACACGTCCATGCTGCATCAACACGCATCCAAGTCCGCACCCTGAAGCATCAGCATAAACCTCATACGGCTCGTCACTACTAGGAATAACTAATACTGGAGCTGAAGTCAACCGGTTCTTCAATTCCTGAAAAGCAGACTCACAATCTTCATCCCACTCAAACCTGACGTTTTTCCTGATCAACCTCGTCAACGGAGCTGCAATCTTCGAAAAGTCCTTTACAAATTTCCTGTAATATCCAGCAAGACCTAAGAAGCTGCGAATCTCCGCTACATTCCTTGGTCGTTCCCACTCCAATATAGCTTCAATCTTGGACGGATCCACTGAAATACCATGCTCCGAGATGACATGACCTAGAAATTTGACCTCAGTCAACCAGAACTCACATTTTTCCCTCTTAGCATACAACTGGTGCTCCCGCAGAGTCTGAAGCACGATCCGAAGATGCTGCTCATGCTCCTCCCATGTCTTAGAATACACAAGAATATCATCGATGAACACGATCACAAACTGATCCAGATACGGCCTAAAAATCCTGTTCATCAAATCCATAAAAGCTGCTGGAGCATTCGTCAACCCGAAAGACATAACCAGAAACTCGAAGTGCCCATACCGAGTCTTAAAAGCTGTCTTGGGAATATCCTCTTCCTTGATTCTGAGCTGATGATAACCTGACCGCAAATCAATCTTCGAGAAGTATCGCGAACCTCCCAACTGGTCAAATAGCTCATCAATCCTAGGCAAAGGATACTTGTTCTTCACCGTAACACGATTCAGCTGCCGATAATCCACACATAACCTGAGAGTCCCATCGTGCTTCTTAGCGAACAAAACTGGTGCTCCCCACGGAGATGTGCTATTCCGAATATATCCTTTATCAGCAAGCTCCTGAAGTTGCTTCCTCAATTCCTTCATTTCTGCCGGCGCCATCCGATAAGGTGCCATAGAAATCGGTGATGTCCCTGGAAACAACTCGATACCAAACTCAATCTCCCGATGCGGTGGTAATCCTGATAATTCGTCGGGGAAAACATCCTCGAACTCATCAACCATCGGAATCGCTACACTACTACTCGAAACATAGGGCTCGCAATCTAGATTGGCAAGAAAAGCAAAACAATCTAGATTCCTTCGCCCTCCTAGACATGACTTCATGAGACGCTCACTCATTAGCCAATCACCACCACCCTGGTAAGTGATTACCGTCCCCCTATCAGACACTAGGGTCACCTTTCTAAGTTGGCAGTCCACAACTGCACTATACCTGGACAACCAGTTCATCCCTAAAATCACATCATAGGAACTCATGGGGAGTACAATCAAATCACTTTTTAAAATCTCATCCCCAATCTTTATTTTACATGATTTACACATACAATTCACACACACCCGCCCTAAGGGAGAAGTTATAACTAGGGGTTCCTTAAACTCTTCTACTTCTAATCCCAAGGCATGTACAAAAGAGCTCGAAATGAGAGAATGAGAGGCACCGGTATCAAATAAAACGCGAGCTAGAGATCTAGAAACCAAAACCATACCATCGACAACCGCGTTACCAATCTGAGAATCTGACCCTCCAGATGCCATTGCATGAACCTGCACTGGCGCCTTCCCTTTTCCTCTACCGACATTGCTGGGTCCTGCATTACTCGGCCGATACTGCTGAGATGGAGATGACTGCACACTACCTGTACTCGGCGCTCTATACTGAGGAACACTGCGCTGAAAATACTGCGGCTGCTGTCCCCGTGCCGGATATGAGAATTGCTGAGGAGAAAACTACGGATACTGCAACTGCGGGTACTGCGGAGGCGGAGGTAGGGTCTGAGGCTGAGGCTGAGATGAACGACTGGCATCCTCCCCGGTCTGCGATCCAAGACGAGCACTCCTGATCGGGCAATTCCTCTTGATGTGTCCAGGCTGCTGACAGAAATGACAATGGAAGCTGTAGGGATTGCTGCGCCCGCTGCCAGACGAACTGCTGCTGCCACTGGCCGCACCGCCTTGCTTGCCTTTCCCCGGAGCTGGACGACTACTGGTGCTCTTCCTGCCACTCCTCTGCGGTCCTCCTGAAGCCTTGGCTCGGTCCTCACAATACTGCACGTAATCATTCTCCACGGAGATCGCCGACGACACAAGCTCTCCGAAACCCCTAAGCCGTAAAGCAACCAACTGCCGTCGAATAGGAGCCTTGAGTCCTTCCTGAAACTTGATGCATTTCTCGCGCTCCGATGCCACAGCTGATGGAGCAAACCTAGCCAACTCGCTAAACTTTGCCTCATACTCCCGAACTGACATATCACCCTGCTGCAATCTATAAAACTCAGCTGCCTTCTGATCTCGATACCCCTGCGGAAAATACCGATCATAGAACAGATCCTCGAACTTGTCCCAACCGATATCGCCACCGCGCTCCAGACGCTTAGTTTGTTTCCACCAGGTGTTAGCGCCACCCTCGAGCTTATATGCCGCAAACTCCACACGATACTCCTCAGGCACACCAAGAGTATCAAGATGCTTCAAGATCGAATCCAACCAATACTCTGCTAACTGCGGATCCCCATTACCATCAAAAGTCAGAATAGACGCCCGCCGAAATTCCTTAAAGAAAGCATGCCGACTACCAACACTGGAGTCTTCCGGTCTAGTCCTGGCTGCCATCTGCCGGAAAGCCGCAATCATAGACCTCATCAGGCCCTCATCATTTCCGAACTCGGCGTCAGCTGTCGAACGACGTCTAGGTGCCATTCTCTCACTTCTGAAAACAAAATTTGGACTGTCAGAGGTATTTCATTGTCAAACCTATGTGTGCACAATTCCCAAGGTTCATAACCTTGAGCTCTGATACCATTCTGTCACGCCCCGGAGTACGGGAGGTGACGTGGCGGAATATTTAGATTAATTAAAAGAGAATTTAATTGAAATTAAGGGTTTAAAAAAAATCCAATTAAGCAAGAAATAAAGAGATTTTTCCACCACATTTGATAAAAGAATTTAAAATCATTAAACAAATAACAATAATTGAATAAAAACCGCGAATATGGGTTCCACAACCCACAACTTGTGCACACACATGGTTCTGACAATATCATAAATACAATTACAGTCCAAGTACAAATAAAGTTAAGTCTTACATGCCTTGATTAATAAATACAGAATGTAAATAAATTCTCCTATTGCTCCTGAGTTCGGTCCGAAGAATCTTCTCCAAACCTAAATGGGAAACCACCTAGAAGGGGGGAATTTAAAAACAGATAAAACGTGAGCGAAAGGCTCAGTAGGACTAAGTTTTATAAAATAATTTAATGCAAAGAAACATAACATTATCAGGAGTTATACAGAAAGGAAACTTGAATAATAAATAAATAAATTGAGTAGAACCGTTCTGACACAGAACAGTCTACTCGTCAAATCAAAACACCAGTTTACTTTTACCTAGGCAAACCATGAAATCACCACCGTAGTGGCCCAGCTGGGTTTCGAGACCTGCCCCCAAGGTCGATCACGACCCGATCTCTGATATGGCATCATGCCCAAGTATTTATTATCATTATCATTCAAAACCCAATTACCGAGTGTTGTCAATTACATTTATTATGAAATTCATTTCATAATCACGGTATATTGAAATATAACCGGTAAAACCATTTTCAAACAACCGTTGAAAACATTTTGATAGAAATCCTTTTCAAAGCCAAATCATTTCAAAACCAGGCTACCAAAGAAATAGGATAGAAGTCCTACCTCAGTACTCGTGCCGGTACCCCACACCGTAATCTCGATCCGCTATACGTTAGCTCCACGAAACCACGAACAATCCTAGATACAAACTAAGTCGATCAATATCTAGTTCGAGACATTCTATGTTACTAAATCATTTCATGATGTCCTAGTGTGCCATTTGTATCATTAAAATCATCCTATAAGGTTGGGATTTAAATCAGGGTTCAAAACAATGAAATCGGGTAAAAATCACAAAATTTTCCATGCCTCGGTCGGCCTGCCGGACGCCCTGCTTCGGCCTGCCGAACTGTACAGTTCGGCCTGCCGGAAACAAGGTTCGGCCTGCCGAACATTTCCCCAGATTCGGCCTGCCGGTCGGAAGAACACCGGCCTGCCGATCATCACTCCGGCCTGCCGGACATGAACTTCGGCCTGCCGAACTGGGAAGATCCAGAAATCCCAGCCACGGGTTTCTCGATCCCCAAAATCCAAATCTTGTTTCTAACCTGTTTTTCTCAAATCCCAGGCATGAAAAACAACTATAGTTGGTAGAAAAACATTCTAAAACATGTTTGGAATCATTTAAACAACATTTGAACTCGAAATCCTCAAAAATCCGAAAATGAGAAAAAGAGGAGAAAAATGAAAATCTTGAATCCAATCCGTTTTTCTTCAATCTAGGTTTAGATTCTAGTTGTTCTAAGCTCATTTAACACAAATCCACGGTTTTCTAAGCTAAAACAAACTTAGATTTCAAAAACACACAAAATTAAAAATTTTGTAAAAAGTTTAGAAATTTCGAATCTAACCTCGAATCGAAGCTTCAATCCGCGTTCTCGGTCACCGAATCACGTCCCCGAGCTTCCTCCTTGCTGTTCCGAAGCTTGGATTCGAATGGAAATCAAAATTTTGAAAGAGATTGAGAGAGAGAGAGAGGGGCTGCCGAGAGAGAGAGGAAAGAGAGAGAGAGAGAGCTCGTGAGAGTGAGGAGAGAGAGAGGGAAAAAGGAAATAAATAGAGAAAATCGGTGGGCGGTTTTACTGTGCGAAAACCATGTGCCGCCCACGGTTTTGCAAAACGGAGTATTTTTAACATTTTACAAATTGTTGTGTTTTAAAACTCAAAACATCATTTTAAATCAATAAGAAATCTTTTGAACACATCAATTTAACAAAACAACCAAAAAAAACTAAAAATCCAACCAAATAATCTAATTAAAGTTAAAACTTTAATTATGGCACACTAATTCATCATTTACATTACATTAATATTAAATAAATTTCGGGACGTTACACGTCGCCTCCGGCCTGGCTTCCACCGCTGCAGCTGCCGTCGACGTCCATCTCCTGATTAGTACCACCGCTATGGTCGATTCCCAATAGGGCTTGGATATTGTCGACGACCCTGCTCGTCGCCGCGCTAGGCTTGATATTCCTTTTCTCCAAATCGAATTCGAAAACCGTCTGGACAACATCGCTTCCCTTCGAATTTATGACGTTGTTTTTCATGCCGCGGAAGTGCCCGCCGCGCCAGGACAGCGAAACGGCGTCTTTGCTGCTGATGGTGGCGTCTTTGTAGGCTTGCCAAAAGATGGAATAGACCCACCATTCGGGTCGGGTTTGGAGTATGAATTGGAGTCGTTGTTGGATTGTTGGTGTCGTTTGATGGTCTTGGGTTATTAATCCTAGTGATGAAGAAGAACAAGAAGAAATAAGCTCTTCCATATTTTAGGGGAAAAAAAAAAGAGAAGAGTGTGGAAAAGAGAGAAAATATATGGAAAATATATATAGAGAAAAGAGGGGGGATGGGATGGGGGATTTTCCAAGTGTTTCAATTGGAGAAAGAAAATTGTATAGGGGGTTTGAGAAGGAGGCGACTTGATCATTGATGTCTCGACTTTTATTTTGGGCATTGTTTTCTTCGTACGCGTGATAAACGCATAAAATCTTGACCCATTGAGGGTATTTTTGTGTCTATTTATATTTATATTGGTAAATAGAAAATTGACAGATTGTTTTCTTCATTGTCGATTTTATATACTTTTTTCTTTTATTATTAGTATTAATACTAAGGATTTGTTGGAGGTTAAATATTGGGACCTCGTAACGCGTATGGTTCTCGATATAAATTCGATTCCTACCACGTTTTGACAATAGGATGTATTGCCTTGCAGTTTTTCTCGTTTGCTGTATGAAACAAATAGTAAAACAACGGGACCCTATTTTGGATTATCGTCCTAAATTTGTTCTTTTAAAATTTGTGTTAAATGGGATGAATGATAAGTGCTAATTTCAAGTTTTAATTTTAAGTTTTAACTTAGTTTCTGAATACTCTAGATAATCCTCCCTCCATTCATTTTTTATGCGAGAATCTAGTTTAACAATGAGTAATTAGCTAGATAGAGTAACTAGTCCATGATTGGAATTACAAAAAATAATATATATATATATATATATATGTAAAAGTATATATTACCCATGCAAATTTTTAATAGTACAAAACTGCATGGATTAGATTGAAACATACACACCATCATCTCTAATACCGATTGACCTCTTGATGGTCCCATTGCCTTCAAATCATAGTACTTCAAAATTCAAAGGAGGTACTGCACATGCTTTCTTTAGACGATCTTTAATGTAAATTTTAATATTAATATTATATTTACCATAAAAATGTAAGAATAGTATATTTAATGTGTTATTCTCCAATACATAATACTATTTAAAATATTATATTGCTTTTTGTCATAATTATTAAATTTAAAACTTGTAAAAGTAAACTTTTGGTATTAAAATAATTAAAAAAAATGTTGTAATTATTAAAGTAAAAAGGTCAATATTCCAACCAATAAAATTCAAATGCCAAATTTGTTATATGCTAAATTTTCTAGAAAATTTACTACAAAGTTTAGAATATAACTAATTTGGCATTAAAAATGGCATTGTATTAGAGAGTATTTTTTACAGTTAAATACTAAATTTACTATTAGCACATCAATTTAACATTACATTGGAGATATTCTTAGTGATTTTCTTAGTTAATTTTTAGGATTAATGTCTATATATGGGTAGGGCACAGTGAGAAATACTTTATTTTTTTTATTTTTTTAGTTTTTAATCTACTAATACCATTACAATATTGTTATTAGAATATTTCACCTTTTGGCTCATGGATTTAAATAGAAATTCATCAACATTTTTTAAGAGAAAATACTATGATAAAAAGGTTTAAAATATAGGTTCAACCCATGATATAAATGTGCCAAAAGTCTTTTAGTTTGAATCGTGCACTTCTCATCCAAAATAAAATGAACTTTAGAAGATCGTTAATGAATGTAATTGTTTACAAATGTCTTATGATTCAAGGATGAGGGCTTGTACTGTCATTATCATATCCCAAAGAACAGTGGCAAATTCAAAATTTGTTTCAATAGGAGCACTCATGAAACACTTTTTTTTCCTTGACTGAAAATTATAAAATAAAATAAAATTATAATTATTGCTTGTAAACGAAAACCCTACACAAGATATTACAATTGTTTTCATAGTTTTAAATAGTTTTTATGAAATAGAAATAATATATAATCCAAATATTAATAGTTATTATAATTATTATTCTCTATCGCACAACTAAACCCATCACATCCACATATTTATCATGAAAATTCCCATCTAACTGTATTGTAAGAATTTTTTTAACAGTCAAATCAAAACGGATTTCTAATATTGCCTCAATCAAAAATATATGGTTTGTATTTATTGATTCGACTGTATGAGATTATATTTAAATCTAAGGAAATATCTCATAAAATTAGGAAACTTAGTACATGGAAAAATACAACAAAATAGTTTAAAGAAATAAATTTAAAAGAAAAAAAGATGATGACATTAAGAAAAAAAAATTTTTATTAGCATCAAATAAAAAATAAATAATAGTTAAATAACAATAAAAAAATAAAAAAAGCAAAGAATTTGCTTTTGGATCAGTGTGAACAGGTGCCCCTGTGACCTGAAATTTGTCCCTGCCAATATATAGGTCTATGGTACAAAACACAAACGTAGTATTATCATAAACATAATTAATGTTAGTTTCAACAAACGTCTTTTGTTTTGTTTATATATTTTCTTAGATTTTGAAGAATATTGTTGATGCCTGAGTTTGGCACAACACCGCATGCAGGGGCGCATGGTGGTCGGGTTCCCTGTTCTGTCTCTTGTTTTGCCTGGCTCGGCCTAGTCTAGTTGGATGTGCAAGAGGAGAGAAGGTCTCAGAGTAAGGGGACACCGGTTTGGTGCCTGGCAATGGCACTCCGATGCTCAAGTCAGTGTTCTGACTAGGAAGAGCTAAGGGAGAGGCATGGTAGGCAAGGGAAGAATGCCCGTACCTTTGTGGTGGAGTTGATGCTTCTATTTATAGAGTTTAGCTTGGATCCAGATATGGACCGGTTTGGTCCGTAACCCAGATGTCCAGTGACAGGTGTCACTAGGGCTGCACAAAAAAATCAAAAAACCGAAACCAACCGAAAAACTGACCGACAAGAAAGCCAAAAATTCATTCGTACAAACCAAATACTTTCGGTTCGGTCAACCGAACCACCCATTTACTGGACGGTTCGGTTTCGGTTTTAAAAATTCGGTTCGGTTTTGAAACCGAACCGACCTAATATAATATTTTTACACATAAACATAATTGAATTTGAAGTAAAGTTTATTGATCTCATGAAAATTGAAACAATTAAAAAAACTCAAATAAATATATATTATTCTCTAAGATTTTAATGATTTCAACATAAGTGGCATGACAAATTGTAAATGTCAATCACTCTTATAGTATTCTTTTTAGCGTATTTTCAAAAAGAACCTAAACAATATACGATACATTGTACTATTTTAGCAATTCTTTAACCAAAAAAATAAAATAAAATGTGGTAAACTGATAGTACGCTTTCTGTATCCAATTAGATTTTCTTATGTTAAAAACCGAACCGAACTGACCGAACTGAAACATTCGGTTAACTGACTGACTACTCTAATATGCGGTGCGGTTTCGGTTTGCCAATTTCAAAAACCAAAATTTGCTGTTCGGTAACCGAATTGAACAAAACCGATGGTTTTTAACCGAATAACACCCCTAGGTGTCACGATCTCTGGATAAGGAGAATTGCCCAACGGAGGATTGAGATGGTGCCACGTGGTGGTCTTTGAGATGGTGCCAAGATAGATTTTTCTTGGACAGGTTCCGGTCGGATAGATCTTATTCTTGCTGGATTGGACTTTTCAGCCAACCTATTCAAGTGCTTGGTTTAAAGAGGGTATAAACTTCAGACGATTTTCTCATGGTGAAGATTTCCCCCAACAAATATGTTCAAGAAGTTAGTGTTCATCTTAAGGTTAGTTGCCATATGCAGTTCAAGTGGGCTCGCTTTTTAACTAATAATTCAAAGTTGATCATACATGTCAATATAGCTTTAAGGTCCTGTTTTTATGTGAATTGTACTGAAGTAGGCTTTTAAAACCATGAACCCCACCTCAATAGAGTTATCCGCATCTATTGGTCTAAGGCCCCACCAAGTGGGACCAACATATGGGTCCCACCGGCTGGGCCTGCCTCTTGTAGGGGAATTCTGTAGGGCTGAGTACAAGTACTCGTATAGCAGATGTTCTTCTATATTGACGACAATGATAACAATAAAAAATAAAAAATAAAAAATTTATTGTATGATGCAATAGGCCCATATGTTCCATCAATTTATGTGGACTAAAGCAAAGCAATGCAATGACAGTTTTGGTTCAAGTCACCTTAGTAAAGGTTATATCATTTTTAGATACATGTATGTGCACATCGAAAATGCAGCCTCATAAATGTTAACGTCTCTATAAAGTTGTCGGCATTCTATCGATGTGACTTCTAGATAAGACGGCGGTTTTAACATTTTATGGAAATGTTGACGCACTGAAAATGATTAACGCATATGTGAAATTTCTGTAGCTAGGCTAGCTTGTATTTTTAAAGGTGCTTAGTTAAGTAGTAAATTACTTAATAAAGAGAGAGAATCATAGTGGTTTTTTATTATTTTTTTTAAGAGTTACAATTACTTTAAAGAGGAGGTGAATTTTACTATTTTCAAAGAGAATTATACGCTCTAATATCGCTCAATGTAAGAATTAAGACAAATTTAAGAGTTTAACGCTCTATTTATCTAGTCTTTTACGTTTAATTCAAATAAATAAAATAAACTAATTCAAGCAATTCAGAGATAATTACTTTTCCAATTAAATCCAGATTGTTTTCCCTTTATCTATCTTCATGATGATCTTCATGACATAAGAAATCTGGTAGTTTCTCAAAATCCATTCGTCGAATCTAATCACTTTGTTGCCTCGAGTTCACGTCGGCATCGGCAGCAATCAGGCAAAAATATTGTATTTTCACAAAATTAAAAAAATTACCGATGACATCGTCAATCATCACCAGCATCAACGACATTGCCAACGACCAAAAATATTGTATTTATACGTAAATACTATATTTTTATGTAAATACAAAAAACTTATCAATGACTTTGTTGGGGTTGAAAAATACAGCATTTATGTAGATATAATATACTTCTATGTGAATAAAAAAATTTACTGACAATGTACTTGGTATTGTTGACACTAGTGATGATCAGGAAATACTATATTTACATAAAATTACAACATTTTTATTTAAATATAAAAATTAACCGATAAAATTACCAGATATCACTAACATTGGAGGCATTGTTGGCAGCCGAAAAATACTATATTCACATACAAGTACAATATTAATGGGTCACGTGCTAGTGAGTAGACAGGGATTCCTTTAGAAAGTGCATACGAGGGTGTTAAGGAAGTAGAGAGTGGCATGGTTGTTTCTAAAATCTCACGTGATCATCTACATTATCAATTTCATTTAGAAACAAATAAAGAAAGTGGAGACGTGCATGTGCATAGCCAAAAAACTTGTGTTCAGAGCAGTTTCGTTCTTTCAGCAATAGAAGGCTCTTCAGCTGAGATTGTTTCTCGACCCTTGGAGAAGCTCTCTTCTTCGAAATGTGGAATACTGCAACACAAAACTGTAACTACATTTTATTTATCATAAAGTAATTACAACAAGTAGCAAGTATCACACAGATAAGACCACAATATTTTATTCACTAACCACTCACTCACACAACTCACAATTAAATACACAAGACTATTTTACTCACTCGACACCCCCTAGCACTCTTACTTTATTTGGACAAACTCACTAATCCTCATTATGTATTAAATTCTTTTACACTCACACGTATTGGACTCTTACACACTCATTAACATAGCTCATAATTGAATACACTTTATTTTCCACTCACTTAGACACACAGTTTTTGGGCACAAACTCACTCAAACATATTGGACTCATACACACGGACAGACAAAACCGAGACCCTTGTGTCTCTATTTATACTATACCAATGTCGGTTAAATCCATAATGAAAAAATTTCTAGTAAGTCGGTAAACATCACCGACTTTTGTAAGTATTCTTGAAGCTTCTCTTGGAGACCTCTAGAACTTCGAATGGCACATGGTCATTACCCATTTTAGAAGATGAGCTGTCACTTTAGAGAACTCTAGATTATTTAAGAGTTTCAAGAGTCGGTGATGACTCTTTCATACTCCCCTCAGCTCTGACTCTCATTGATATTCTTGTGTTCATGTTGAGTTGTTTCCTTAACTTTTGAAACTTTGTAGAATTAAGCCCTTTTATTAATAAGTCTCCCAATTGATCATCTATTTTGACACGATGCATCTATAGCTCCTCTAGCAATACTTTTTCTCTGAGAAAGTGATAGTGTACTTCCATGTGTTTAGTCCTTGCATGGAACACGGATTTTTCACTAAGACGAATCGCAAACAAATTGTCACATAATGTAATACCCACCAATTTTTATGTAACGGATTATGCTAAGTTAGTAACGACGTTAAGTAATTTTCTTATTGGTATATGTTATGATTTGTGGTTTTATGTTACTAATTTTTATTTAAGTTTTAAGACATGTGACGATCGCGTGGAATCGATGTGCTCAAAATGTTCATGTCAATTAAGTTGTATGTTAATTTTTTTGCCATAATTAATGTTTTGTTAAACCTTAATGTGTAAGGTAGTTCGGCAAGCCGAGCCTTCAAGTTTGGCAGACCAAATTGTTTCCCACTAAACGGCAGGCCGATGGAGTTCATCGGCATGCCAGACTCCATGCCTTCGGCAGGCTGAACTATGCAGTCCGCAGGCCGAAGATGGATGACGAGCAGTCAGCAACAATCTCTCCAAAATTTGTGATAGAGATAATTTCGATGATTGGTTATGATTGAATCATGATTTGTGATTGATTGGCTTATTTTTGGATTGATTGCTCTAATTTTGGTAAAGAAACCTTTGACTTTAGATTGATTGGATGATTTGCTATGGTTTCCGATTTTGAAAGCTTGATATATGGTAAGAGAGACAGTTCTTTTTTACTTTCCTTTTTTTCACTTCTCATCATACACGTGAATGACCCCCCATTATTTTTAGAAAGTTATTTTTAATATTACAGAGAGATTAGACCAGCTCCTCTCATTTGTCCCGTTTACGTGATTCTCACTCAGACACTTTTTTTTTTCTTTCTATTCTTCTCTCACTTCTCTTCACGTTTCTTCTTCTCTCCTCTCCTTAATATTGCTACAAATAATTGAAAGACATATTGAATTTTCGTTGGGGTTAAATTCAAGGAGGCTCGAGAAGAAAATTTTTGAGGTAAGAGACTCTTCTCTGCAATTCTGGAATTTTGAACACTCTGTAATCCGACTGCTATATCTTTTTCTACAAACTTTATTTTTCTCTGAATTTTTTATATGTTACTCATGTATGTGTTATGTGCTAACCCTCAAAATTTCACCTCAATTGGATTTTTTTACGCCGAGATATGAATTTTCTTCTCTCTGCCACTCACTGTTAATTAATGCTGATTGGTAATGTTGTTTTGTCTCTATGTTCCGACCCCCATAACTTTTCCTAGGAATTTTATTTTGCTCTGAAATTTTAATATGATGTTCATATATGTGTTGGGTGATTTTCCTCCAAGTTTCACGTTATTTTGATTTTTCTACATTAAGATACGAATTTTCTACTCTCTGCCACTCACAGTAAAACGTTGCTGTTTGATTATGCTGCATAAAAATGTGGTTTTAGTTCAAGGGGCAAATGTACTTTGATATTTACAAAATTTGGTAAATATGTTCATGAATATGTTAAGTTATAAACTGGAAAGTTTGGTGATGATTTGATGAAAATTTTATGTGTTATTGAATTTTCATTAAGACTAGGTTTTGAAACTGCTCTATCAGTGAATAATTGAATTCTAGTTGTGTGATGTTTTTGTATGATTAAATGATTTTATTTGGCATTAGGATATTTTTGTGGTACTGTAATGTATGTTAATAAGATGTTAGTATGAATTTTAAAATTAAAATATATGTGTTTTACTTGTTAGAAAATATTTTCAAAAGATTACTCACTGCCTTTCAAACCTAAGATAGTTTTATTACTGATTTTCAAATGTGTGTTTTGACCTACTTCGATTTTTTTTGAAGCCAATTTTTGGATATGTTAGGGTTCTATATGTCTACTGTATATGTTAATTTTTGTAGATTTTTCTATGGTGTTAAAATGTGTTAAACGGACCTGAGTTTAAGGTTGTTCACTGCCTAACTATTGCTGGCAGATTTCATGTTTGAAATGTATGGTTTGTTTTTAGATACTTAATGTAATTTTTATGACTAAAGAAAAATCATGGTAATATGTCTATGTATCAAATTTACCCCTGTCAAGTATGGTGCTAAAATTATATGAGAATGTTGAGTTATTAAATTTTTAATTCATGGAGGTCAAAAGTATATTTTTGATGATTAAGGTTATGGATGCATGTTTTGAATTATGTTTGTAAGAGATGAATGTATATGTGATGCTATATGAATGGATGTTTTACTCTATGAAAATAAATATTAATTTTATTTTGTAATTTTAAATGAATAAATGGCATGAACACTTTAAGGATCGAGCACATCGAGACCGCGGCGTCGTCACCAATACATATAAGGTTAAGTAAGCTAGCTTCTAAGGTAAGTACATTCTCACCTGTAACATGATATGTTTTATAACGTTTGATATTATGATCATAATGATATTTATGATGATTTTATGAGAATTTCCTTAAAAGGTTTCTTACGAAAGATTTTCATGATTTAAAGTTATGCATGTTTGATTATGGCAAACTTCAAAGCATGAAAGTTATGTATATATGTATCACCTAATAAGTGTTGCACACCAATGTTACGATATGATATGTTATGATGTCGTGTTTGGCTTAGGATTAGCTACCCTTCTCCTCTCATGACGACGCGCCTACAATGATGGTTATGGTGCAACACTTGGGCCCTTAAGATAAAATGGAATAAGTTTTAATATGGTCAATGTAATGAAAGATATGTCTCTATGAAAATGTGCTTAATGCACTATTATGATATGATGATGATGATGATGATGTTTATGAAATGTTTTTAGATTGTGAGAAATATATATACTTACTAAGCTTTAGCTTATTCAAGTTTATATCATGTTGCAGATAAAGGTAAGAAAGTCATGGATTAGGCGGAGGACATGGGAAGGCGTGTGAGCATAAGGAAGATGAATTGTAACCGGAAGAATGCCAATGATGCAAGTTTTATGATTTAAGCTATGGTTTATTATTTGAACATATTTTTATGATAAGTTTTAAAGAATACAAGAACTATGTTTTAATATTTTATTTTGTCATTTTAAGAAATTGATCTTTCGCATTTTTTTGGAAGAAAAATGAATTTGTCTTAAAATTAAGTTTTCTAAAAGTTTCTGTTTTGTCTCGGATGACCTGCCGACCATTATTGGTCGGTATGCCGATGTAATGTTTGGCCTGCCGAAGTCTCCAGTTTGGCCCGCCGAACTGTGGGAGCAAATAGTTTTCAATGATGTGATGTTTTATAAGTTATGATTTTACTATTTGGTATATTTACTTTATTCAAGGAAGTTTATGATCAATTTAATGTGTAATTGAATTATTAATAGTATGGATTAAGTTAATGAATGTTGGAAAAAAAAATGTATGTATGGATCCTAGTTACATTTTCCTTAACTATGTTTATAATTAAAGTTTCATATAAGTTTTGTACTTAAAGTTTATCTAAAAATAAATAAATAAATAAATAAGTATGTAATGTATGAATGTAACGACATCTGTGACGTCCTTAGGGGGCGTTACAGGCTTTGGTATCAGAGATAATTTTTGTTTACAATTCATATCGCCACACGTCAGTCCAAGTCCTCCAAGTAAGTATGTTTTAAAGTTAGATGTTTTGACGCAAGTATAAGGATAAGAATGAGGTTTAGTTGTTTAACGATTAATGTTCTTGTAGTGAAAACCTGTCTCATATTAGAAGATTATTTCTAAGTTCCTAATTTTTTAGGAAATTAAAGATGGACGATCACAGAAGAATGCAAACACACACCCAGACCAACGAAAGGCTTATGACGATGATCGCTGAGCTGCAAAGGCAGTTGGAGGATCAAAGAAGAGAGATAGCCGAATTAAGGGCGAACGGCCAGAACGGTGAATGACGAAGCAACGACGTGCCTCCTCCTCATCCTCAGCCACATGTCAATGAAGTCCCAGCTCCTGCTGCTGAACCAAGAGCAGCTTATCAGGAACCTCTTCTAGTCAGATGGAGAAGGGTTAAGCTAGTAGACTTTGAGGGTTCAAATGATCCTTTAGTCGCTCAAGGATGGTTGAAGACAATTGAGGCCACTCTGAGACTCATGGATTTCACGGACAATGAAAAGGTTCTCTATGCCTCGTACTACCTCACCATGGAGGCTAGAATTTGGTGGGATGACATTGAACAGAGTAGGAATGTGGAAGAGATGACATGGGATGATTTCATTCATGAGTTTAACACTAAGTTTTTCCACATGAACGTTACAAGGAAGCATTATGAGGAGTTCGAGAACCTACGCCAGGGGATATGTCAGTCACAGATGTTGTGACAAAGTTTGATCAGCTAGCTCGCCTTTGCCCAGGGATGGTTAATAATGAAAGTGAAAGGGTCAAAAGACTAATCAGAGCCCTTAGGCCAGAAAATTGTTGTGATCGTTGATGGGGCAAGTCCACCCAGGACTCAAAAACAGGTTGTAATGAGGGCCCAACGAGCTGAGTTTCACTTGTCTAAGTTAAGAAGGAACAACCTCAGTCTGGCCAGCAAACCAATAATGCTAACAACCAGAACCGCCCTCCGCATAGGAACAACAACAACAACAACAACAACAACAATAGCAGCAACAACAATAATCAAAACTGGAGAAACAACAAGAGGAAGGGTAATCCTCAGAACCAGCAGGGACAAGGCAACAAGAGACATAATGGTGGTCAGCCTAACAACAACAATAGGCAGTTTCAATCATGTGCCAAATGTGGAAAGAAACATCCAGGGGAATGCCGCTTGGGGACAAACCAATGTTTTATTTGTAGGCGTGAAGATCATTTTGTCAAGAACTACCCCAAACTGATGAATGCCAATGCCTCTCAGAGAGCTCCACCTCAAGCCCAGCTCCATCAGATGCAAGCTTCCCTTGAAGGGCAACTTATTAGTCAAGGGAGACTTGAAGCCCCACCTACGAATGCCCGCATCTGTAACGCCCCTATATGGGGGTTAACAGTTTTTAATGAGATAAAATAAAAATAAATAATAAAAGTAAAACCTTAAAAATAAAATTTGCCCGGGACTTAAATGAAAACTCTCAACTCAAAAATAAAAATATAAACGACAATTAAACCACAGTTTAATGTAGCACCTTAAATTTAATAATATAAACTGTTGTCATCATCATTTTAACCCTCATCACATTGTAATACAGTCACAGAAAGTAACAATTGATGCTTACATTATCATGAAGAACATTCTCAACAATTGAAGCAGTCCCAATGTAATATAGCTACATCACTTCCTCAACTATATTTCTCGTAGCCACCTCACACTTAGTGAGTCCTGAAAAGATATAAACATAAGGGAATGAGCAACACTATGCTCAGTAGAGAAAGCCATTACTCACCTCTATCATTACCACATTAAAATCTGCATGGTTAGTAAGTCACATCATATTTCAGATTATGAGGTTTATTATGATCACATCTTATGGATACCGTAGTTAATCATTACCAAGTGTCATAATTACACATTTATACAAATATTACCAATCATCATTGTTCCTAGGTATCCATGTTAAATTGAGTATCACTCAACTCATCGAAACCCAAATGGGCGCACTTGATCACCCTATAAACATTCCAAGGGTGTTCCGGTGAGGGGACATCAAGCCCCGAGTCCTCACCAAATCGATTCCTGTACAGTGTGTTCTGGGACTTTCAACCCAAGGAAGCGTCATCGCCTTCCCCCTATTTTACCTTTTAGGGTATTCATGCCCAAGGACGTAACCGTCGCCCTCTTCATGTCTCACAATTTCTCTATATTGAATCATTATCAATAGAGTTAGTTTTCCTAACCATGCTTCTCAATTTATAACATGTGTCAATTCATTATGTTCCTCGCCGTACAATACAAGACGAGTCCATGTCATAGTTTCATATGTGATACACATATAATATCAGTTCAACATAGATATATATATATTGCAGCAAAACAATCAATTTTAATTCTATAAAAACCTCACAAAAGATGAGTAATAGAATCCCTACCTTTTAAGCTTATCAACAGTCTCTTAATCCTGGAATCAATTAACGTTAGCTCCATACTCCCTTGATCCTAAGGCGTGCATAAGGACAATTAAAACTAAAGCACAACATACAACTACATTCATAAAATTTATTTTAATTTAATCTTAGAATTTCAAGAAATAACCACTGCCCATAGAGGTATTATAAAGTTTAACAATATAAATTTTCTGTCTAGGGCATATACACTTAGACTTCATACATATGCTCCAAAATAGCAACAAACATATACTTAGGTTTAAGAACGCAAATTTGAATAATCCTTTAGTATAAAAGAAAATTTATAAATGAAAGACTAAATTTGTTCATAAGATTCTAACCTCGGATTATGGTTAGTTGGAAGCTTGAAATGGCTTCAAAACAGGTTCCTTTAGTTCGGTATGACTGAAATTCTTGCTCAAATGGAGGTGATGGTGGCTGATTTTTATGGCTGCCTTGAAGAAGTTCTCTAAGTATTTTGCTTCAGCAAAGAAATGAGAAGAAGAGTGTGGGAACCGTGGAAGAGAAAGGAAGAAAAGATGAAGTCTTTGAAGAGAAGTAATGGAAACAATTATAGAGGAGACATGTTGAAGCATGTCACGGAGGAAATAAAGAAAATGAGGGTCAAGAGTAGTTGGAAAAGATATCCTTATGTCTCATCTAAAGACTTTAACACATATAATGCCAATATGACATTTTTGAGATTTATTAGAAGTTCTAAGGCTTTTTAGTAATCATACTAAATAAATATAGGAGAATTTTAGAAAATTTAAAAATAGATAAAAATAAATATTATAAAATAAATTTAAATGAAGCAATTTTTTTTATACATTAAAAATTAATTTAATTACCTCAATACCCGTTAGGAGAATAACGGGTGTCACAGCTCTACCCCCCTTAAAGAAATTTCGTCCTCGAAATTTCAATTCTAGCAATACTAGTAAAAATTTTGATTCCATTATGATTCCAATTCCGAGTCTAAACCGTTAATGTTGTTTATCTTCCAAAGTTAAGTTATCGTATCTCCACTTATTTACTTGCATAATAAATCTTACTCCTAAATCCCTCAATGAGAGTATTTCTGACAAGTTTCAACTTATAACACCGTATAATAGTCTAAGAATCTGATCAGGCATACATATTGACCATACCATGATTCCAGTCCTTCATTGTCCATGGACTGTGATTTACAATCACATTTAAGGAGATTGCCAGAGAAATTTTATATACTTCATCTTTAGGTTCCTTTTCCTTTTTGAGTAAGGAAAAGTCAAATATATTTGATTTCATTCCTCAACTAATAAACTAAAACATAATCATAAAACATATATCACAAACGCTTTTATTCAAAACTATACATTAAACTTACTCATAGAGATATTAAACGGAATCTCAGAGTTGCAAACATACCTGGCATATTTTTCATTAAACAGCTATCCTCATGACACAAACATTCAATCCAAATAATATACTCATATTTCATATGGAATATCCCCATAACTGACTCTGGTACTTCCACATAATATTAACAGAATATTACACATTACAAACATGATACGGATACGTTTCGAGAGTACAAGGCACTCCGTATACCAGCTATCCATATCATGCATGCTTATAGGATACAAAAACATCGATAAACAAAAGATCGGACCTTAAGAAGGATGCGTTTCGAGAGCATCAAGTACTCCGTATCCAGCCATCCCGGCATTAGGCTCAATGAATCTAAAAGATTGAACAACGACGTACCACAAGAAACACAGAATACAAGGTAAACGGTTATTCGTAACACACGAAATACGGACACACATGCCTACATGCCAAAGATAAAACAAAAAGATTACAGATGGAGATTCAAATCAATTGGCCGCTCCCGGCTTTCCCTTTCCCATTCAAGCTTGGATGTTGCAGTGTCGGATTCTGGATGTATGATTTGCATTTTATCTATCAATTCCTCAGCTGTTGAAGCAGTAACAAAGATTTGTCTCTCCGATTCTGTAGTGATGTTTTCTTCCACAGCGTAATCTAGAAATTTCAAAAGACCGTCATAAAAACCCTTTACGTTCAGCAGACCCAAAGGTTTGGAATAAAAGCCCAACAATTGCCCACAAGCAACTATAAATATTTCCTCAAGAGTACCTAGACCACCAGGTAATGCTATAAAAGCATCGAAATTATAGATTATGTCTTTAAAATTTTTAGGGATACTCCTGACTCCTTCTCCCTTACCTATGGCTTCCTTACAAAGGTTTCCTTCAACTGGAATATGAGGCCAAATTCTTACATCAGTAGCGTCGCTAGACCTAGCTGCTAGTGCCATATTTACCATCATTTTTATACTACCACCCCCATAGATTATGTTAATCTTCTTGCGTGCTAGGACTTGCCCTAAGTGATTTGCAGCTTCTAAATAAGCTTTATCTTTTCCAAGGCTGGAACCACAAAAGACACAGACATTCTTTATTTTCTTCGTGGACTGGGAGGTAGACATATTTGGTTTATAGAAGTGGTTGCTTAATGTCTGCTCCACTTAGACTTCGGGTTCTACATGAGTTTTTAAAGATGAGAAATATACAAAAAGGGCTAAAGAGATAGACGAGTAGGTAATGAAAAGGTAATCCAAAGATTTAAACAAAATCTTGTGCGGATAAGAAAGTAAGATAAGGTGATTGATAGTTTACAGAAAATCTGATTCACTTTTTGAAAAAGATTAGACTCTAATTGTATAACTTTTGACAATTGAGAACAATTTGACAGAAGACCCTCATGACACAACTGTAGACTTTTTGACAAATATACACCAAGTCTAGAAATTTAATATAAACGACAAATACTGTAGAACTTTTGAAATTTGAGACACAAATCTTGAAATATCTGGATAAGCTTTTCAAAATTCAAACATATTACTGTACCGTATGTAACGTGTCTGATAAGATAATATATTTTATTATATATATATTTAAGAAAATCATAAATTAAATAAGATATTAACACTTACTGTATCAATCTAATAATCACAATTATTTCAAACACAAAAGCAAATATTCTGAGTAAAAGAAAAACACAAACTGTTGAACATCAGCTAAAACTGCTTCAAATAAGTAAAGACTAAATAACCTTTATAGAGCGATGACTTATTTCCCATCCAGTTTTCTTATGGCTTGGCAAACAGGATCTAGAAATACCATATTCCTGAGGCGTTGTCTTTCTGTATAAAATTTAGGCCAGAGTTTAAAAATAGCTCCTTGAACATATCCACTAGGGTGACCGTGGAGAGGAGGATGGATGCTATCCAAGTTCTCCTTTGAAAGTCCATTCCTACAAAACCTTATTTTATCCTCTCTATTCGTAGACATATAACCAGGTGAAGTACATTTACCGTTACAATTTTGTCTTCCACATTTGTTACAAGCGACCACGATGGCACGAGCTCTTCTTTTCATTGCACTACGACTGGTACCTGTTCCTGGTAAACCGACATCTTGACTAAAGTCACTCGGACGGATTTTCCCCTCTATTAACATTCTCACATCACAAGGGATACCAAAACGCATAAGAATCCACAACCGAGTAATTCTAGCCTTGTATTTCTTTCTGAGAATCTTTTGGGAGAGTGATGGGAAATACTTTCTCAGGTGTTGGTACTTTGGGTCCATGATGAGATGAAAGAAGAGTAAATAGAAAGGAAAAATTAAGATAGTAAATTGCAGAATCCTAGAATTCTTTCTTCTTTTAGAGGAAAAGAAGAATTTTTAATGAAAAAGAAGAGGATTTGCGATTTAGAGAAAAAATAACAAATTAAGAGAGAAAAAGTGAACTCGGAGAAATAAGGTCTTACGCACAGTAAACGTATATGTAAACAATAATTAAACCACTGTATATGACACGTATAGAGACCACGTGGGAGAGACAGTGTGAATCAAACTGATTTAAGATTTGAACTAGGCCCAAATGTTCTTAGTTGAAAATGGTCAAGTTGTTTCAGGCCTTAACACATTTGGAACGAGTTAAATAACAAACATAAAATTGAAAACCAATTTGTATAAATCTTAAACCCAATTTAAAGCCCACTATAGATAAAGTTAACTATGAACAACAAATCTAATTTAACGACAACAAGGATCTTCCTGAATGATATTTAAAATCATTTCATAACAACATAATCTTCCAGCAACTCAAATAATTTTGTTTTAATCAAAACCTTATTGAACAATACATACACCCATATGTTATTCATAATACTTAACATCTATCAATGGATTCATCATCATTGCTACCAAGGGTTTAGAATGTGACTAACCTTGAAATCAATACGATTTACGTCTTTCAACGTAGACCATATCAACGAACAAAGACACTTGATGTTACTACTTAAGAACATCTACAATCCTCACAATTCTACTTATACAATATATAATTTCCTCATATAACAAAACCTTAGGTAACCAAAAGATTCACATCTAAACATCTAAAACTTAAACATTTTATCGTAATTATCCAAAATTATTATAAGTGCCTTAAGTATTATGATTTACTTAAGGAAACTCCTATTGATCATTTTTCTATTGCATCTATATATAAAGATTCACTGATACACTTAAATACAATGTACGTAACAAAATATTCCAATTTTGAGATTCATGCATTCTAGACTTTACACAGTCTCAACAGACCAAAAGTCTAACATTTATCTCTCTCAAGATTCAATACCATGATTCCCAACTTATATCATATTCCTCAAATAAATAGAACTTTTAAGAAAAGATATTGACACTTATGTGTTCCATCGAATCCACACATAATCATTACTTAGGTTTGAATCAATTACGAAAAATTTGGCATATCTATGCCAAACTTTAAAATCAATAAATCAAGCCTTATATTTCTTATTGTTTTTCACGAGACAAAATACTTTTAAATCCTCGTATCTACACGAATTTCTCATCGTTTATACGAATTAGATATGCTTATAGGTCCAAATATTATACGAATCTCTCATAAGCATTCTACTTATAAACTCATTCCATATAATTATCATTCCCTTATAACTATTAATACTTTCCTTCTATATAATTATTGTACTCATATAACTATTGATATTTTCATTCTATGGTCTTTCCATGTTACATCCTTCTAGACTGTATAAATCAATGTGAAGGTTCATTTTGATGATGACAATAAAAATTCAGCTTCAAAACCATCTCAAAAATATATTTTTTTTAAAGTGGTGCTACACTCCCTAGGTTAACCGAACCTAGGCTCTGATACCAAAAATTCTGTAACGCCCCTATATGGGGGTTAACAGTTTTTAATGAGATAAAATAAAAATAAATAATAAAAGTAAAACCTTAAAAATAAAATTTACCCGGGACTTAAATGAAAACTCTCAACTCAAAAATAAAAATATAAACGACAATTAAACCACAGTTTAATGTAGCACCTTAAATTTAATAATATAAACTGTTGTCATCATCATTTTAACCCTCATCACATTGTAATACAGTCACAGAAAGTAACAATTGATGCTTACATTATCATGAAGAACATTCTCAACAATTGAAGCAGTCCCAATGTAATATAGCTACATCACTTCCTCAACTATATTTCTCGTAGCCACCTCACACTTAGTGAGTCCTGAAAAGATATAAACATAAGGGAATGAGCAACACTATGCTCAGTAGAGAAAGCCATTACTCACCTCTATCATTACCACATTAAAATCTGCATGGTTAGTAAGTCACATCATATTTCAGATTATGAGGTTTATTATGATCACATCTTATGGATACCGTAGTTAATCATTACCAAGTGTCATAATTACACATTTATACAAATATTACCAATCATCATTGTTCCTAGGTATCCATGTTAAATTGAGTATCACTCAACTCATCGAAACCCAAATGGGCGCACTTGATCACCCTATAAACATTCCAAGGGTGTTCCGGTGAGGGGATATCAAGCCCCGAGTCCTCACCAAATCGATTCCTGTACAGTGTGTTCTGGGACTTTCAACCCAAGGAAGCGTCATCGCCTTCCCCCTATTTTACCTTTTAGGGTATTCATGCCCAAGGACGTAACCGTCGCCCTCTTCATGTCTCACAATTTCTCTATATTGAATCATTATCAATAGAGTTAGTTTTCCTAACCATGCTTCTCAATTTATAACATGTGTCAATTCATTATGTTCCTCGCCGTACAATACAAGACGAGTCCATGTCATAGTTTCATATGTGATACACATATAATATCAGTTCAACATAGATATATATATATTGCAGCAAAACAATCAATTTTAATTCTATAAAAACCTCACAAAAGATGAGTAATAGAATCCCTACCTTTTAAGCTTATCAACAGTCTCTTAATCCTGGAATCAATTAACGTTAGCTCCATACTCCCTTGATCCTAAGGCGTGCATAAGGACAATTAAAACTAAAGCACAACATACAACTACATTCATAAAATTTATTTTAATTTAATCTTAGAATTTCAAGAAATAACCACTGCCCATAGAGGTATTATAAAGTTTAACAATATAAATTTTCTGTCTAGGGCATATACACTTAGACTTCATACATATGCTCCAAAATAGCAACAAACATATACTTAGGTTTAAGAACGCAAATTTGAATAATCCTTTAGTATAAAAGAAAATTTATAAATGAAAGACTAAATTTGTTCATAAGATTCTAACCTCGGATTATGGTTAGTTGGAAGCTTGAAATGGCTTCAAAACAGGTTCCTTTAGTTCGGTATGACTGAAATTCTTGCTCAAATGGAGGTGATGGTGGCTGATTTTTATGGCTGCCTTGAAGAAGTTCTCTAAGTATTTTGCTTCAGCAAAGAAATGAGAAGAAGAGTGTGGGAACCGTGGAAGAGAAAGGAAGAAAAGATGAAGTCTTTGAAGAGAAGTGATGGAAACAATTATAGAGGAGACATGTTGAAGCATGTCACGGAGGAAATAAAGAAAATGAGGGTCAAGAGTAGTTGGAAAAGATATCCTTATGTCTCATCTAAAGACTTTAACACATATAATGCCAATATGACATTTTTGAGATTTATTAGAAGTTCTAAGGCTTTTTAGTAATCATACTAAATAAATATAGGAGAATTTTAGAAAATTTTAAAATAGATAAAAATAAATATTATAAAATAAATTTAAATGAAGCAATTTTTTTTATACATTAAAAATTAATTTAATTACCTCAATACCCGTTAGGAGAATAACGGGTGTCACAGCATCTATGCCATGACGAAAGAACAAGTGGCTGCTGAAGCCTCCAATGTGGTCACAGGTCAGATAACAAGTTTATTTAATGATGTTTATGTCCTTTTTGATACGGGTGCCACACATCCTTTTGTATCTATGTCATTGCTAAGAAGTTAGGGGTTCGATTAGAGCTTATGAGACAGGGATTCACTACGACACTACCCTCCGGGGAAGTGATATTATCTACGTACTGTTTACGTACAGTACCCCTGTGGATTTCTGATAGGAAACTTTTCGTCGACCTCATTGTGATTGACATGCATGACTACGATATGATTCTTGGGATGGATTTCCTGAGCAAGTACAATGCTTCTATTGAATGCCAGAAACAAAAGGTGATCTTCCATCCAGAGGGTGATCAGAAGTTTGTTTATGTTGGCGAGTCCAAAAAGAAACCCAGCATGATTTTATTAGCGATGAAAGCAAGGAAGTTATTAGCAAGTGGCTGCATGGGCTATCTGGCGAACATTATAAACAAAAGCCAAGAAGAAAAGATAAGAATTGAAGAGGTGCCTGTAATTCGAGAATATGCTGAAGTGTTTCCTGATGATCTGACGAGTCTACCGCCAGAAAGAGAAGTCGAATTCGAGATTGAGCTCGCTCTAGGCACCGACCAGATCTCTAAGGCACCTTACAAAATGACCCCGGCAGAGTTAAAAGAGCTTCACACACAATTAAAGGAGCTACTTGACAAAGGCTTCATCAGGCCAAGCTACTCTCCATGGGGAGCTCCAGTTCTATTTGTTAAGAAGAAAGATGGCACTATGAGACTCTACATCGACTACAAAGAGTTGAACAAGGTGATAATCAAGAACAAGTACCTGTTGCCTTGAATCGATGATTTGTTTGATCAGCTCAAGGGTGCATCTGTGTTTTCAAAGATTGATCTATGGTCAGGTTATCACCAGCTGAAGATTAAAGAAGGAGATATCACCAAAACTGCCTTTAGGTTGAGGTATGGTCACTATGAATTCGTGGTTATGCCTTTCGGTCTGACTAATGCACCTGCGGCCTTCATGGATTTGATGAATCGGGTGTTCAAGGATTTTCTCGATAAATTTGTTGTTGTGTTTATCGATGATATTCTTGTCTATTCAAAGAATCAAGAAGAACACGATGAGCATTTAAGGATTGTGCTGGAGACTTTAAGAAGACACCAGCTTTATGCAAAGTTCTCCAAGTGCGAGTTCTGGCTTGATAAAGTGTCTTTCTTGGGGCATGTTATATTCAAAAATGGGATTATGGTGGACCCTGCTAAAGTAGAAGCTGTTCTCAATTAGAAGCAACCGACGAATGCAAGCGAGATAAGGAGCTTCTTGGGTATAGCAGGTTATTATTGGAGATTCGTAGAAGATTTCTTCAAGATAGTAGCCCCACTCACGAATTTGACTCACAAGGGAAAGAAGTATGAATGGACTGAAGCATGCGAGAAGAGTTTTCAAGAACTAAAGAAGAGATTGACGACAACCCCAGTATTGGCTATTCTAGAAGGAAATGATGGATTCATAATTTATAGTGATGCATCCAAAATGGGCATCGGAGCTATTTTAATGCAAAATGAAAGGGTGATTGCCTATACGTCAAGACAACTGAAGGATTACGAAAAGAACTATCCTACTCATGACCTTGAGTTAGCAGCTGTCATTTTTGCGTTGAAGATATGGAGACACTATTTATATGGGGTCCAATGCAAGATCTTTATAGATCATCAAAGTTTAAAGTACTTCTTCATGCAAAGGGACTTGAATATGAGACAACGAAGATGGCTTGAATTGGTGAAGGATTATGATTGTGAAATCCTATATCACCTTGGAAAGGCTAACCGAGTGGCTGATGCTTTAAGTAGAAAGATAGCAGCTACGTTGATGTCAATGCAAGCAATGTCTCCACCTTTGAGAAAGGATATTATAGACTTTGGTTTGAAACTTATAGCAGGCCAACTGTCAGCCCTCACCCTTGCTCCGACACTGTATGATGAGATTTGGAATAAACAAGATGACGATGTAAGCCTTGCAAGGATTAAGCAGGAAATGAAAGAAGGAAAATGTCAAGAGTTTCGTATCACGGATGACAGAACTCTACACCTTAAAGATCGCTTATGTGTTCCCAACGTTGATGGTCTAAGGGAAAGAATCTGGAAGAAATTCACGACACTTCTTACTCAATTCATCTAGGTGCAACAAAGATGTATAATGATTTAAAGGGTAACTTCTAGTGGTTTGGAATGAAGCGTGACGTCGCCATGTATGTAAGGAAATGTTTAACATGTCAGCAAGTCAAAGCTGAATACCAGAGACCTGGTGGTGATTTACAGTCTATCCAGATACCGGAATAAAAATAGGAAGATATAGCAATGGATTTCATTACTGGTTTACCCAGGACTATGAATGGTTATAACGCTATCTGGGTTGTTGTAGATCGATTGACAAAGACGACACATTTCATTGCCATCAAGATCACTTACTCTATGGAATGGTTAGTGAAACTCTATGTCAAGGAAATCATACGACTTCACGAAATTCCTAAGTCTATCATCTCAGATTGTGACGGCAGGTTCACGTCCAAGTTTTGGAAAAGTGTTCAGACTGCTATGGGGACCAGGTTACATTTCAGTACAGCTTTTCATCCTTAGACAGACAGCCAAATGGAGAGGACGAACTTGATCTTAGAGGATATGCTACGAGCTTGTTCTCTCGATTTTAAAACCAGCTGGTGTAAAATGTTGCCATTAGCAGAGTTTGCTTACAACAATAGCTATTAGGCGACGATTGGAATGGCGCCTTATGAAGCTCTGTATGGACGAAAATGCAGGTCGCCTATATGTTGGCACGAAGCTGGTGAGAAGAAGTTAATGGAAAGCGTCGATGCTGAAAGGACTGATTTTGTTATTGAAACTTCTGAGATGATAAAACTGATAAGAAAAAGAATAGAGACCACTCAAAGCCGTCAAAAGAGTTATGCTGACAAGAGAAGAAGACCCTTAGAGTTCGCCGTGGGTGAATCTGTGTTTTTGAAAGTTGCACCGATGAAAGGAGTCATGAAATTTGGTAAGAAAGGCAAGTTAAGTCCAAGATTTATCAGTCCTTATGAAATCGTTAAACGGATAGGCAAGGTGGCTTATCAGTTGAGATTGCCATCAGAAATGTCAGCAATGCATGATGTGTTTCATGTCTCTATGCTCAAGAAGTATGTTCCAGACCCTACGCATGTGATTGAGCCACAAATGATCAAGATACGAGAAGACCTAAGTTATGAAGAAAAGCCAGTAGAGATACTCGATTGGAAAACCAAGACCTTGAGGAATAAAGAAATTCCATTGGTCAAGGTGTTATGGCGAAATCATCAAGTAAAAGAAGCTACATGGGAACGTGAAGATGACATGAGATCCAAGTATCCACAATTATTTTGAGTTTCGAGGATGAAACTTTTATAAGGTGGGGAGAATTGTAACACCCACCTATTTTTATGTAACGGATTATGCTAAGTTAGTAACGACGTTAAGTAATTTTCTTATTGATATATGTTATGATTTGTGGTTTTATGTTACAAACTTTTATTTAAGTTTTAAGACAGGTGACGATCGCGTGGAATCGATGTGCTCAAAATGTTCATGTCAATTATGTTGTATGTTAATTTTTTTGCCATAATTAATGTTTTGTTAAACCTTAATGTGTAAGGCAGTTCGGCAGGCCAAGCCTTCAAGTTTGGCAGACCAAATTGTTCCCACTAAACGGCAGGCTGATGGAGTTCATCGGCATGCCAGACTCCATGCCTTCGGCAGGCTGAACTATGCAGTCCGCAGGCCGAAGATGGCTGACGGGCAGTCAGCAACAATCTCTCCAAAATTTGTGATAGAGATAATTTCGATGATTGGTTATGATTGAATGATGATTTTTGATTGATTGGCTTATTTTTGGATTGATTGCTCTAATTTTGGTAAAGAAACCTTTGACTTTAGATTGATTGGATGATTTGCTATGGTTTCCGATTTTGAAAGCTTGATATATGGTAAGAGAGGCAGTTCTTTTTTACTTTCCTTTTTTTCACTTCTCATCATACATGTGAATGACCCCCCATTATTTTTAGAAAGTTATTTTTAATATTACAAAGAGATTAGACCAGCTCCTCTCATTTGTCCCGTTTACGTGATTCTCACTCAGACACTTTTTTTTTTCTTTCTATTCTTCTCTCACTTCTCTTCACGTTTCTCCTTCTTTCCTCTCCTTAATATTGCTACAAATAATTGAAAGACATATTGAATTTTCGTTGGGGTTAAATTCAAGGAGGCTCGAGAAGAAAATTTTTGAGGTAAGAGACTCTTCTCTGCAATTCTGGAATTTTGAACACTCTGTAATCCGACTGCTATATCTTTTTCTACAAAATTTCTTTTACTCTGAATTTTTTATATGTTACTCATGTATATGTTATGTGCTAACCCTCAAAATTTCACCTCAATTGGATTTGTTAACACCGAGATATGAATTTTCTTCTCTCTGCCACTCACTGTTAATTAATGCTGATCGGTAATGTTGTTTTGTCTCTATGTTCCGACCCTCATAAATTTTCCTAGGAATTTTATTTTGCTCTGAAATTTTAATATGATGTTCATATATGTGTTGGGTGATTTTCCTCCAAGTTTCACGTTATTTTGATTTTTCTACATTAAGATACAAATTTTCTACTCTCTGCCACTCACAGTAAAACGTTGCTGTTTGATTATGTTGCATAAAAATGTGGTTTTAGTTCAAGGGGAAAATGTACTTTGATATTTACAAAATTTGGCAAATATGTTCATGAATATGTTAAGTTATAAACTGGAAAGTTTGGTGATGATTTGATGAAAATTTTATGTGTTATTGAATTTTCATTAAGACTAGGTTTTGAAACTGCTCTATCAGTGAATAATTGAATTCTAGTTGTGTGATGTTTTTGTATGATTAAATGATTTTATTTGGCATTAGGATATTTTTGTGGTACTGTAATGTATGTTAATAAGATGTTAGTATGAATTTTAAAATTAAAATATATGTGTTTTACTTGTTAGAAAATATTTTCAAAAGATTACTCACTGCCTTTCAAACCTAAGATAGTTTTATTACTGATTTTCAAATGTGTGTTTTGACCTACTTCGATTTTTGTTGAAGCCAATTTTTGGATATGTTAGGGTTCTATATGTCTACTGTATATGTTAATTTTTGTAGATTTTTCTATGGTGTTAAAATGTGTTAAACGGACCTGAGTTTAAGGTTGTTCACTGCCTAACTATTGCTGGCAGATTTCATGTTTGAAATGTATGGTTTGTTTTTAGATACTTAATGTAATTTTTATGACTAAAGAAAAATCATGGTAATATGTCTATGTATCAAATTTACCCCTGTCAAGTATGGTGCTAAAATTATATGAGAATGTTGAGTTATTAAATTTTTAATTCATGGAGGTCAAAAGTATATTTTTGATGATTAAGGTTATGGATGCATGTTTTGAATTATGTTTGTAAGAGATGAATGTATATGTGATGTTATATGAATGGATGTTTTACTCTATGAAAATAAGTATTAATTTTATTTTGTAATTTTAAATGAATAAATGGCATGAACACTTTAAGGATCGAGCACATCGAGACCGCGACGTCGTCACCAATACATATAAGGTTAAGTAAGCTAGCTTCTAAGGTAAGTACATTCTCACCTGCAACATGATATGTTTTATAAAGTTTGATATTATGATCATAGTGATATTTATGATGATTTTATGATAATTTCCTTAAAGGGTTTCTTACTGAAAGATTTTCATGAATTTAAAGTTATGCATGTTTGATTATGGCAAACTTCAAAGCATGAAAGTTATGTATATATGTATCACCTAATAAGTGTTGCACACCAATGTTACGATATGATATGTTATGATGTCATGTTTGGCTTAGGATTAGCTACCCTTCTCCTCTCATGACGACGCGCCTACAATGATGGATTATGGTGCAACACTTGGGCCCTTAAGATAAAATGGAATAAGTTTTAATATGGTCAATGTAATGAAAGATATGTTCTCTATGAAAATGTGCTTAATGCACTATTATGATATGATGATGATGATGATGATGTTTATGAAATGTTTTTAGATTGTGAGAAATATATATACTTACTAAGCTTTAGCTTATTCAAGTTTATATCATGTTGCAGATAAAGGTAAGAAAGTCATGGATTAGGCGGAGGACATGGGAAGGCGTGTGAGCATAAGGAAGATGAATTGTAACCGGAAGAACGCCAATGATGCAAGTTTTATAATTTAAGCTATGGTTTATTATTTGAACATATTTTTATGATAAGTTTTAAAGAATACAAGAACTATGTTTTAATATTTTATTTTATCATTTTAAGAAATTGATCTTCTGCGTTTTTTTGAAAGAAAAATGAATTTGTTTTAAAATTAAGTTTTCTAAAAGTTTTTGTTTTGTCTTAGACGGCCTGCCGACCATTATTGGTCACTATGCCGATGTGATGTTTGGGCTGCCGAAGTCTCCAGTTCGGCCTGCCGAACTATGGGAGCAAAAAGTTTTAAATGATGTGATGTTTTATAAGTTATGATTTTACTATTTGGTATATTTACTTTATTCAATGAAGATTATGATCAATTTAATGTGTAATTGAATTATTAATAGTATGGATTCAGTTAATGAATGTTGTAAAAAAAAAAATGTATGTATGGATCCTAGTTACGTTTTCCTTAACTACGTTTACAATTAAAGTTTCATATAAGTTTTGTACTTAAAGTTTATAAAAAAAAATAAAATAATAAATAAGTATGTAATGTATAAATGTAACAACATCTGTGACGTCCGTGGGAGGCGTTACACATAATAGCTTCACTAGATAGTCAATTGGTTGATGTAGATCTTTCAACAATTGTATCAATCATGTACTCTCTTAAGATGCCACAGCTTCCACTCTGTATTTTAATTCTGTGGTTGATAATGGTACTATTGGTTGTCACTTGCTGCTCCAAGAAATAGTCCTCGAGCCAAGCTTAAATGCATACCCTATAGTTGATTGTCGCGTTTCTTGATCTCTGGCATAATCAGCATCACAATAGCCAACCACCTTGTTGTTGTCACTGTTGTTGTACACTAGTCCATAGTCAATTGTGTCTTTGATTTATCTCAAGACTCATCATACTGTCATTAAGTGGTGCTTCTTTGGATTCTCAATGTACCAACGCACCACACCGACGGTATAGGAAATGTCAGTTCATGATTGGCTAGATAATCCTCCCTCCATTCATTTTTTCTGCGAGAATCTAGTTTAACAATGAGTAATTAGCTAGATAGAGTAGCTAGTCCATGATTGGAATTACAAAAAAATATATATATATATATATATATAAAAGTATATATTACCCATGCAAATTTTTAATAGTACAAAAGTGCATGGATTAGATTGAAACATACACATCATCATCTCCAATACCGATTGACCTTTTGATCGTCCCATCGCCTTCAAATCATAATACTTCAAAATTCAAAGGAGGTACTGCACATGCTTGCATTAGACAATCTTTAATGTAATTGTTAATATTAATGTTATATTTATCATAAAAAATATAAGAATAGTATATTTGATGTGTTATGCTCCAATGCATAATATTATTTAAAATATTATATTATTTTTTATCATAATTATTGAATCTTAAAATTTGTAAAAGTAAACTTTTAGTATTAAAATAATTAAAAAGAAAGAATGCTGTAATTATTAAAGTAAAAAGGTCAATATTTCAACCAATAAAATTCAAATGCCAAATTTGTTATATGTTAAATTTTTTGAAAAATTTGCTACAAAGTTCAGCATATAACAAATTTGGCATAAAAAATGGCATTGTATTAGAGAGTTTTTTTTTCATGTAAATACTAAATTTACTATTAGCACATCAATTTAACATTGCATTGGAGATGTTCTTAGTTAATTTTTAGGATTAATGTCTATATATGAGTAGGGCACAGTGCCAAATACTTTATTTTTTTTATTTTTTTAGTTTTTAATCTACTAATACCATTACAATATTGTTATTAGAATATTTCACCTTTTGGCTCATGGATTTGAATAGAAATTCATCAACATTTTTGTAAGAGAAAATACTATGATAAAAAGGTTTAAAATATAGGTTCAACCCATGATATAAATGTGCCAAAAGTCTTTTAGTTTGAATCGTGCACTTCTCATCCAAAATAAAATGAATTTTAGAAGATCGTTAATGAATGTAATTGTTTACAAATGTCTTATGATTTAAGGATGAGGGCTTGTACTGTCATTATCATATCCCAAAGAACAGTGACAGATTCAAAATTTGTTTCAATAGGAGCACTTATGAAACACTTTTTTTTCCTTGACTGAAAATTATAAAATAAAATAAAATTATAATTATTACTTGTAAACGAAAACCCTACACAAGATATTACAATTGTTTTCATAGTTTTAAATAGTTTTTATGAAATAGAAATAATATATAATCCAAATATCAATAGTTATTATAATTATTATTATCTATCGCACAACTAAACCCATCACATCCACATATTTATCATGAAAATTCCCATCTAACTGTATTGTAAGAATTTTTTTAACAGTCAAATCAAAACGGATTTCTAATATTGCCTCAACCAAAAGTATATGGTTTGTATTTATTGATTCGACTGTATGAGATTATATTTAAATCTAAGGAAATATCTCATGAAATTAGGAAACTTAGTACATGGAAAAATACAACAAAATAGTTTAAAGAAATAAATTTAAAAGAAAAAAAGATGATGACATTAAGAAAAAAATATTTTTAATAGCATCAAATTAAAAGAAAATAATAGTTAAATAACAATAAAAAAATAAAAAAATAAACAAAGAATTTGCTTTTGGTTCAGTGTGAACAGGTGCCCCCTGTGACCCGAAATTTGTCACTGCCAATATATGGGTCTATGGTACAAAACACAAACGTAGTATTATCACAAACATAATTAATGTTAGTTTCAACAAACGTCTTTTGTTTTGTTTATATGTTTTTTTAGATTTCGAAGAATATTGTTGATGCCTGAGTTCGGCACAACACTGCGTGCGGGGGCGCAGGGTGGTCAGGTTTCCTGTTCTGTCTCCTGTTATGCCTGGCTCAGCCAAGTCTAGTCGGATCTGCAAGAGGAGAGAAGGTCTCGGAGTAAGAGGACACCGGTTTAGTGCCTGGCAAGGGCACTCCGACGCTCAAGTCAGTGTTCTGACTGGGAAGAGCTAAGGGAGAGGCATAGTAGGCAAGGGAAGAATGCCCGTACCTTTGTGGTGGAGTTGATGCTTCTATTTATAGAGTTTAGCTTGAATCCGGGTATGGACTGGTTTGGTTCGTAACCCAGGTGTCCAGTGACAGGTGTCACGATCTTCGGAGAAGGAGGATTGCCCAACGGATGATTGAGTTGGTGCCACGTGGTGGTCTTTGGGTAAGTCAGAAAGATTTTGCTCGGACAGGTCCCGGTCGGATAGATCTTGTCCTAGCCGGATTAGACTTTTTAGCCAACCTATTTAGCTGCTTGGTTTAAAGAGGGTATAAACTTCAGACGATTTTCTTATCGTAAAGATTTCCCCCAACAAATATGTTCAAGAAGTTAGTGTTCATCTTAAGGTTAGTTGCCATATGCACTTCAAGTGGGCTCGCTTTTTAAATAATAATTCAAAGTTGATCAAACATGTCAATATAGCTTTAAGGTCCTGTTTTTATGTGAATTGTACTGAAGTAGGCTTTTAAAACCATGAACCCCACCTCAATGGAGTTATCCGCATCTATTGGTCTAAGGCCCCACCAAGTGGGACCAACATATGGGTCCCACCAGCTGGGCCTGCCTCTTGTAGGGGAATTCTGTAGGGCTGAGTACAAGTACTCGTATAACGGATGTTCTTCTATATTGACGACAATAATAAAAATAAAAAATAAAAAATAAAAAATTTATTGCATGATGCAATAGGCCCATATGTTCCATCAATTTATGTGGACAAAAGCAAAGCAATGCAATGACAGTTTTGGTTCAAGTCACCTCAGTAAAGGTTATAGCATCTTTTAGATGCATGTATGTGCACATCGAAATGCAGGCTCATAAATGTTAACGTCTCTATAAAGTTGTTGGCATTCTATCGAAGTGACTTCTAGATAAGACGGCGGCTTTAACATTTTATGGAAATGTTGACGCACTGAAAATGATTAACGCATATGTGAAATTTCTGTAGCTAGGCTAGCTTGTATTTTTAAAGGTGCTTAGTTAAGTAATGAATTACTTAATAAAGAGTGAGAATCATAGTGGTTTTTTTTTTTGTTTTTTTAAGAGCTATGTTTACTTTAAAGAGGGGGTGAATTTTACTATTTTTAAAGAGAATTATACTCTCCAATATCGCTCAACGTAAGAATTAAGACAAATTTGAGAGTTTAACGCTCTATTTATCCAGTCTTTTACGTTTAATTCAAATAGATAAAATAAACTAATTCAAGCAATTCAGAGATAATTACTTTTCCAATTAAATCTAGATTGTTTTCCCTTTGTCTATCTTCGTGACGATCTTCATGACATAGGAAATCTGGTAGTTTCTCAAAATTCATTCGTTGAATCTAATCACTCTGTTGCCTCGAGTTCACGTCGGCATCGGCGACAATCAGGAAAAATATTGTATTTTCACAAAATTACAAAAAAATTACCGATGACATCGTCAGTCATCACCAGCATCAACGACATTGCCAACGACCAAAAATATTGTATTTATACGTAAATACTATATTTTTATGTAACTACAAAAAACTTATCAGTGACTTTGTTGGGGTTGAAAAATACAACATTTACGTAGATATGATATACTTCTATGTGAATATAAAAATTTGCTGACAACATCACTTGGCATTGTTGACACTAGTGATGATTGAGAAATACTATATTTACATAAAATTACAATATTTTTATTTAAATATAAAAATTAACCGACAAAATTACCAGATATCACTAACATTAGAGGCATCATTGGCGGCCGGAAAATACTATATTCACATAAAATTACAATATTAATGGGTCACGTGCTAGTGAGTAGACAGGGATTCCTTTAGAAAGTGCATATGAGGGTGTTAAGGAACTAGAGAGTGGCATGGTTGTTTCTAAAATCTCACGTGATCATCTACATGATCAATTTCATTTAGAAACAAATAAAGAAAGTGGTGACGTGCATGTGCATAGCCAAAAAACTTGTGTTCAGAGCAGTTTCGTTCTTTCAGCAAAAGAAGGCTCTTCAGCTGAGATTGTTTCTCGACCCTTGGAGAAAGCTCTCTTCTTCGAAATGTGGAATACTGCAACACAAAACTGTAACTACATTTTATTTACCATAAAGTAATTACAACAAGTAGCAAGTATTACACAGATAAGAAGACAATATTTTATTCACTAACCACTCACTCACATAACTCACAATTAAATACACAAGACTATTTTACTCACTCGACACCCTCTAGCACTCTTACTTTATTTGGACAAACTCACTAATCCTCATTATATATTAAATTCTTTTACACTCACACGTATTGGACTCTTGCACACTCATTAGCATAGCTCTCATAATTGAATACACTTTATTTTCCACTCACTTGGACACAGTTTTTGGGCACAAACTCACTCAAACATATTGGACTGATACACACGGACATACAAAACCGAGACCCTTGTGTCTCTATTTATACTATACCAATGTCGGTTAAATCCATAATGAAAAAATTTCTAGTAAGTTGGTAAACATCACCTACTTTTGTAAGTATTCTTGAAGCTTCTCTTGGAGACCTCTAGAACTTCCAATGGCACATGGTCATTACCCATTTTAGAAGATGAGCTGTCACTTTAGAGAACTCTAGATTATTGAAGAGTTTCAAGAGTCGGTGATGACTCTTTCATACTCCCCTCAGCTCTGACTCTCATTGATATTCTTGTGTTCATGTTGAGTTGTTTCCTTAACTGTTGAAACTTTGTAGAATTAAGCACTTTTATTAATAAGTCTCCCAATTGATCATTTATTTTGACACGATGCATCTATAGCTCCTCTAGCAATACTTTTTCTCTGAGAAAGTGATAGTGTACTTCCATGTGTTTAGTCCTTGCATGGAACACCGGATTTTTCACTAAGACGAATCGCAAACAAATTGTCACATAATGTAACACCCACCTATTTTTATGTAATGGATTATGCTAAGTTAGTAACGACGTTAAGTAATTTTCTTATTGATATGTGTCATGATTTGTGGTTTTATGTTACTAACTTTTATTTAAGTTTTAAGATAGGTGACGATCGCGTGGAATCGATGTGCTCAAAATGTTCATGTCAATTATGTTGTATGTTAATTTTTTTTGCCATAATTAATGTTTTGTTAAACCTTAATGTGTAAGGTAGTTCGGCAGGCCGAGCCTTCAAGTTCGGCAGGCCAAATTGTTCCCCACTAAATGGCAGGCCGATGGAGTTCATCGGCAGGCCAGACTCCATGCCTTCGGCAGGCCGAACTATGCAGTCGACAGGCCGAAGATGGCTGATGAGTAGTCAGCAGCAATCTTTCCAAAATTTGTGATTAAGATAATTTCGATGATTGGTTATGATTGAATGATGATTTGTGATTGATTGGCTTATTTTTGGATTGATTGCTCTAATTTTGGTAAAGAAACCTTTGACTTTAGATTGATTGGATGATTTGATATGGTTTCCAATTTTGAAAGCTTGATATATGGTAAGAGAGACAATTCTTTTTGACTTTCCTTTTTTTTGACTTCTCATCATACACGTGAATGACCCCCCATTATTTTTAGAAAGTTATTTTTAATATTACAGAGAAATTAGACCATCTCCTCTCATTTGTCCCGTTTACATGATTCTCACTCAGACACTCTTTTGTTTTTTCTCTATCTATTCTTCTCTCACTTCTCTTCACGTTTCTCCTTCTCTCCTCTCCTTAATATTGCAACAAATAATTGAAAGACATATTGAATTTTCGTTGGGGTTAAATTCAAGGAGGCTTGAGAAGAAAATTTTTGAGGTAAGAGACTCTTCTCTGCAATTCTGGAATTTTGAACACCCTGTAATCCGACTGCTATATCTTTTTCTAAAAAATTTCTTTTACTCTGAATTTTTTATATGTTACTCATGTATGTGTTATGTGCTAACCCTCAAAATTTCACCTCAATTGGATTTTTCTACACCGAGATATGAATTTTCTTCTCTCTGCCACTCACTGTTAATTAATGCTGATAGGTAATGTTGTTTTGTCTCTATGTTCCGACCCCCATAACTTTGCCTAGGAATTTTATTTTGCTCTGAAATTTTAATATCATGTTCATATATGTGTTGGGTGATTTTCCTCCAAGTTTCACATTATTTTGATTTTTCTACATTAAGATACAAATTTTCTACTCTCTACAACTCACAGTAAAACGTTGCTGTTTGATTATGTTGCATAAAAATGTGGTTTTAGTTCAAGGGGCAAATGTACTTTGATATTTACGAAATTTGGCAAATATGTTCATGTATATGTTAAGTTATGAACTGGAAAGTTTGGTGATGATTTGATGAAAATTTTATGTGTTATTGAATTTTCATTAAGACTAGGTTTTGAAACTGCTCTATCAGTGAATTATTGAATTCTAGTTGTGTGATGTTTTTGTATGATTAAATGATTTTATTTGGCATTAGGATATTTTTGTGGTACTGTAATGTATGTTAATAAGATGTTAGTGTGAATTTTAAAATTAAAATATATGTGTTTTAATTGTTAGAAAATATTTTCAAAAGATTACTCACTGCCTTTCAAACCTAAGATAGTTTTATTACTGATTTTCAAATGTGTTTTTTGACCTACTCTGATTTTTTTTTAAGCCAGTTTTTGGATATGTTAGGGTTCTATATGTCTACTGTTCATGTTAATTTTTGTATATTTTTCTATAATGTTAAAATGTGTTAAACGGACCTGAGTTTAAGGTTGTTCACTGCCTAACTATTGCTGGCAGATTTCCTGTTTGAAATGTATGGTTTGTTTTTAGATACTTAATGTAATTTTTATGACTAAAGAAAAACCATGGCATTATGTTTATGTATCAACTTTACCCCTGTCAAGTATGGTTTTAAAATTATATGAGAATGTTGAGTTATTAAATTTTTAATTCATGGAGGTCAGAAGTATATTTTTGATGATTAAGGTTATGGATGCATGTTTTGAATTATGTTTGTAAGAGATGAATGTATATGTGATGTTATATGAATGGATGTTTTACTCTATGAAAATAAGTATTAATTTTATTTTGTAATTTTAAATGAATAAATGGCATGAACACTTTAAGGATCGAGCACATCGAGACCGCGGCGTCGTCATCAATACATATAAGGTTAAGTAAGCTAGCTTCTAAGGTAAGTACATTCTCATCTGCAACATGATATGTTTTATAAGGTTTGATATTATGATCATGATATATTTATGATGATTTTATGATAATTTCCTTAAAGGGTTTCTTATGAAAGATTTTCATGATTTAAAGTTATGCATGTTTGATTATGGCAAATTTCAAAGCATGAAAGTTATGTATATATGTATCACCTAATAAGTGTTGCACACCAATGTTATGATATGATATGTTATGATGTCATGTTTGGTTTAGGATTAGCTATCCTTCTCCTCTCATGACAGCGCGCCTACAATGATGATTATGGTGCAACACTTGGGCCCTTAAGATAAAATGGAAGAAGTTTTAATATAGTCAATGTAATGAAAGATATGTTTTTATGAAAATATGCTTAATGCACTATTATGATATGATGATGATGATGATGTTTATGAAATGTTTTTAAATTGTGAGAAATATATGTACTTACTAAGCTTTAGCTTATTTAAGTTTATATCATATTGCAGATAAGAGTAAGAAAGTCATGGATTTGGCGGATGACATGAGAAGGCGTGTGAGTATAAGGAAGATAAATTGTAACTGGAAGAACGTCAATGATGCAAGTTTTATGATTTAAGCTATGGTTTATTATTTGAACATATTTTTTTGATAAGTTTTAAAGAATACAAGAACTATGTTTTAATATTTTATTTTATCATTTTAAGAAATTGATCTTCCACATTTTTGAAAGAAAAATGAATTTATCTTAAAATTAAGTTTTCTAAAAGTTTTTGTTTTATCTTAGACGGCCTACCGACCATTATTGGTCGGTATGCCGATGTGATGTTCGGCCTACCGAAGTCTCCAGTTCAGCCTGCCAAACTATGGGAGCAAATAGTTTTAAATGATGTGATGTTTTATAAGTTATGATTTTACTATTTGGTATATTTACTTTATTCAAGGAAGTTTATGATCAATTTAATGTGTAATTGAATTATTAATAGTATGGATTAAGTTAATGAATGTTGTAAAAAAAAAAATGTATGTATGGATCCTGGTTATGTTTTCCTTAACTACGTTTACAATTAAAGTTTCATATAAGTTTTGTACTTAAAGTTTATCTAAAATAAATAAATAAATAATTAAATAAGTATTTAATGTTTGAATGTAACGACATCTGTGACGTCCATGGGGGGGCGTTACACATAATAGCTTCACTAGATAGTCAATTGGTTGATGTAGATCTTTCAGCAATTGTATCAATCATGTACTCTCTTAAGCTGCCACAGCTTCCACTCTGTATTCTAATTCTGTGGTTGATAATGGTACTATTGGTTGTCACTTGCTGCTCCAAGAAATAGTCCTCGAGCCAAGCTTAAACACATACCCTGTAGTTGATTGTCGCGTTTCTTAATCAGCATCACAATAGCCAACCACCTTGTTGTTGTCACTGTTGTTGTACACTAGTCCATAGTCAATTGTGCCTTTGATTTATCTCAAGACTCATCATACTGTCTCTAAGTGGTGCTTCTTTGGATTCCACATGTACCAACGCACCACACCGACAGCATAGGAAATGTCAGTTCAGGTCAATGTCAGATAGATTAGACTTTTGACTACCTGTCAATACATACTCGCATCTTCCAAGTCCTTTCCTTCATGTGTGCAAAGATTCACATTTGCTTCCATTGGCATTGAAATAGGCTTGTATTTGAGCATCCCAAAGTTCTATAGGAGGTCTTTTGCATATTTTTCTAATAGAGAATTATTCCCTCCTTCATGTGATCAACTTCTGCCCAAGGAAGTGTTTGAGCTCACCAAGTTCTTTCATCTGGAAATGGACTAACAAATTATACTTTGTTTAGTGAATTTCTTTATCATCGTCTCTAGTAATGATTAAGTTACCGATGTATACTAGTACTATAGCTATCTTTCTTTCTCTAGCTTTCACAAACAAGCTAGAATTTGCACGTACCAATAAATAACCACTTTTGAGTTAAGAATTTAGCAATCTTACTGTACCATGCTCTCGGTGCTTGCTTTAGTCCATAAAGCACTTTTCTCAACTTGCAACATAGTCAAGATGAGCTCCACTCTCAAATCCTATTGGCTGAATCATATAAATATTGTGATCTAATTCCCCATGTAGAAAAGCATTTTTGACATCCATCTGCCATAACTTCCAATCCTTACTAGTTGCAAGTGCCAAAAGAACTCGTACAGTTGAAATCTTTGCCACTAGACTACACATCTCATCGTAGTCTACTCTAAACTGGTAGGAGAAGCCATGTGCAACTAATCAAGCCTTGTATCTCTCGATCGATCTGTTAGGATGAGTCTTTATCTTATACACCCATTTGCAGGAAATGGGTTTTGCAACCCTAGGTTTTGGGACGAATCCCAAGTTTGATTATGCTCTAATGCAACAATTTCTTCTTACATGGCCTTCATCTAATTAGGATTCTAAGATGCTTCTTCATATGTTGTAGGCTCCTTTAAGCTTGCCTCCTCTATGACCACTACATTGGCATATTTGGGATTTGGCTTCTGTACTCTTGTTGAACTTCTAGGTTGTGACTAAGGAGTTATTGGTCCTTGGGTTGGCTCGGACTCTTCCATGTCTCTTTGATGAATATCGATTTTCCAAGGACTCTTTCTAACCTCACTCCCAATGTTGTCTTCATTATCTGACTCTTCATTAATAATCTCAGGAATTGGCTGTACATTAACTTGCTCCCATAACTTCTGCTATAGCTTATCCTTGATCTCTTTGGAATCAGGCAACTCCATTTTCTATGGGGATAACCATGATGATGCTTTGTCAAACACCACATTTTGTGATGTGTAACAATGACCATTGGTAGGATCACAACATCTCTACCCTTTTCTCTGGCTATCATATCCTACAAAGATATACCAAACTGCCTTCTTATCGAAGTTAGTGCATAGATGACTTGGCATAAACATATAGCACATGCAATTGAAGAATCAGAAGTGGCTAACTATTGGTTTTATACCCCATAGTTTCTCAAAGGGTGAGGTGAACCACAGCCTTAGTTAGGGAAGCCTATTGATGACATGGGCTGCAGTCTTCATGCCCTTGCCTAAAATCTTCCTGGTACGTTCATTTCATGTAGCATGTTTCTACATATCTCTACAAGGTGTCAATTCTTCCTCTCGGCTACTCTATTTTGTTGTGGCATGTTGGCACATGTGAATTGGTGATAGATATAATAGTTTCTTAGATATTAAGAGAGCTTATCTGAAGTGTATTCTCCACTATTGTCTATGCGTAAGCATTGGATCTTCCTATTGACTTCTCCTTCTACTATTTCTTTGAGCTCCTTGAATTTCTCAAAAGCATCAGATTTTTCTTTCATAAAAAAAAAACCCATACATACCTCAAGAAGTCATCGATAAATGTGGTCATAGAGCGCATACCACCAATTGATGGTTACTTGGCATGTCTGAACATATCAAATTACACAAGTTCTAATAGTAGCTTTGCTTTGAACTTCGACTCTTTATATGGAAGTTGGTGTGCTTTACCATATTGGCATTCTGCACAAACCATGTCGGTTCTAACTTCAAGCTGAGGAAGACCCTTAAGCATTGCCTTCTACATCATTACCTTTACTTTGGAATAGCCTGCATGTCCTAGCCTTGCATGCCACAATTTTGCTATCCCATTCTGCTCAGTCTTACCTATGTAAGCATATTCGATTGATATTACATAGATTGAATCTAGTCATCGCTCCTCCATCATTGGTGTACTAGAAATTTTGATATCTTAATAAACTTTGACATTGCATGGGCCAAATAGAACATAATGACTTGATGATGTGAACTGAGCCAACGATAAAGCATTCTTCTTCATGTTTGGTACATGATAGACATCTTGAAGTGGCACCTGATTGGGACTGAAGATGGTTGTGTTACCAATGTGAGCAATTGGCAACCATTAATTGTTGGCTATCACCACGACGTCCTCCCTTGTACTCTTTCATGTTTCGTAACTTCTCTTTATGACCTTTCATATGGTTTGAGCATCCCAAGTCGACGATCCAGTCATTCTCGTAGCCAATCTACCAAGGTATGGTTGCTGTGAAAGCTAATTCTTCTTCTTCAATTATGATAGAGGCTTCAGCATCCCATTTGTCTTCACTATTTTCTCTACATTGGAAGTTGCTACGTTGCTTTTGGCTCACTTTTTCTGGGACCCACAATTCTTAGCAATGTGGCCCACCTTCCCACAATTGTAGCATCGAACGTTGTTCCTTTTCATTGAAAGCCTCCATGATGACCACTTGACTTGTCATCATCTCTTTTTGATCCTTTTGGAGTATTTAGCCTGTTCTTGTTGTTGAATATTGCTTCTTCCTTACCCTTTGATGAACCTTTACTTATTTGTTTAGCCATTGGTTTTTGACCTGCTAGTAGATTTTCAAAATCTACTAGAGACGTTTAAGCAGGCCAACCTTGTATTGCAACAACAAAGCTTCTAAACTCTAGTCTTGGTCCATGGATAATTATCTTCCTTATCCTAGACTCTAAAATACTAGCTGTAGGATCTAATTTGGAGATTTCGTGACAAAGGGACTTTACCCTATGGAAGTACTCATTGATCATCATTGATGAGACTGTAAAAGTGTACATTTTCTAATGCTTAAATCATTTATTTACGCTTTTATTTCTCATTAAATCCTTTAATTAATAGCATTTTGTGTTAATAAGTATTTTTGTGTCTTTGTGTAAAAATGCGTTTTTAGTGTGTTTTTATGTTTAATAATATTTTTTGTAATTTTTAGAATCATTTTGGTGTGTTAAATAATGTCTAGTCTGTAAATAGTCAAAACCGTAAAAGTAATACAGTTATTTTATTTTGAGTTTTAGTGTGTTTGATAGTGTGTTTTAAGTTTATGAATATGTCTTATTATATTTTTAGTAATTTTTAAAAATATTTCCAAGTCATAAAAATTATATCTGTGCTAAACCGTAGGAGAGTGGAAATTTTAGGAGTTTTTATTTAATTTTGTGTGTTTTAATGTAAAATAAATATTTTTAATAAATATTATGTTTGTAAAATAATTAATATTAGTGTGATTGTGATTTTAGATTTGAAATCTAGAGGAAAAACAGAGCAAAATGATACCAAAATGGATAAAATCGGACATCAAATGCATCAAAAAGATAAATAAAATTCAAATTTAAATTAAATGGGACACGTGGTGTAACAAGGACCGTTGGATTCACTGTCAAATTCATCTCAACTGTCCGAGGAAGAGACGCTTGTCAACGTGTCATTCAGTGCGTCAACAGAATCTCACAGTGCGGTCCACGTGTCGAGATATGATTGGCGCGTGCATCACACGCGCCGACAAAGCTGTAGCGTGTCCCAGAGGGTGCAGTAGGCGTGTCCGATCGTGTGCGGTCGTGTCCACATGCATCCGTTTTTTGAACCGTCAGATCTGAATACTTGGACTCATCCATCGGCCTTAAATATTGGTCCCACCTGGCCCATCTTGCCCCCGTCTGACAGCCATTGAATCTCGTTTTGAACGGTTCAGATCGTGCCTGTTCCGTGCTGATCTGGTCTGCGTCACACTGGATTACAAACTCAAATTCGCATACTCACCAATGCAGATCAGCGTGAAAAAAGAAGGAAATAATTCAAATCGCCAACTTTCAACAGGGAAGAGCATTAATTATAAATGCACGTTTGTAAAATCGATTCCCTATAAATATCGAGGTATTTGCCTCAGTTGAGGAAGCCCTTCTCGCAGCATAAGAATGTTGTTGTAATAATTATAGTCTAGTTTTTATTCCAGTTTTTAGTCTAGTTTCTTGTAAAATCTTTTTTAGTTTATGTTGTAAAAATTATGCTCAATAATATTAGTAGTATTTTATTAATTATGTCTTTTTAAATTTCTTTTTAGCTGAGGGGAGAGGGGGAAATTCTGGCAAAATTAGCTTCAATATTTTTGGTTTTTCTTAGTTTTTTAAGTGTTGTAATGCCAAAATATTTTCTTAGAAAACCTAGAATTTCAATATTTTCTTAGCTAGAACTTTGCCAAAATTACGGTTTTGATTTATCGACGACATAGACTGGCACGGATAATGCTTGGGAGGACCTTGATTACTCTTAGACAGAGAATGACTTGGTAAATGCTTAACTCACTATCTTGGTTGTTATTTTAGTTAAGTTATGTTGAGATGCTGCTTATTTATGAAGTTGTGTTTTTGCTACATTATAGACATGGAATGACCTAGTAAATGCTTAGTAAATCTTGATTTATTGTCGACATAGGATGGCATAATATATACTTAAATCAACTAATAAATAAAAAGAGAAACTAAAACATAGTGAAGATAATTGTCAAAATAGAACCTTTGAACCTCAATCCCGTTATTATTGTTGTTTTACTTCTTTAAATTGTCGTTATTATTGTTGTTACTTTGCTTAAATTACTATTTGTATTTCTTATTATTAAAGTTCCAAGATTATCAAAATTTAAAGATGAAAAATGCTATAAAAATGTGTAAATATTATAAATATATTCTGTGAATAATAAATATTAATCCTCAAATTTTTCAGTTTAAATAAAAAGAAAAAGTTAATACAATACATGTACTGGAACTGAATAAATCATTCCTTATGGGTTCGACCTCGGATTCACCGAGAAAATATTACTTGAGACAACCTTATACTTGAGGTTAGTTTAGAATGCATAAATAGACGCGAGACCAAGTTTTTGGCGCCGTTGCCAGGGAAGGTATTGTTTTCAGTGCAGTATAATATTGTGTAATATATTTTCTTTTTCTTTTTATTTTTCTTTTATATATTACTAACTCTTCTTTTCTTTTGTTTTATTTCTTTTCTTTTGTTAATATCTTCTGTTTTGCAGGAATTAAGTATTGTTCACGTAGAAATCTGCATGCATTTTCTGTAAGTTACTATTTGTAGTAGTTACTATTCACATCACTTTTTAAAAATAAAAAATAAAAAATATATATATAATCAAAAATCATTAAAAAATTTATTTTCTCTCATTTCTTCTGTAAAATATTTATTTTGCTAGTTTTAGGTTTTTGCCTTAGAAATAAAACTTCATAAAATTTTAGATTAGGTTTTCCATAATACCTAATAAATAAATTGTGTTTTTGTGAAAAGTATTTTTTGAGAAAGTTTTATTTGGGGACTGGTACTGGTTTGGAATTCTTTCCCATAACTGGTTCACTTTTGGAGATTCTCCCAACACCAGTCATTCCTGAAACGTTGTTCTGTCAAGGAGATTGGTTCTTCAGGAGCCTTAGCACCACTAATCTTTCCTGGGGACATTCTTGAAAAATATAATTCGCAACTTCACAAAATCAATAAGGCAGATACTTTTCATTCACTACTCTACTCTCCCTGAGTGGAGAAAAGCTTAGTATTTGTTTATAAAATTTTGTAAATATTTAAATAATTTGTATGCCAGTTTGGTTTCGTGAGTCTAATAGTCGTAGGTTAGTTTGGAAAAGTTTAGAATCACATTTTGTCTCTGTTGTGTCTTCAAATTCACCAAAAATGGCTGATGATGAAAGTGTTCATAATGAAAATATTGATAATCAACAAATCATCAATCTTGTTGTTCGCCCAATGAGAGATTATTTGCAACCACCTTGTGAATCCAGTCCATCATGTTTGGTCTTTCCTCTCAATGCTCATCACTTTAGGTTTAAACCTGGAATGATCAATGTGCTTCCTAATTTTCATGGTTTAGAATCTAAAAATCCGTATTTGCACCTTAGAGAGTTTGAAGATGTTTGTGCTACCTTCACTGACTAAAATGTTTCGAACGAAATTGTTAACCTTAAGCTTTTTCCTTTTTCTTTAAAAGATAAAGCTAAAACTTGGCTTACTTCTTTAAAACCTAGGTCAATAGGTATATGGTAAGAAATACAAATTGAGTTTCTATAAAAATTCTTTCCAACTCAGAAAACTAATGCTTTGAAGAAACAAATTCAAAATGTTTCCCAAAATGCAAAGGAAGTCTATTTCCAAAGCCGGGAACGATTTAAAGATTTGTTGAATTCTTACCCACATCATGGTTTTGAAAAATGGCGTTACATTAGTTTTTTTTATGAAGGCTTAACTCCTGAAACCCTTCAATTTGTTGAAACAATGTGTAATGGAGAATTCCTTGATAAAGAACCTGAAGAAGCATTAGATTTCCTTGATAATTTGGCTGATAACTCTCAATACTGGCAACATAGTAATTCTGAAGGCTCAATTAGATCTAATCTTGCTAATGCTCAAAAAGGTGTCCATCAACTTAGTCAAGAAAATGATCTAAGTGTTAGAATTGCATGTTTGACTAAAAAGATTGAAGCCATGGAACGAAGGAATGTCCAAGAACCCAAAATTGAAATTTTGTGTAGTGTTTGCCAAACTCTAGGACACTCAACTTATGAATGCCCAATTTTTAAGGAAGAGTCCCACGAATAGGTGAATTACACAAATCAATTGGACCCACCTAGAAAGCCATTTCTATCCCACATTCTGACACATACAATTCACAATGGAAAAACTATCCCAATTTCAGTTGGAGATATGATCAACCACAACAACAATATCAACCACCACCACCATTTCCACCACAAAACTCTCAAGGCCATCCACCATTTCCACCAAATTCTCAAAATTTTCAAAGGCCTCCACAAAATTTTTCTGAAAATCTCCAATCTCGAGTCAAAACTCTTGAAGACACTTTGCAAACTTTCATTCAGGCTCAAAAATCATTCATTCAAAAACAGGAAGTTCACAACACTCACACTTCTCAGGACATTCATGAAATTAAAGAATCCATTTCCAAACTCACTTCTTCCCCTCGCATTCAAGAAAAAGGCAAATTTCCTGCTCAACCTGTACATTATCCATCTGCTAATGAAATTGCCTCTTCCAGTTCACAGTCACAACAAGAAACTGTTAATTTTGTTACAACTCTTCGAAGTGGAAAAACTGTTGATAAAACTAATCTTTTAAAAGATCAGAAAGTTAATTCAATTTTGAAAAGTGGTGATAAAATTAATAGTGATGAGGAAAATTCTAAAAAAGAAAAGAGTGTTTCAAGAGAGAAATTTGTTCCAAAGATTCCATTTCCTCAAGCTTTGCTTTCAAAAGAGAAGTTTGACAAAAACACTGAAATTTTTGAACTGTTCAAACAAGTCAAAATTAACATTCCACTTTTAGATGCAATCAAACAAGTCCCATCTTATGCTAAATTTTTGAAAGATTGTTGTACAATTAAAAGAAAGCATAATGTGACTAAAGCTGCATTTTTAGCTGAGAATGTTAGTTCCATCATTCAACATGATTCATCATTGAAATACAAAGATCCTGGCTGTCCCACAATTTCTTGCATCATCAGAAATACTCAAATTGAACATGCTTTGTTGGACCTTGGTGCTAGTGTCAACCTCTTACCTTATTCTATTTATCAGCAATTAGGTCTAGGTGAACTAAAGCCAACTTCTGTCACACTTCAACTAGCTGATCGATTTGTAAAAATTTCAAGAGGTGTTGTCGAGGATGTGTTAGTCCAAATTGATGAATTTTACTACCCAGTGGATTTCATTGTTTTGGATACACAACCTGTCACAAATTCAAATATTCAAATTCCTGTCATTTTAGGTTGTCCATTTCTTGCAACTTCTAATGCTTTGATTAATTGTTGAAATGGAATACTAAAATTGTCTTTTGGGAACATGACTTCAGAATTCAACGTTTTTAACATGGGACAATCACCCTCTGGAAAGTATAAAGTGAATTTGTTGAGAGCAGTACTTCAGGAACGTTTGTTGATCCTTTGGTTGATTTAGCTAATTCTTTTGATTCGAATGTTCCACTCAAAGTTGATAACCATCCTGTGAATGTTTCTGACCAATCTCTTGAAGCAAAAAATTCAAGTTTTGAAGTTGAATGTAAAAATAAAGTTTTTGAAGAAGAACCTAAGGATGAGGGGATGGGTGACACTATGGATGACCCATGTATGATCTCATGGATGAAGAAAATTTTCAGCAAAGATTCTTTGCAGCTGCTGGAAACTTAACTTTTTGGGAGTGCTATCTTTTGGGAAGGTTTACAGTAACTCTTCCAACAGTCATCAACATTGACGATTCTGACTCCGAACCAGAAACTAAAATCATAGTTATAGATTAATGTTTATATTTATGTTTTTGTATTTTTTTGTTGTATTTTTATTTTCTTTTTTTTTTCCTAAAAATCAGAAAAATAATTTCAAAAATCCATTTAAATGGCAGAAATTATGAAGGTTATAATCAGCACGATTAGTTGGTATTTTTGTATCAACGGCCTCTAGAAACGCCTTTTAATGAAATAATTTTTAATAAATTTTTTTGAATTTTAGATCTTTATTAAAAAAAAAAACTCAAAAACACAAAAATATTTTCATGTCTGAGTAATCTGTTAGGTTACTTTTCTTTGGCCCATTTTAGTTCAGCCTATTACTCTAGCATGCGTCTAAGTAGTCTTCCCCGTGTCTGAACAGAAGTCTACCCCTTGTCTATAAAATCTGTTACTGTGCATCTAAGCTCAGAAATCTTTGTTCTTTCTAAATTTCTTGTTCTCTCTCTCAAATTCTCTCTGTCTTCTCACTAAAATTCCAAGAAATTCTTCAAAACTCTTTCAAAGTTCTTCAATATTTCAAACACTTTTTTCCTAAAAATCTTCAATCTCCTTTTCTTTTGCTTCCACAAAAATCTTCACAATTCTCTCTCAAACTCTCTCTTAAAGCTTTCAATTCACTCTCAAGAATCTCAATTCCTCAATCATGGATCCGAAATATGAGCACTTAAAGAAATATTTCCCTTCACTTTCTCAAAGAGAAATCAGAAAGAAGTACAAAACTAGAGTCACTCATCTTTTGGTACTTTCATGTTTTAACTTCCTACTGATATTAAGATGTACATAGAAGGTCTTGCTCATTCAAGTGATGTAAATAATGTAGGTTTGCCTGGTATGGGTACAAGTCTGTGTGCTAGAAAAAGAAGAGCTCGTCGTATGGAGTCAAAATGTCATAAATGTTCTCGTCAAACTTGTTCTGGAAAATGTCCCTCACCTGGTTTCGTATCTAGAAATAGGGAAGATAAAATTCAGTTCTGTAAAAATGGTCTTAGGAATGAAAACTTAGAAGATCTTTGAGTTTCTTTTGAGTCCCATCCAAGTGGATACGTCTGAGGGGCTATGAAACAACTCTGGCCTCAATTTCATGAAGAAAAAGAACGTCTTGGGAATCTGACGCTAAAAGACCCAACTGTTCAGTTTGCGAGAATGTTAGATGGAAAACAGACTCAAGATCCTTCTACTTCAGAACAAGGTCTGTAAAGTATTCTTCTTTGTTTCTTTGTGTGTTTGTTCTAAAAAAAAAATTGATTGAAAATTTATTCGAGGTATGATCATGGTTTTAATGAAAAATCATCAAAACGGCTGAGTAACGGAATTTCTGGAAACGCGTTTTGATGAACAAAAGTTTTCTTCAACTCATTCTCGAATAAAATTTCATCAACAAAAAGATTTTTATTTTTGTGATTTATACAGTTGTTGTTTAATAATTGTGACCGTACCGTTTATCTTATAATAATGATATCTTGACTTTTCTTCTTTTGTCAGATGCATAATTTTATTCGGTAGGTGTCTTGTGTGTCGTGTAAGATAAGCTTTGCTTCGAATTTTAAAATTTAGTCCCATTTGTCAAAAGTTGTACAGTAAAGTCCAGTTTATTAAAAGGTAAATAGTGTTGTCAGGTACAAGTTATCTGCAGGGGTGTCACATTTATCTGTCCTTGTCCGTCATCACAGCTGTCTTTATTTAATTTTACCCAACGTTCTCTTTAGGTGTCTATAAAAATCCTTTTAGTTCTTAAGTTTTTCTCATAGCGAATTTGTAAGATAGAGTCAGTAAAAAAAAAAAAAGAGAGTCTTAATCTTAGTAACTATCATGGATTCCTCGTCCCAGTCATCTTTAAAGTTCAACAATATCTGTGTGTTTTGTGGTTCTAAATCAGGAAAAGGCATTATTACATAGAAAATGCATTTCATTTAGGCTATGTCTTGGCTAAGAAAAAGATAAACCTTGTCTATGGAGGAGGTAGTCTAAGTTTAACGGGTACTGTCTCTGCTGGAAGACGTTCTGGAGGTACTAGAACTCTAGGTATTATTCCAGGTGTCCTTGCTCAAAGTCGTTTATGTGGTCCTACCATTGGTGTTGAAAAAATAGTTGCAGGTATGCCTGAGCGAATAAGAGACATGGAGTTTGCTTCTAATGCTTTCATTGCCTTACCTGGAGGTTTAGGAACTCTAGAGGAACTTTTTGCCATTGCTAGTTGGAAATTGTTAGGACTACACTCTAAACCTGTTGGTTTGTTAAATATAAATGGTTACTTTGACAGTTTGCTTAGTTTTTTAGATCATGCTATGGAACAAAAGTTTCTTGATGAGTCAGGAAGAAAGATTTTTATCTCTGCCACTACTGTAGAGGAATTGCTCAAAAAAATGCACGTCATTGATCTTGAAACGGACACTGCAACATCAAAGTTCTGCGAAAAACACAAACGAGATTGGGATCTTTCTCTCTAAACTCTACCTCTTTTAGTTTTACTTACAGCATTGTTGTTTTTGTCTTTGTTTATGTGTTTGTCTTTGAATAACCGCTCTGCTAAGTATATGTTGTTACTCTTCTTACTTAATCTTGTTAAACATTGGGAACAGTGTTCAATTTAGGTTGGGGGGGAGAAGGTTGTGTCATTTTTTTTTCTTTTCTTTTGTGATTGAATCTGGGACTAATTTTAAAAACCAAGCGGAAAAAAAAAAGGTGTGCTGTTTGTAAGACTTTAAGATTCATGTGTTCATAGGTCGAGATGGCTGAGTGAAGGTTTTGTCCTGAAACGCGTCTCGATAATGGTTCGAAAATGAAGTCCTTTGTGTTTGTAAAATTCTCATCTCTGCATCTTTCCTTTGTAGCATGCAAGTTTGAAGATGGCTGAGGTAAGGAGTATTTAATATTCTTGAAATGCATATTCACCTTGGTAGAAATAGCTGAGTAATAGAGTGACTAGCATTCTTGAAACGTGTTTCTACATGATTGTAAAAACTGTGTGTTTGCATTGCATTTATTTTTATTAAAAAAAATTTAAAAATCTAAAAATATTTTGGTGATTTGCCTCCTGTCCAATGACGATATCAAGATTATAGCATTTCCATGACTTAAGGTAAATTTTAAATATTATTTAAGTTTATGTTAGTTTCTTTAGTTTGCCATATGTTTAGGATGAAATTTTCCCAAAATTTGAACACTTAATCTTGCACTATGATTTGTTATATTAATTTAGAGATTGTTTATGTTAGTATAATTTGGTTTATTTTTATAAAATCTTATAACTTGTTTAAATCCCTCTTGAGGCGAAATCCTAGATAACACTAAGTTATAGATATAATTTAGGCCATCTTTGGATCGTTTGAGCCTTTGAAGCTAACCTGTTTACATTTCATATCCCTAGTTACCTCGTTGTGCTTAATGTTCTGTTTTCTTTGTTACCCATATATTTAGCCTAGCCTTTTTAATAAATTCATAATCCTTTTCTTGTACCTTTCACTCATAAGGCATTTGTTCTTTCAAGTGAAATCAGATTTATGAGGTTAGGATGAGTTAGGAATATCTACTACCTCTGTAAAATATGTACGTTTATTGTAACTCTTCAGTTATTTTGTAAAAAAAAAAAAAGAGAAAGTTAAAATAAAAGTGGTTGACAAAGGAAATTTCATTTCAAGTTTGAGATTGTAAACTTTGGGAATTGGATTGTACATTTTAAAGGTTCGGGATTTTTGTAAGTGTCTTATAGGTGAACTTAGTCTCAAATATATCTTCCATCATACCTTTAACCTAAGCCTTACATTACAAGCCGAATAAAGTCCTAAAGGTCTTTAACAAGGTGTTATTCTACATTAGTGGAGAGAGGGATGAAAAACAAATTTATAAGAATTTATTTAAATAAATTAAGATATATTAATATAAATTTATCTGGTTAATATGCATTGATTAGTAATAGAAATTCACACACACAGAGAGAAAAATTCATCTTAAATAATTGACGAACTCTAGAAATAAATCATAACTTAATTAGTGTTTACATCTTTACTTTGAGGCATGAATATGAGATGAACCCTGAGGAAAATCAATGAGGAATCGTAAGTTAAAAAAAAAAAAATCTTTAGTCTGTTTTAAGTTTTATCATTTTAGTTGCTAGAGACTAGCAATAAGCTGGTTGGGGGGTGTGATGAGACTATAAAAGTGTACATTTTCTAATGCTTAAATCATTTATTTACGCTTTTATTTCTCATTAAATCCTTTAATTAATAGCATTTTGTGTTAATAAGTATTTTTGTGTCTTCGTGTAAAAATGCGTTTTTAGTGTGTTTTTATGTTTAATAATATTTTTTGTAATTTTTAGAATCATTTTGGTGTGTTAAATAAGTGTCTAGTCTGTAAATAGTCAAAACCGTAAAAGTAAAGCAATTATTTTATTTTGAGTTTTTGTGTATTTGATAGTGTGTTTTAAGTTTATGAATATGTCTTATTATATTTTTAGTAATTTTTAAAAAATTTCCAAGTCATAAAAATTATATCTATGCTAAACCATAGGAGACTGGAAATTTTAGGAGTTTTTATTTAATTTTGTGTGTTTTAATGTAAAATAAATATTTTTAATAAATATTATGTTTGTAAAATAATTAATATTAGTGTGATTGTGATTTTAGATTTGAAATTCAGAGGAAAAACGGAGCAAAATGACACCAAAATGGATAAAATCGGACATCGAATGCATCAAAAAGATAAATAAAATTCAAATTTAAATTAAATGGGACACGTGGTGTAACAAGGACCGTTGGATTCACTGTCAAATTCATCTCAACTGTCCGAGGAAGAGACGCGTGTCAACGCGTCATTCGGTGCGTCGGCGAAATCTCACAGTGCGGTCCATGTGTCGAGATATGATTGGCGCGTGCATCACACGCGCCGACAAAGCTGCAGCGTGTCTCAGAGGGTGCAGCAGGCGTGTCTGATCGTGTGCGGTCGTGTCCACATGCATCCGTTCTCTGAACTGTCAGATCTGAATACTTTGACTCATCCATCGGCCTTAAATCTTGGTCCCACCTGGCCCATCTTGCCCGCGTCTGACAGCCATTGGATCTCGTTTTGAACGGTTCAGATCGTGCCTGTTCCGTGCTGATCTGGTCTGCATCACACTGGATTACAAACTCAAATTCGCATACTCACCAACGCGGATCAGCGTGAAAGAAGAAGGAAATAATTCAAATCGTCAACTTTCAACAAGGAAGAGCATTAATTATAAATGGACGTTTGTAAAATCGATTCCCTATAAATACCGAGGCATTTGCCTCAGTTGAGGAAGCCCCTCTCGCAACATAAGAATGTTGTTGTAATAATTATAGTCTAGTTTTTATTCCAGTTTTTAGTCTAGTTTCTTGTAAAATATTTTTTAGTTTATGTTGTAAAAATTATGCTCAATAATATTAGTAGTATTTTATTAATTATGTCTTTTTAAATTTCTTTTTAGCTGAGGGGAGAGGGGAAAATTCTGGCAAAATTAGCTTCAATATTTTTGGTTTTTTTTAGTTTTCTAAGCTATTGTAATGCCAAAATATTTTCTTAGAAAACATAGAATTTCAATATTTTCTTAGTTAGAACTCTGCCAAAATTACGGTTCTGATTTATCGACGACATAGACTGGCACAGATAATGCTTGGGAGGGCCTTGATTACTCGTAGACAGAGAATGGCTCGGTAAATGCTTAACTCACTATCTTGGTTGTTATTTTAGTTAAGTTATGTTGAGATGTTGCTTATTTATTAAGTTGTGTTTTTGCTACATTATAGACATGGAATGACACAATAAATGCTTGGTAAATCTTGATTTATTCTCGACATAAAATGACATAGTGTATACTTAAATCAACTAATAAATAAAAAGAGAAACTAAAAAATAGTGAAGATAATTGTCAGAACGGAGCCTTTAAACCTCAACCCTGTTATAATTGTTGTTTTACTTTCTTTAAATTGTCGTTATTATTGTTGTTACTTTGATTAAATTACTATTTGTATTTCTTGTTATTAAAGTTCCAAAATTATCAAAATTTAAAAATGAAAAATGCTGTAAAAATGTGTAAATATTGTAAATAAATTATGTAAGCAATAAATATTAATCCTCATATTTTTCAACTTAAATAAAAAGAAAAAGTTAATATAATACTTGTACTGAAACTGAATAAATCCTTCCTTATGGGTTCGACCTCGGATTCACCAAGAAAATATTACTTGAGACAACCTTATACTTGAGGTTAGTTTAGAATGTGTAAATAGACGTGAGACCAATCATCTCTTGTTACAGAAGCAATAATAACTCATTCTCCAAGAGTTGAAGCCTTGTGTCGTTCCACCATGAAAAGAGTGCTTTAAAAATATCCCAGGCTGCTTTTGGCATCTCTGCCTTCTGTATATGATCCAGCAACTCCTCCCTAACTGTGGTCTTGATTGCGAACATATCCTTGCCAACTTTAATTCTCTATTTCTTCAAAGCAACTTCACTTTCTCTAGTGGCTTGGTTTCACTACTACCAATGATCTCCCATAGGTTTTGGCCTTGAATTTATCGCTCTATACACATAGACCATGTGTTGTAGTTTTGATTATTAAGCTTTTTAAAACCACTCACTGGTTAAAGGTCACCCTTTGTGGCTCAGCTTAAAAACTTAACTATGCCAAGCAAGCTTATTATTTTCAATAAGCATTGCAGTTACTAAAACCATACATAATCATGAAGCTTAATTATATTAGCTCTTAAAGAACCACTCTGGTAGTTTAGATCCAGTCGCTTATTGACCCTCTCTGATATCACTGGTAGAGCACAACAACACAAAACTTTAACTACTTGTTGTAGTTATTTTTTGATAAATAAAAAATAGTTATATTTTTATGTTGTAGTGTTCTACACGAAGAAGCCAAGAAGAAGAGCAAGGAAAGTGATTCAAGTTCTTCTTTGTTTGTTCCAATGCTTTCCAAACAAAATGTTAATTCGATTGGCCTGGTTCTAGATGGAGAAAGATAGAAAACAGTTTTGGGAGATGTTTCTAACTTAGTGATATCGACGGGGACTATAGAGCAGTCCTGTCAGACATTATGAGTCATATAGTTTGGAATGCCTGGGGATTGAGGAGTCCTAGGGCATTCAATAAACTCCAAATATTAATTTGGAATTTTCCCCCAAGTTTAGTTTTCATAACTGAAGCTAAACTTCATGGTAAGGCGATGAGTTCTTTGAAGAGTGGTTTAGGCTTCCATGGTAGTTTTCCATGTGGATTGGTGCTTTTATGGAGCAAGGAGTGGACAATTGATATTAAAATCTTCTCACAAAGGCATATTTATTCTTTTATTTCTATGGAAAATGGGAAGTAGTGGAGGTTTACACCACCTACACCAAAGAAGGCCACAAAACTATAGGAAGAAAAACCTCTAGGGAACAACACAACAGTAGATAACAATAAGGATACCAAATACGAACACACAAAGACAAGAAGGGAACCAAAAAAAGAGAACAAAGCACATTTGCAAATGAGACAGTAAACAAAATAAAGCCCATACCAAACAGTGCCAAATCTAAAAGAGTGAATCATTCCTGTCTATATGATAAAACTGACTTACACTTCAGCAAAATATGCTTTACATGATGCATAAAAGATGACTATTTGTTAAAAAATCAGGTCATATCCTATATGGCACGGAAAACTCTGTCTTTCAGAAGTCCTATCGCAGATTAGATGATGGTTTTGAAAACCCATTGTCTAAAGTCGATATTAGATGACAATTTCTGGGAAATTGTCGTGTAATTTCCAGGTTTCAAATACTGATATATAGTGCCTTGTCTTCTCTCTCTTTCTTGCCTAGTCTTTTCCTAATTTCCCGATTGTGGTTTCCCTCTTTGCCACCTCCGTCAACTTGGCTCCCTTCGTTTGTCACCTCCCTCGCCTAGCCAACCTCGCCACCATCACCTCCGTTGCCTTGCCTCCCTCGCCTCCGTCACTTAACCTCTCCTCCTAAGAGTCTATCACCGACCCTCTGCTATCCAAGAACTATGTCTATATGTTTCTTTTTATTTTTATTGTGTAAAGCTAATTAGGTCTTATTATTGTTTTTCTTTTTTTTGTTATAAATTATTTGTTTAATTTGTTATGAGATTGAACTTGATAAATTAAGGTAATTAATATAAAGTTTATTTTGTTATTTAGCAAAATAGGTTTAATTTATGTTTTACAAGTAGATTGTTTAAAATTAGTTAGAAATTTTTTATATAATTTGTTGTGAGATTGAAATTGATTGATTTTGGATATGTTAGTTTTAGTTTTTTTAATTTATTATTTAGCTAATTAGGTTTCATTTATGTTTTGCAAGTGGAGTTGTTATTGAAAATTGTTTAAAGCTATAATCTATTTGTAAAATTTGTTGTAACATTGAAATTGATTTATCATTTTAAGTATGTTAGTTTTCGTTTTCTTTTGTTGTTTAGCTAATTTGGTTCAATTTATGTTTAGCAAGTGGATTTGTTATTGGAAATTATTTGAAATTAGTTATAAATTTGTTTTTGTTGGATAGATTTAAATTTGCTATGAGATTGAATAAATTTTGATTTTATTTTGTGACAATGGATAAGAAATGGATATATGTTAATAGAATGAGTGATGAACATGAGAAAGGAGTTAAAGATATTGTGGCTCTTGCAAAGGTTAATATCAAAGGGAGTATGATTTGTTGTCCTTAAGTTGATTGTGGAAACATTAGAAAACAATCATATGATAATGTTAAGTTTTATTTGTATCGATATGGAAACTTATATAATATGGATATGGTATGATAAGGAAAGCCTGACTTCATCATCGGCGGTAAGGGAAAAAGTCCATGTTAGTCATATTGATAAGAATGATGACGATAATAACATGGTTGACATGATGAATGATATGAAAAGAAGACTTTGTGTACCGGCCGGAGTTATTTGAGACGATAATTGAAGATGTGGAGACATTATTATATAATGGGTGTTTGAAGAATACCAAACTATCTAGTTTGATTAGATTAAGAAATTTGAAGGCATCAGTTGGTGCTCCAATTCAAGTTCCATGGGAATTTTAAAATTTTTACATGATGTATTTTCTAATAATAATAAAGTACCGACAAATAAGTATGAGGCAAAGAAGATGTTAAGTACTCTAGGAATAGTATACGAGAAGATACATGTTTGTCCAAATAATTGGGTGCTATAATGGAAAGAGTGTGAAAACTTGGATGAATACCTGGTGTGTAATGAGTCTAGGTGGAAGAATGCTAAGAAATCATCGGAAGGAAGAAAAGATGTATCGATTAAAGTGTTGTGGTTCATTCCAATAGAACTATGCTTGAAGCGATTGTTTTGCAATGTGAATCATGCAAAGGATTTAATTTGGCACCATGATACGAGGATTGATGATGGCATATTGAGACATCCGGCCGATTTGCCACAGTGGAAAACATTTGATACGGAGAATCTAGATTTCAGTGCATACTCTAGGATTCTTCATCATGCTTTATCCATAGATGGAATGAATTCTTGTAGTAATTTTAATACCAAGCATAGTATTTAGCCCATCATTCTTGTCAAGTACAATCTTCTATCGGACTTATGTGTGAAATAAAAGTTCTTGATGTTAACTTTGTTGATCTCTAGACCTAATCAACTAGGAAATATCATGGACGTGTACCTAGTTGATCGATGAGCTAAGGAGATTTTGAAAAAGTGGCATACAAGTCCAATGTGCTTACAGTGTGAAGACCTTCACATTTCGTGTAATGTTGATGTGGACTATTAATGACTTTCCTGCATATCGAAACCTGTTTAGGTACTTGGTCAAGAATTCAATTGGTTGTTCTATTTGTTTGACTAAAACATCTTCATTTCGATTGAAACATAGTAACAATACAGTTTACAATGGCCATAGGTGGTTTTTGCCTATAAACCATATAGAAAAAAGAAAGTATTTAATGGCAAGACTGAAGAACGACATCATCCAAGACCGTTGATAGGTTACCAAGTGTTTGAGATGGTGAGGAATATCAAAGTGATTTTTAAGAAGATGAAAAATAAGAATAATGTGCCGGTGGGAAAAGAACCTCAGAAGAAGTCATTTTTCTATCAACTTTCATATTGGAGTAGTCTTTTTGTTTGCCATTGCTTGGATATCGTGCACATTGAAAAGAACAATATTGAATCGATAATGGGTGCATTGCTTAATATTCTGGGTAAAACTAAAGACGGTCTCAATGCATGGTTTGATCTTATCGAAATAAAAATAAAGGGTAATCGGTCTTACTTGGCTCTACCAAAGTACACCTTTTCTAGACATGAAAAGAAAAAAATTTATGAATGGCTTGCTTCGGTCAAAGTTCCAGAAGGGTATTCTTCAAACTTCAAAAACTTGGCATCAATGAAGGACTTGAAGCTTGTTGGCATAAAGACACATGATTATCATACTTTGATGCAACAATTGTTGCCACTTGCGTTGCGTAGAATTTTTCTGTCAAAGGTGAGATATGCACTTACAAAGTTTTATTTTTCTTTAACTCCATATGCTCCAAGGTAATAGGTCCAATTAAGGTCAATACAATACACGTAGAGTTGGTGAAGATCTTGTGCATGCTTGAGAAGTATTTTCTATCATCATTTTTTGACATTATGATTCATTTAACAATACACTTAGTATGTGAAGTTAGGCTTTGTAGACTGGTGTACTTGAGGTGGATGTACTGTCTTGAAAGATAATTAAGATTTTGAAGGATTATGTCAAGAATTGAAATGGGCCATAGGGTTTCATTGTAGAAAATTACATAGCCAAAGAAGCCGTGGAATTTTTCTCAGAATACTTGTCTAATGTCAAAGCAATCGGTTTGTCAAGGAAGGTTAACATTGAACAGAAAGTAATGTCTATCGGTACTCCGTCGTCTATTTCTTACGAGGAATAGGAGTATACATCTCTTTACCGTTTACGCAATACTCCTGTGGTTGAACCATTTATAGAGGTCCACATGAAGGAAATAAAAGATACAATTCCTAAAAAAAGGAGGAATGAGAAATCATTACAAGATGAACATAATTGCACTTTTAAAGGATGGATGCGAGCACCTGCTCTGAAATAGTGGTGTGTGTCTTCGTGCCGATACCATGCATGTTTCCTTTGCAAAAGACAAGAATCTCCTGTATGGAACAAGGACCTACTATGGTTATGTTGACAACATTAGTGTGAACGTTTATTGAATTACTTTAATGATTGTGTATAAATTGTTAACTTTTTTATTTAATTTATATTTTTTTAAATAATTTACTTATTATAAATATTTATTCTTTC